>CM060953.1:10277044-10631471 GCA_030765055.1 Mantis religiosa | reverse complement strand
AGGTCCTCCAACATTAAGTTATATCGCACGATAAATTATAAGAGAAAACCCAGGCAAAACCTTATCTAGATAACTCACGCTGACCGAGATTAGAACTCACGATCTCTTGAACGTTTACAGACCTATGCCATAAAGATGTGCTGAACAGATATTTTGTCTTGAAATTGATGGACAAAACACTTGCTAATTTTGTATTCATGACCCTAAAAATAGATTTCAGATAAAGTTGGTGTAGATAGTGGAGTGGCTGTTTGCTATAAGTAAGGAGAACAGAATGACAGAGCTGGAGTATTGATTGCTGGCGGACCAAGTAAAGACATCAGTTAAACCTGACAATTGCCTATTCCATGTTGCTTTTTATTTATATTTACTTTCAGTTCCTTCTAATGCAGGAGCATTATATACTCTCATTTTAAAATAATTATATTGCACAATACATTATTTGATAGTTGAACTTTACCATTTAAACTTTACTTGGGTATTTACACCTTTTTTATTGATTAATGTTTACTAACCGTTTATAGAGTAAAATAACAGGTGCAAGTTTAAGGTAAACAAGCAGACGTGGACATGATCGTCACTTATTAATAACCAATCGGTATTATTTTATTTTGGTGTAGATAAATAGATAATAGTTTTATCATCGATAAAACAGTTGAATGTAATCTCATGAAAAGAAAAACAAACCAGGACAAACTTTGAGTGTGTTGTGACACTAGGATCTTTGTCAGAGAGGAGAGCAATGAATATTATGTAAATTCGCAGTTCATTTGTTATTATGTAAAGTCTTGATTACGAAAGTTATTATGTTTATGTTGGCAATGTTGCAACTACTACGATAGTGGTAGACATTACAGAAAATTAAATTAGTTATGTGAAATCGAGGTAAATTTGCAATTGTAAAGTAAAGAGCCTTGGGTCGAGATCGGGGCTCGGTATAGGTATGTACACATGTACATCTCAGTTATAGGTACGTCAGTAGGAAGGTAAAGGCTTAGGTTCGATTTATCTACTTACTGCTGCAGTTTCAATGCATCGATTAACTCTTTGAGGGAGTAGAAACCTCCAATGGAACTGCCTCACTGCTCTATTCGTCACGGTTTCCCTTTTGGATGATCAGTTCTGCATTTGTTTTCTGCAGTGCCAGTGCAGCGCCGCCTGTCAACTTTTCGTATCTGGTTTCTTAAGCAAGTTACTTCACATTACACGTTCTCCACTGTTTACCTGCGTAGAGTAGGTAGAGAAATTGTTATATTCCTTTCAAAAAAGTACCTCAAAATACACCTTTTGAGGTCCTCTGAATTTTCAAGAAATATATATTAGAAACAGAGGTAGGTACTGGATAAAGTCAACCTAAAAATTCAATGCAATAGGCGGGATTTGAAACTGATTTTTGCCAGTCGCTCTTACCCATTGAGCTACCATGGCCAACGTACCCTCCTGACATTAAATTCTTAAATTGACTCATATATGTTCCCGGTAAAGCACTAGGGACTCTCGTATTCGACATAAGTACATCGTTTGTGGCGACTTACTATCGTATACGGCTATTGTGAAGAAATGATTAATTTCCATGAATTAACTAAACTAATAAAAGTTAAATGATGAAGCCTGGGACTCAAGTACTTACAATAGTAAGTCGCCACAAACGGTGTATCTCGGATGCGAGAGCCCCTAGTGGTCTACCGGGGAAATATACGAGTCAACTGGAGAATTCAATGTCATGACGGCATGTTGGCCATGGTAGCTCTATGGGTAAGATTGACAAGACGGAAACCAGGAGACCCGTGGTTCAAATCCCGGCCATGGTATTGAATTTTTCATGTTGACTCTATCAAAATCGTTAGCCTATATATATATATATATATATATATATATATATATATATATATATATATATATATATATATGGCTAGTGTGAAGAAATGATTAATTTCCATCAATTAACTTAAATAGTTGCTGGATGTTTGCTCAAAGTGAAAAATAGTGTCTACCAGGAAAATTTCTTCACCACAACTACATTTTACATGAAAACACACTTTAGTTTAGAGTTTTGCCAAAATAAATTAATTTTTAATCATTAAATATGGCTTAATTGAATTTATGGCAATCCCTGAGAGTATTATTCATTATTTAAAATTTAAATTAAAGGATATAGTTTACAAACTTAGTCTATAGTGCTCGCGATATTTTGATTAAAATATATTTTGGCATAGATAGCCGCAGCAGAAATGTAATGCATAGGTATATATAAAGTTTTTAGCAATAGTTTTAAAAGTTGTCTTCATTCTATTTAACGAAGTAGAGCTCATTAAATCACAGTTTTGCTAGAATTGTCGTGTAAGTTTTGCTTTTTCAAATACAAAAGTGTCATTTCCTCCCATCCGCCAGTTTGTAATTTCTCTTGTTCATGCAATTCCAAAGACATCACATAGACGTTTGAAACATTTGACTATCACTTTAAGTCTACTACAAGAACAGAATAGGTTTACTAAGTAAGTCAAATCCAGCACTATGTAAGTTCGAAATTCGTTTCTCTTTACATGAACACCAGAAGAAACGAGTAGCGTCTTTCTGATTGAAAAAGGTATAAAGTAGGTAGGACGTATTTGGACACTCAAACCAATAATAAAATTCTAAAACTCGTAAAAATTTATATGTCGCAAAGTTTGTGTTTATATAGGATCCGGTTTACCAGTAATATACAACAATTTTATCCAAAATAATGACTGTTGAGATTATTTCTAGGAAATTCAAGTTAGGTAGGTATATAATTATTTAATTAAAAAAAAACTTGTGTGTGCTTAAGACTACACGACAGAAGTGAAAACTATTCATTATACATTATTCTTAAAATTATTTTCAAAAATGTAATGTTGACACTCATTGTTATGCAAAGAGAACAGTTGCGAGCTAAACATTTCATGCCTTACGCTAAGTGTACTCTGAAACAACTGAATGACGACGGACTTACGACCGTACGAAGAGGGTTATACATAAAGTATGTATAAAGGAAGTAAAATCAAATTTCATTTCTCATATTTTGATTCTTGCTGCTTAGTTGCATTTTTATTTTTAATAAAATACAAATACATACATATAACATAATTATATGATATTCATTTCCTTATTTGCATATTTTTCAAATATTCGGAAATGTTTGGTTACGTATACATTTTACACATATTACATATCCGTACATATAATCATTACTCCATATTTTATTACACGTTCGTACATGTTTTATTACATGTTTTTTTACATGTCATAATCATTTCAAATGTTTTTTACAATTGATACCGATATTAACACATTTTCTTGACCCTCGTCGGTCTTTCGGTTTGTGGAAAAACATAACCTATAAGTTGTAAATGAAAATAAACGCAAAACGTGATTTTAATACGTGATAATTTTATTATTTATGTGTTATTACATTTAATTTATTAACGTTTTACGTTTTACTACTCACAATAAAGAGAAATTGTCAATAAAAATAAAAAGTTCTTAAATAAAACATCTCTTTCACGAATTCCTAACACTTTTGTTTCCAATTAGCACACTCGTTTTATTTTTCGTTATTATGGTTTTAATTATTCAAATACCGAACTTAGTTGATATTATCTGTTTCTTTTGACTATTATTATTGTTTAAAGTGGAATTTGACATGTCGACTTGTTATAGAAGGTTATCTGACCGGATCGGTTACTGACACTTGACAGACGTTTGTAAGAACGTTCGGATTGAGCCGACTCGAGCCGACTTCACTCGAATGAGCGTCATATATTCCAGCGTGACGGCTCAGTTAAATTCACCACCCACAAAAGGTGCTAAACGCGCCTAAAGAAGTTTTCATTTAACAAATTGTATTGAAAAGCAGTTGTGTTTCAAGAAAGTAGCTAAGATATGGGTAGTAGGCGCGTGGCTGTTTAGAATCTTTGTTTTGTTACTCTATGTAGATATCATGATATTCTACTGGAGTCTTAGGTATCTACTTAAGGACCTACCTGTACTACGTAATATTTTCTATGTTCTTATCTTTTCCCAGTTTAAAGGCCTGTCATGGTTTATCCTTTATATTCAGAAATTGTATTGAGGTTATTTCATTTTGTGATATCTTTAATATGACGATAGGGCCAATATCAGATATATTTATTGCAGAACAGGCAGATCCTGCATAGATAACATCTTTTCATTGAGTCAGATTATTGAAAAACATTGCGAGTACAATTTGACCTGCACTTATGGATTTTATAGACAAGAAGGCGTTTGACAGAGGCATTGGATCACATTTATGGGATATAATGAAGAGATATGGTGTGCCTCAGCATATAAAAATAAAGTGTAATGCAATAACTGGCTCAAAAGTAAGTCATATGTCACAAGGGTGTCGTTTGTCATAAATATTTAACACCTACTTTGCTTTTTGAATTTGTTTTCCAGTAATACAATGTACTAGAAAGAGGTGGTGAGATATGTAGGGAACTGTTAATTGACAGTTGACACACGATTATTTTCTTGTATTATGTTACTGTACGGATACCACATTCCTGACAATTTCTCGGACTTTGTAATGTTCTACTTTCGGCAATTATATTTTGTGATTTTAAAATAAAATAAAAATTGCAGTATCACCACACAAGTATCGAGAAAGTAGGTATCTAGGGAATTTTCTGAAGTATCGAGGACTCTTCCATAATTTAAATCGTACTGTCTTTCCATCTATTTGATTTTAAGAATTCATATCTATACACGCTCCGTTACGAAATGACAATTGCTTTCAGTAAATTATCACATCAACTATTTTGTATGGCAGAAGAACCTTTTGAGCGCTACCGTCAAATATTCGGGGCGAGGTTGTATGGAATAACATTACTTATATAAAAATAAAACCAAATTTTACAGCTAGACGGTAAACAGCATTATGGAGCATGCGCGAGATGCACTGAGATGTTGTACGTGAATTAAGCATGGTTAAGGCAACGTCATAAAGTGTGCGAGGAAGGTTTATCGGCTGCATACACTTGCGGTATCGTGCTATTGACGCGAGATTCCCACACAATGGAGAGGGGTGGACGAAAAACAAAACAACATCTAGAGGGAGCGAGAGGAAAAAAAAAAGAAGAACGCCTTACTTGCAGTAGCACCCTGATACGTTTTTCTTGTAGCTTGCGTCGATGTCGTCTTATGTTTACGCTCATTTCTTTTCCCTCCCCATTCCACTTCTTGAAGACGTGTGACGCCTTCCCTCCCATCGGTACGCGGTCCAATACGCTTCGGGTTGGGCGGTTGCCATGACTACGCAGTGGGCGGCGCCTGCGCGTCAGAGCCATCTCTACGGCGTTGCAGGAGGGGCGGTAACGTCTCCCCCCTCGCAGGAACGCTAACCAATGCGCAGTGGGGTCACGTGACGACCCAAGTGGCGCGGCGCGGCGGCACCGCGCAGAAGCAGTAGCTGACAATCGAAGTCAGTGGTCGCGCAGCTCCCAAGTGCGAAGCATCAAACAATCCTTGACGACAGCTTTTTCCTCGCGAACGCGCACGCCGGAAAAACCAGCCCCAAAAAAACGGGCTGGTAAAAAAAAACAAAAGAAGCAACAGGGAGTGAGGAATTTGAGCAGCACATTTTCCACGTGTTCCGTGACGCAGACCATCCGACGTGATATTTGGTGCACGTGAACATAAGGCAACTGTAAGTGTAAGTGTTTACTCAGTGACACGTGTTGTGTGACTTGTCCAAACAGTTTGTTTACCTTTGGATGGCCATTCCTTGAGTGCTAGGCTCACGTAGTTCTTCAGCACAAAGTCGTAGACATTCTACTGCTGCAGGATCTTCGAGATAAACATTGATTCAGGGGTTAAGAACCAGTGTAGGCCCAGGGGGGGTTTAACATACCCCCCTTTTGCAGAAGATTCCCTTGGTCACGGCCTCTTCGGATGGAACGCGCCGTAGAAGCTTGAATTGTTGAAGAAAATAAGGCAAAGCAATTGTGCACCGACGTCCTCGGGGCACCCGGCATCAACACGACGCCGATACAGGAGCACCCCCCCGGGCACCTACACCCCCGGCGCCGCGGCGGTGGCGGGGGAGGCGGCACGGCCTTGAGCGCCTATTCTTCCGCCGAGGGCGGCGACCTGGTCCATCACCATCACCAGCAGCAACAGCAACCACTGTCTGCAGAGACATCTCCTGGCGTCCTGGCGACCACAGCCGGGGCACCCACCTTTCTCGGGCTCGGCCTCCACCAGCACCCCTTGGTGGCCCATGGTGGCCCTCCAGGGGGCTGTTGCGCAGTTACTACCACTCACAACATAGGTAGGCCAATCATATATACATATCTAAGCCCACTGATCTCAATGTACAGCCTCAACCAGAAAATGGCCAAACATTCCAACGTGTTTCCTGAGTTTTAATTATGTCACTGTCTTACTTTCCTTAAAAAAACAACCATAGACCATCCGAGTCATCATTTAAATCGAGAATTGCATTAGAATCCTTTTGTGTCATTCCGTCAGGTATTTATCGCGGACTTAAAAATGTTTGTGGTTCCGTTCTTGCATTTTATTCCACTCATTCTTGCCAGAATCTTAGAAATTCTGTCCTTTCTGAAGTAAATAATATAAAAATGTAACGCTACGACTTTGATGAGTAAATTCTATACTCTCAATTTTTTGTTTACATCAGTATTTGCGAGCTTGCTGCGTGAACCTCACTTTCTTTAGGTTCCATTTGAAGTTCCTAAGTATATGATTTATGGAGATTAACCTACCGTGTTCAGTTGTTCTAAGGAATCATACTGACTTCGTCACTTTCATTTGTTTTTAAAGGGAAGTTAAAAGGAAAGCAGTTTCAAAGAAGAGTGGCGCTTTTGCTGTTAGGAAGTGCTTTAGAAATGTTGCAAAAATATTTAAGTTTTTGAGTGCTAAACGGATGGCAACGCAAGTCCTGTATGTCCTTCTCAGCATTCACCAAAAGCGAATAGGAGCGGTAAATCTACCAACACTTACAAATATTTTAAAGGCGCCTTGTCAAACCGCGCGGAGAGTGACTAAACCTACGGACAAGGTCCGCATAGCGCCCGGCAATTGTCCGGTGTACGCTTATAGTTACATGTTCCTTGATGAAGTAAACAATGTTTCCGTCGGTATCCATGGATAAGTACGTAGTCTTACACCTATAAGTAAACGTTTTAAACTGAAACAAAGTTTAAATATTATATTAATAACAATAAAAATAATAAAGCATGCAGATAAAAGCTTAAATTCGCACTAAAATTGTAAGTAGGTACGTATTTGTTGATAACAAAAGACAGACGCTTGCTTTTTCTCAATCAGATATCGCGAAGCGTGTCGGGAAATAATTTTTCTTTGAGCGTTAGTAAGGATACCGCTTAGAACATGTTTTTTTTTTTTTTTTATCCAATTGTTAATGTAGTAACTATGTGCATTTTCTGTTTTACGTAGAGGCTACAGAAACTGATAAATTACGTTTTGAAGATATATTATTTGGTAAAAGTTCCTTACCCGTGGCGTAGTGAATGATTTTGAGCCAAATAGGTTTAGTGGGTTATGTACAACGGACAGACATGCAGGTATTTGTCCTTTCTCGATAAACTCGTTCAGAAGAAATAATTTGACGTGAAGCAAATGTCGTAACGGGGCATTTAATGGATTTGTATTGACTACCGTTTGCATACACTTCTTTTAATTGTAGAAATGAATTCAAACGTTTCATTACATCACTACTCCATTACTCTATTTAAATAAGGACTTGATTCTTTATTCTATAGTAAAAAGCAGGCCTATAATCGATTGCACTTGAAAAACACTACTTTGTACTTATTCTTCTTTTCTCGTAGACAGTTAAATACATCCAAAATAACCAGCAACGATAAATATGAATACTTGCATAATTAAAGTTATTAACCTATTTACTTTTTAGTAGGATACAGAATATCGTATGCTACACGGGTTTAGGGCAGACATTACCTTTGGCGTACATCAGAGAGCTATTTTAATATCCTATCCATTAAACTAATTCACGAACGAGCTTATCTGTGTCACAAAATAGACAAACAAACAAGTACTGTTGGGGGAATGTTACAAAAATATACTTTATCATAAATAATAACAATTACACAACAATTAAATCGTGCGAGAGAAGAAATTGTAATGATTACAAAAATGTGCATAACAGTAAGAATTAAAACAATTCAAAGAATAATTTGTGAAAATAACAATGTATCATCATCATACTGATGATTCTGGGTTTTGTGCAGTTGCACCTGAAATACTTTTATTAATGTTATATTTGCATATACAATTTGTGATCCAACTTTTGTCGTCTAACTCCAAAATAACACAAGTCAAGAACAAAATGACAAGCGGACATTTTTGTGTAGGCATTTGTTTACTTTTACATAAGCTTCAACTAAACCTCACACGGCAAGTCGCGTGCAGTCTAAATACACGCCTCACAATAAACGTAAATAGTTCAACAGAACTCGACTAGATGTTCATTTTTTTAATATCATGTATTTAGTTTCTACCGGAGCAAGTTTAGAGTTGTGGAATTTCTTTTGCCGTCTCTTCTTTGTTTCTGAAGTAAATAAAATTACACATACTCGCTTTTATATCAATTTGGGAAACTATCTTCAAAATATTTACAAATACTTTATCCTAAATATTTTACAAGACACTGATTTACATATCATCCGTGAGTTTGTGCGTTCTTCGTTTGTTAAACTAAATAAATCAACGAATTATAAAATGTTTAGCTGTCTTATGGTAATTTTATAAATTATAATGCTTTATTTGTCAAATCTACTTACATTTACACTTTGTAAAACCGTTCTTATTTGTATTTTAAATTGTATTTTTTGTTTGACTTACGAGCATTAGCAGGTTTGTCCTAATTATAATCTTAAATAGGACAGTTATCCAACTATTGAATTTTGTCTCTTAAAATAAAGCTGTAAAGATTTTATTATAGGTACTATGTAATTAATATTCTAATTATATCACCACGTATCCTACCTTTCATTTTAAAACCCACGTGAATTACCAACAGATTCCTTCCTGTTTTTGACTTCGTTGGAGTATCAAATGTCGAAATATAAACAAAGTTAATGCTACCTTATATATTATTTATTATGAATCATTAACTATTTATAATTTATACCTACTCCATCTTTCATTGGGACATTTATAATATTTAAAAATAACAAAAATCTCAGTGTTGATATTTTGACTGGATTTCAGCTACTACTTTACTTAAATTCTCTTAATGATTTTACATAAAGTACAGAATATCAATGCCCCTCATTACTGTCTCTTTAAAATGCACATTCAACAGCAGAATAAACTGATAAAATGAAATTTAAATGATAATAATCTATTTCTGAGGGATTTTAAATAAAATAGCTAAAATTATTGATGTCACGTGAATATAGGTCTTGTAATCAAAAGCTAAACACAGAAATGTTTCTATAACTACAGAAACAATAACGAATTTTGTACTTACCTCTTTATTTAGAAAAATCCAACGATTTGTTTCTTGTATTGCGTTACTTTCGAGATTTAAGTGTTTTCCGGGAACTTGATAATAACATGTTTTAATTCAAAATGGTAACATTTCCTAATTTTTATATGTCAGATTATTTATTGTAACCTTATATCAACAGAGAACAATGAAGCAGCTATACTGAATTTATCCAGGGAAGTTATTCATTACGGTTTAGGGTTATTCCGAAAATAAAACGTAGATAATCAAGTATATGAATAGATAATATTAAGTATAAAAGCTTTAATTTATTAAAAAGACAAGCTCTGTTACTATCACAACGGCCAGGAGCATACATAACCTCCAAATGACGATACAAACATTACCCATATGTAACTTAGCAACGAACTTTTGTGTTTATAGAGAATTTGACAAATCTATGTCGTATAATGAATTTTACACGTTTTGAAAACATAGAGTACAGAAAGTCTAAAACTACCGCTTAAATTTAGTGAACATCTCAAGAAAATTGGTATAGAAAATATTAAAAAATGATAATTTTGTAATTCATTTTCACTTGTTATATCCACCTTTATATGCAGCAGGAAATAAATGAAGGAGTCGATTTATTTCGTTTTTGTTCTAAAATTGGCGTTTTCTGATATTCTGTTTCTCAGACTTGTACGGGATGTAATTTCTTCCAGGGTTTTAATATCTATTTATATTTTCAAAACTGCTAAAGAATTAAAATGATCATACAATTGTGCTTTTTGGTTTATCGATTTTTATATTAATCCTGAAAGGTGAATAAATAGGAAATTAAAATGACAGATATTTTTAATTTTTTCTCTGTTGATCCAAAACTGCCAAAAGAGAAAGCATATTTAAAAGAATATTTTGCAAATTTCTTTGTGTGTGGAGCCTTTGTAAAAGACTTAAAATAGTTTTACAAACTCAATGGGTTGAATATTAAAATAGCTATTTAAACGAAATATAACAAGATTCTACGTTTGTGTGAGATAGGTACAATGTTGAACCAAATGACTGGAGAATTTCGTGTGACTTTATTCAGTTAATGGAAGTAACGAAATATTCAAAGTAACTTGCTAGTACTTTGAGCAGAATAACTAAAAAGGCCGCGACACAGAGCTCATATTCCAATAATGAAATATTGCAGATATAATTTGAATAACTTGTAGTTTTTATAGAATTTGTAAGGTTTGTTTCTGCAGTATACGTCCGTATCGAGACTTACAGGTTTGCTTGCATAGTATCCTCCGGTTCTGGAGCAATTATAGGTCAAAATGATCCTTAATGTTTAGGTAATTATGTACAGTAGATGAAATGTATACCTTATTTTTGGTTCCACTGTTTTTAAAAATAAAGAAGCTCTATAGCTTTCACATAATGCAATGAAATAGAGGTGAAGCTGGTGAATATAAAAACTGCACACTCTCAGGCCACCAAGTTAACCTCTTCGCAAAATAAACATAATTACATATTTATTGATATAATGGTAAAAATCCAATTACAGTCTTCATAATTACAAGGGAAATTAACATTAAAAATATATTATAATAAAAGTTAAGAATAATTGCTTTACATTATAGAATGGTTAGTTAAATAACAACAATAAAAATAAATGTGGAACATAAAGAACAGTTTTAATACTTGCGGCCATCGAGCAAAGTCATCTTCTAATTATAAAATATCGGTTCAGTCTTCTCTCTTTGCCAATTCCTGCTCTCGCACTTGAGTAAAACACACAAATAAATAAAACAAATCTTTGTCCACGAGAGCTGTTGACAATTTTAACATAGGTATCTCATGCATGTCGTTTAGTTATAAGCAGATCCGATTCTGTATTGTTTTGATGCGTCTTTTGTTTTGTTAGTGGCCCTCTGTAATAGGGAATGAAATATCGATAGCATTTGTCCCAAGTATATTCTATGGAGTAACTGCACGTATTTTCTATTCCATGGCATTTTGAACGTAAAATCAAGATGTTATTGTAACAGTAATGGTTTGGTATTCTACCAGAAACGCTGTGCAAATCCGTTTTAGTGTTATTTCTAAACATGATACGGAATTTAAATGTTTTATACGTCATTAGTGTTGACATTCTCACGTATTTCGTTATTTCTGATCGCTGAATTTGGTTTCCGGAACTTGTTGTACGAACATCGAATTTTCTTTAGCCCAATCTTGGCAGTACTTACAACTGATACTTCGTAAAAGTGACACTCTTTCCTCATTGGCTAATAGAATGTGGTTAAAACTTAATGAACAAATAAACTAGAGTTTTCCTGAATTTATTCAAGCTGTATTCCTTATTGCTATATATTTTATAATGACTGTATTGAGTTTTGATATCAAATATAGGTACATAATGCGTTTTTAGCTTTAATTGCAGTAGTTTAAATTACAATATCTGTAATTGGCATTTACGACCAATAAACTAATGAATAAAACTTTACGTAACATTCACCCTTTTCGAAAAAAAACTGCTTAATTTGTTTGGTTTATTACAATTAAGAGATATTTTATATTAAGTTTTGAATTTATTTATGCGTAATATTTCGTGGATGAAGATTACTTCAAAATTTATTATTATTGCTTCTTTAATAATTTTAATTAATTTGAAGTAGGGTTTAAAAAAGTCACTTAAGTGACATTAGAAAATTGCCACATTGTTATCTGCTTTACATTTTTGGATACTTAATTCATTATTGTAATTACAATTAAAATTATTTCTCTACAAAATATACGTATAAATTTAACTTTTTCCTCTTCTTCTTCAATCTTCTTTTGTTTTAAGAATTAGATATTCTAGTGTCATGAATTCAGCTGTTACGAGATCTACTAAGATTTCTCCTACAGTCGTCAATAGTTCATTTATTTTTGATACTATATTCTCTTTCAGTCTATCAACACAACCTTTCCATTTGATGATCCTATTTTCTTATCATTTTTTCTTCATTTTCTTACCTCTTGATGCGTAATATTTCTTTTTCTGTTGTTGCACTGGTTTGTACCACATTATAACAGCAGATTCAGTCATATTTTTCGAGAAATTCGTTCTTTTTTCTTTTTGCACTTTGCCTTCCCATTGTTCAATAATTATTTGGAAATCTGTTGACTTTCTTTGCAGTGTCTGCAAAGTATAGAATTAAGTATAGAATTTGTTTCTAACATTTGTTGATATCTTCAACCTGACTGAATTCTTTCATTTAAATGGCATTATATTTGTTTGTCTATAGTACCTAGGTCGTTATTTATAAATTAAGTAAAATGTGTGGTAAACTGCGTCCTTCCAGAACCCCTTAAGGCATTAAAATTTCATTTGACATTTTCGAAAACATGAACTTACAATTTTTTCGCTGTTTTCATATAAGCTGTGTAGGAGAACTGCTTGTTATTTATCATATTTGTCATAAAAGTGGTATTTTACCTTATCAAATGCTTTCTCATAATTAATGAATGCCACTAGAGTCTCTCAGTCAAAGTCTGGACGTTCTTTAATAATTTATCTAACGTCAGTACAGTAAAAGATCGATAGTTTGATAATGTCGTGTTTAGGATTTACGGAAGCTTTCTGAAATCTCTCTTGTCTCCAGTTTGAAAACCGGGCAGTCCTACACCACAAGTTTGTAAGAAAGAATAGTATTTAAATGGTAAGTTAACTGTCTAAATCCGTTGGGATCTTTATATATTTCTTTTTGGAAGATAAAGTGATGGCATGATCTAGCTAACGAAGTCGTTTCCTATTTTCTATATTATTTTAATTTAATATTCTAAATACATTAACATTATACCTACTAATTAGAACATATTTATTAAAATGTTTAAATTGAATTCAGGTTTTTAATACACCAGTTAAATCACAATCCAAAATCTCCGTGTACGGAAGCACAGTAGTTAAGTTATGAGTGTCATTTGTCACCTGTGATTTGTCACCCATTGTTACTTGACCCAAACCGTTGCGGCTTTTGTTTTTTTGTCTTGGTTAGTTTATCACCATTGCTAGCATTGCATCTAGGTAGTCAAAGGACTTAACTTATTTATTCAGATATCGTGATTTCTAAGTGTTTCAAATTTTATAACTGGGATAAGCACGTTGGCAATTCAACAAATATAAAAGCACGGTGGGAAGTCGCTATTGTAGCGCTGCAAATAGCGTGGAATTTAAAGTCATTGTTAAGCGACACACTTTTAACAATTTGTTATTATTCGTATACCAATATCGAAATGTCAAAGTATCTAAATTAAAAAGAGATAAATAGCGTTTGCATTAGGAGTGAGTAGTGAAGGCATGTAAACCCATATGATTTTTAAACACTTTTCTACAAAAGTTTTCTTTATTATCACATTACATTAGTGGATTTAAATAAAAGAAAGCCAATGAACGTGTAGGAAATATGAAGTTTTAAATTGTTAATGCATCAACAATATTTTGATGTCCTCCGAAGCGATTTAATTCGGCAATGAATCACCCGGCTACATTAGTCTCGTCATTTTACCGAAAAAGTTTCACCGTAAAACATGAATTATAATTGCATTTTAATTGTAAATGGCGTATAAACCAATTGGAGTTATGACTAATGTCAATAAATTTTGCATATTAAATAATTAGACCGATAGGTAAAGCCGATGTTGCGTTGTTTCGATGAAATATTGCTGCAAATGTCGCTGACCGCTGTTTTCGGCAATTATTTATTTAACAAAATGGCGATGTGGTACATTTGCATGACACTGTATTTATAAAATTTTGTTTTTAAACAAATAAACCCTCGTTAGCCATGTATAACACAAATACAAGCAGATAGTTGTGTAATTCCAGTCTCCTTGCACGGCGGCCGAGAGATAAGAAAACAAATGACGATCTGTTTGACGAAAGTACATTTTTGCCTTTTTATTTGGATTCGAGGAAGTTCAAGAAATCGCTACGTCGTAACGTAAGTAGATATACCTGCTATTTAACAGCTCTGGGAAGTATTTATGTATATTTTGAAAGCTTTCTGTAGCACGTTTTAATCAAAGGCCACAAAACCTTTAACATACGTTCAGAAAGTTTAATTTATTAAATTCAGGTACCTAGGAGAATATTCTGAATATTTTTGTGTGTAGTGTATAGTGATTTATTGTCTTATATTCTGAAATTTCATGAACAATCACCCTTTCCTCTGTTTAGTCTATAAAATAGTGTAAGCCTGTCTGAATCCAAAGAATGCTTACATAGCCTCCGCAAGCCATTTTTAAATGCTCTAGTCTGGTTTGAAAGTAACGTGAATTCTAGTGTTAGATATAAATTCTAATTCTTTATCCTTGTTTCCTCGCTATTGGAAATTTCAGCATTTTTCATAATTTAAGATGTTCCTTGCATCTCAGTTTTAGTGTTAGACTAATGCAATTTGCTACACACGTTCACAGAGACACAGTAAATAGAAACTGCCGTGGGTTTTACGGTGAGATGCATTCAAGTACGCTTTCTTTGCTTCAAAACACATAAATTTCAAATTTTGGGCAAAAAAAGCCATATTCATAGCTTTAAAAATTTCTGGAGCCTAAAGATATTAAGACACAGGGAAACCTAGGGCAAATTCAGAAAATGGATGTATTGGGAACCTTTTTTTTAAAATATTAGACCAAAATTTAAGTTATTTTGTCGCAAGGGATCTTTTAGGTAACGTAAGCAAAAATAAACAAACTTGACCACATTTACCAAACTATCAAAAGTGAAATTGATAAAATTTAGTCTGTATCATATTTACACTAAGTCACATCTGTGGTATAAATCTTAAAAAGCTAGCGTTATTAGTTCAGGATTTCAAATTTTCAGTCATAGGTAGGTATCCATAAAGTTTTGAAGACAATTAAAACAGTAAGGAAACAAAAGCATGGCGCATTTGGAAATGTCCACTGTTTTTCTGCAGCAACTTGCATATCATTGTAAGGTAACGTATTGGCAATTTCTTGCGAGATAACATGTTTGAGTTGTGTTGGGGTTGTTGGATGTATCAGAAAACTATTTCTTTAAGGAAACCTCAAGTAAAAATCGGCCATTAACAACTGATCGACCGATCAGCAAAATTCTATCTCCAGAACTAGGAAGTAAATAAAATGTATTAAATTCTCGTGAGAATCTCTTAGTCTTTTATTACACTTTCTTCTTGTTCTTGAACTTCTTAATAATTAATTACGTTCTGAGACAATTATCATATCATTAATATACAGCGCTGTTTGATTGTTCAATTCAAAATTTATGCTTAATTTAGTCAAACATCCATAGTATTATACATTTATCAATTTGATTATGTTTAATATCATGGACTTTTTTTTTTCATTTGTTTTCTCTACTATTTCGTTCGAGTTTCCATACTCTAAATGACTAGAAATTATTTCACTGGTTTGAATTTGATTGTCAGTTTTATTACGTATAAATCTGTGGCTTTTTATTTTCCACGTGTTGCAATTTCTTTCAGACAGCTTCTTCTTTGAACTGTCTCAAATAATTTTCTTTATGCCTTTATAACACTTCAAGACGTTACACTTCAGTTTTGCTTTTGTTACTTGCTCTTACTGATGACAAAAGAACATACATATTTTAGGTTATGAAGCAAACGATATTCTGTTTTAGGAATGACAGTTCAGTACTTTTTAAAAGTAATCGTACTTAGTATTGATTTTCCAGATTTTGAAACATTCGGCTATGTTCTGAAGTATTTGAATCTATAAATTTCGACGCCCAAAATAAATCTCTTCCATACATTTTTCTTCTTCATCCATTCCAACGTTTAATGCTACACGCCAGTCATTTTTTTCTCCTGTGGAATGCAATAAAATTTGAACCGCCGTGACCAACACAGTCAGATGTTTTCCTAATGCAGATATTTCAAGATTTACAACGTTTTAAAGTTTGAATTCTCTTTCGGAAGGCACTTTTCCCATGTAGGCCACGGTGTTTAGCCTAAATTTAAGAATAAAAATGCTTTGTTTTTGCCAACAGTTAGAAGTATTAAGGGTTGCAAATTTGTTTAAAACCAAGATAAAAAAATGAACGTACAGAAGGATTCAGCTTGGATATCAGATCAGTTTTTGGGGAATGTAATTTTAAAAACTTTTAATGCGTTCCACTCACATGGCTTCTCTACTCATTCTCGTCCACAAACGCATCCTTAATCCAAACAACCTTTGTTTCCACAACAATAAGAATACCGATGAACAAAGTCATAGAGTTTTTGTTGCTATGTGATGGTTTTGTAATTCTATGACCTTTGCATAACAAAATAACAAGGTGTACTGAGAAAATTATAAGTATTTGACAATTCAATCAACAACAAGGGATATCTTAGAAATGTTTAGTTAGACAAACAATTAAGTATGCCTATGACTGAAAATTTGAAATCCTGAAAACTAATAACGCTAGCTTTTTAAGTTGTGTAGCACAATTTCACTTTGATAGTTTAGAAAATATAGTCAAATTTATTTATTATTTGGTTACGTCACCTAAAAAGACGCCTGGGACAAAACAACTCAAATTTTGGTTTAATATTTTAACAACAGCTTCCCAAAACATCCAATATGGCATTTTTTTGCTCAAAATTTAAAATTCTTGTGTTTCGAAGTAAACTAAGTGCGCTTAAGTGCCTCTCAATATAAAACCCAGGGCAATTTATATACCTATTCACTGTGTCTTGACGAACAAGCGTAGGAACTTTTATCAGTCCAACACCAAACCTGAGACGCAAGGAGCATCTTAAATGAAGGAATATGCTGACATTTTCAATAGCAAGAAAACAAGGATAAATAATTAGAATTCACATCTAACACTAGCATACACGTAACTTTCAAACTAGATTAAAGCATTTAAAAATGGCTTGCGGATGCTATCTAAGCATTCTTTGGATTCGGGAAGGCTTGCACAGGAGGAAAAGGCGATTTTTTGAAAATGTTATGAAAGTTCAGTCATACATATTCTTAAATTGTGTACATTAACGAAATGTACAGATTTTATCTTACCAGTTATACAAAACTAACCCAGAATGACTTTATGAACTATTATTTTATTTGTCATTAAAATGTCTTCATCATCTTATAATAAAATGGATCGAAAAATGCACATGTTTTGGGTTTTGCAAATTTTTAATTAGTTTCATATAGATTTAATTTGCAAAGGTTGCCAAGCATGTAGATGTTTTGTGGACCTGTTTGAATCCACATAGGAATTACTTAAACCAAGAAAGAAACTATAAATATTCTGTACTTCTGAACTAACGTAATATCACACGCTTCGTTCTTAACTCTTGCGCTACTGTTTTGTTTCAGAACTTGTAGTTTCGTTGTTTCTTGATACATGGTAAATAACTCTAGCAATTGTTTCCAAAAGCAAAACGTGACACAGAAGTCGTAAGTCTTATATTTAAAATGCTCAATTCAATACAAATATCGATTCTTGAAAGGTTTAATTACTCTGCCATTATTCTGAAATATATAACAAGAATCTTGGTTTACAAAAAAGGTGTTTGTGTTCTAGTTACTCCAGGAAATAAAACAATCGAATTGAAAGTCAATGAATTATCAAACAGCGGAATGTTTCGAAACGCTTTGACACTTTGTTGGCTGAAACTAAAATACAGTACGATCAAATGTCTACGTAAATGGGTCCACCAAAATTGGTGTTGATTGCTCCATTCTTCTATATAAATCTCTGCTTCGATCTCTACTCACGCACATAAGACATAAACTTCAGGTTATATGAATGAAAGTTGGTGTGTGTTACATCAGTTCAGTATTTGGAACAATCTTTGCAGAGACAGCAAAGCCGAAATTATTCTCTGGCTCAGAAATCGTTCACACAATCAACTTTATGTAATTCCTACGCCATCTACATCTTTGTCAACATAATTGTAGTAGTGCCAACATTGCCAATATAACAATAGCTACCTAAGGCGTCAGCAAATTCATTAATATTGTCCACAGTTAAACTTTTTATTTCTTTTACTTTCTTAGTAGTTGATTGTAGATAGTTTAGAGAAAATAATCAAGGTTATATTGACATCATATTGCTATCAGTTCTTCTCAAGGAAATTTTCTCTATAAATAGCGTTCACGATAAAGTATATCTTTCTCCCCTCCCATGTGTTCATAACAGAATCTTATAGCGGTTCTTCCAAAGCGTAAAATACGAGACACGGTTTGTGTATTATTATTATTATTATTATTATTATTATTATTATTATTATTATTATTATTATTATCATCATCATCATCATCATCATCATCATCATCATCATCATCATCATCATCATCATCATCATCATCATCATCATCATCATCATCATCATCATCATCATCATCATCATCATCATCATCATCATCATCATCATCATCATCATCATCATCATCATCATCATCATCATCATCATCATCATCATCATCATCATCATCATCATCATCATCATCATCATCATCATCATCATCATCATCATCATCATCATCATCATCATCATCATCATCATCATCATCATCATCATCATCATCATCATCATCATCATCATCATCATCATCATCATCATCATCATCGTCGTCGTCGTCGTCATCGGTTTAATTTTTTTTTTCTTAAACACAGAAAATACCAAGTTATAAGTTTTCAGCTCAGGCCATCAAAATTTTGTATGTTTTCTGCTCTTTTGGACTATCTCTTGATAGTTATTCAAGTGTTTTACTTGCGCTAAGTGGATTTATTTTGCTCTTATGGCCAACGTCATAATAGATTTGACAAACATAAGGAAAGAATTTACCTACATATAAATATTGTAGAGACAATATATCCATTAGTTCCCCTACATACCTATTTAGCCATAAGAAATGTAAACATAAACCTATTGATTTCTTACCGGAGATAATAATTTGCAATAAATTTATACCAAGTTTGTACTAAAGTGCGATCCATGTAAACCTGAACCATAACAATAAGTCATAACGTTTGCACCAATAATAGGACACACGCACAACTTTGGGAGAATATAATACACAATTGGGAGAATACATTACACTATTTACATATCAGAGAAAACGTTGCAAGTATCCTCCACCAGCATCTATGGATCGTTGGTCCCATTTTCTTTGATACGACTGTAGACACTGAAGTTTATATGGGTATCTACAAGATTTTTGTGGAGCAGCTGGATGACATCGAATTGAGAGAAGGTTATTTCCAGCAAGAAGGAGCAACGTGCCATACATCTAATGACTCCATGGAACTTTTAACCAGTTTCTTGGATAACACTGAGCAACAATGAAAATGTTTCGGGCTTAAAAATATTGAATTTACATGTATTTCCATCTGATGAATTAAAAATTCACCATAAAAATGATAGATTAGCTCTTTTTTGAAGATAGAGTGACATTTCAAGTTTTAGAGTGAAGATTTTAAATTTGGAGGAAGTTTTTTGGGGAGTTGGCACACCTGTCAAAATACCGTAGATGACAACCACAAGTATTTGGTGACAGTGCTCCTGCAAAAATACCGTAACCTTGGATGTAACATGTCCCTTAAGATCCATTTTCTCCACTCACACCTAGACTTTTTCCCTCCTAGTTGTGGAGCTGTTAGTGATGAACATGGAGAGAGATTCCATCAGGACATTTCTGTTATGGAACAAAGATATCAGGGCCGTTGGAATGAAGTAATTCTTGCGGATTCTGCGGAACTCCATCACAAGTGGCAAACTAAAAGACGACAAAGTCAATAGGCCACCACATGATTCTCTACAGACACGACTATCTGCGAAGTATTTTTCCAGCAATTTAGAACTCTTAGCATGTAATTACCAGTTAAGAAATCAAATGCACTTTCATTGTTGTTAGCATGTATGTAATTAAAATGTATCCTTTTCTCTCAATCCGTTAACATGTAATACTTCCACCGTGTGTATATCATAGAAACTAGAGCTAATAAACATTTTTCATTGTCATAGTTGTTTTTCTCAACCCAAAATTAGTGAGAATTGCTTAATAAAAGGCTCGAAACATTCAACAATTATTTTTTTTTTTCCCAGTGTAATGGAATAATCTCAAAAGGTCTGTGGCACCCCGGATCCCCTGACCTACCTCACCGGAGTTTTTCTTGTGTGGGTATCTAAAAATAGAGTATACAAGAATAGGCCACGGACAATTGATGTTCTCAAGGAATCCATTCGAACCGAAATAAGTAACATTGGCGAGGATACTCTCCGTAAAACTTCAGAGAATATGGTGAGACGAGTACAAACATGTATAGATGCTGGTGGAGGACACTTCCAACATTTTCTCTGAGATGTAAATAGTGTAATGTAATCTCCCAATTGTGTATTATATTCTTAACTTACTCCCCATGTAAACCATTCAACAATTACTGTGCGACTAATCTGCAGGCTTCAGCTTAGATATTCTATGGATAATTGTTTAAATATATATGCATAGATGGCATCTTGTGCAATAATCATGTGGTCACCAGCTGGAATCTCTAGTCCCAATCTTTTATACGAGGCTGTTCAATAAAGAATTATAATTTTTCGCACTAAAATTCAATCTTATTATATTCTGTTAGCTTAATGTGAAACAAACACGCCGTAGTAGCTACAATGTTGGTACTCCTGGTTCCCGCCTGTAAGAACCAGGCAAGTTCAGACATGTTCAGTATCGCCTACCGCTGTAATAGAGGTAACACGCGAGAAACAATATGTGGCTTTGAAATTCTGCTTTCGTCTCAACAAATCTTCAGTTGAGGCCTATACAATGTTACAGGAGGCCTATGGAGAGTCTGTTCTTACCTACAGCACAGCTCGAAGATGGTTTAAAATGTTTAAAGAGGGGAGACAGTAAATTTCAAAGGAAGGTGGACCCGGTTCTCCAGTTACTGCTCTTACACAAGAAAACATCAACAATGCTGCTGCCATTATGAGAGAGGATCGACGAATTACCTTAAGATCACTTTCTGAAATACTGAACATTTCATTGGGTGCCACATTTCCGTGAAGCAGAGTGGATGCTGCAACACGATAATGCGCGGCCGCATATTGCCAATGTTGCTGAGCATCTTGCAAAAGTCAATGTGAAGTGCATCCCTCACCCTCCCTATAGTCCGGATTTAGCTCCATGTGAAATTTTTCTATTCCCTAACTTGAAGAAACGCCTTTGTGGGAGGCATTATCCATCATCAGAAGCAGTGGTGAAGGCTGCGGAGACGATTTTGAAGGATCTCTCAAAAAATGGTTTCCAGCATGACTTTGAAGACTGGCAGAAACGCTGGGACAAGTGCATCGCATTCAGGGGAGACTATTTTGAGAAGAACCATCAAAATTATGAGGAAGAGTAAAGGTACGTTGTGATCATTCTTTATTGAACAGCTCTCGTATATTAAAATCATAACTTACCTACGTTCATTTGCGGTACAGGCGGCCTTTTTCTCGAAAACAAATTAGAATCGCATGGTCGCGTTTTACAGTTGTTTTATCTCTAAGAATGCATTTAGTATAGATTATGGCTTTCTTTCCACACAAAAGTGTGATAAATGTAAGCTGTGACACATCATATTGTTTTCACGGTGTATTCTCCATTTGATTTCTTCATATGGATCATATTTGGATTGATCTTGTCCATAGCGTTCGATATGGAAGCCTGATTTAGGTTTTAGCACGTGATATCTGGTGTAAAATCTCATTAGATAGAAGTCCGACATGGCTGCGTTGTTTTAAATATGAGCGACCTGGCTTCATTAAAAATGCTAATCATGATTTGCCTCATTTAGAGATAATGCTCCAAGGGATGTGAAAACTGGAGGCTCGTGTAAGATTAATGGATGTGCTTTAAGTAGTTTACTGACTACGTAACGTAACGCCGGATATACAATATCCATCACTCAGAATTACACTATTGCATATATTCCTATAGCAGCACAAATTTGTTATTCAAGTACTTATATCTCTTAATATATTTATTCAGTTTGTACCTACTTCATCTATTATGTAAGTGGAGCAAGGACGAAGTTATTCTAGTATTCCACCCAAAATTAAATGTGAATATATGTTTTAAGGTCCTCTTTAACCTCAAAATTATAAGAAGGGCCTCGTTATATGTGTGACCGTAGGCCTCAGAAAACGTAGTTCAGTTGGAATATCGATCTGTTACTGATACTAGCAATCTCGCAGCTTTTGTGTGTCTCACCATATTCTATGCCATTTCTTCCTCTCGATTTGTGTTATTTTGCTTTTGAGTGTCTTTCTACACATTACTGCCACATAATTATCTTCTGTTACTAGTTTAGTTGTTTCATGGACTATTTTATTTACATATGTTGCCACCGACATGTGCTTTTACCCATTTAAAATGAATTTGCTAAGGTGAAAACAGAGAATTTTAATCTAACATCCAAGTTTCTTGTTCTTTCTATGGAACTATCGAAAGAACTTTGAAAATAATACACAGAGAGAAATACAACTAACGTTTTATACGGTCATTACAGAAAACTTTGGCAGTAAAGCACACATTGTCAAGAAAAAGGAAAAACTGATATACCAAGAGCTGAAATTATGTTTTTAAGATCAGAAAAGGGCTGTACTTGAGAGGGACATTCTAGAGACAACAGAAACAGAAACAAAAGAACATCTCACTGCATGCCAACAAACCTAGGGAACGAACATCAATTGGACAACCTAAATAATAATGGATTCAACAAATGTGAGATCGGAACAGCGAACCGATGAGGATGAGCAGGAAGAAGAAAAAGAAAACTAATCCTTCTTGGATTTTCAGTGTCGTCCCCGTATACGGTACCAAGTCGAAGTTTCAGAGCTAATGAGTTCGAAACTCGGTCAGGGTGAATCATTCAGTGTTTTCTCTTATCCTGAAAGAGTGGTAACTCCAAGCTCTATGTACCCTGTACTCATTTGAACATCATTTCATTCATCGTCCGATATGACTTAACGTTGGAGGTTTTCCCTTATCCTGAAAGATGGATGTCTGGTAACTCTAAGCTCTATGTACCCTGTACTTATTTGAACATCATTTCATTCATCGTCCGATATGACTTAACGTTGGAGGTTTTCCCTTATCCTGAAAGATGGATGTCTGGTAACTCTAAGCTCTATGCACCCTGTACTCATTTGAACATCATTTCATTCATCGTCCGATATGACTTAACGTTGGAGGTTTTTCCTTATCCTGAAAGATGGATGTCTGGTAACTCTAAGCTCTATGTACCCTGTACTTATTTGTACATCATTTCATTCATCGTCCGATATGACATAACGTTGGAGGTTTTCTCTTATCCTGAAAGATGAATGTCTGGTAACTCCAAGCTCTATGTACCCTGTACTTATTTGAACATCATTTCATTCATCGTCCGATATGACATAACGTTGGAGGTTTTCTCTTATCCTGAAAGATGAATGTCTGCTAACTCTAAGCTGTATGTACCCTGTACTCATTTGAACATCATTTCATTCATCGTCCGATATGACTTAACGTTGGAGGTTTTCTCTTATCCTGAAAGATGAATGTCTGGGAACTCTAAGCTCTATGTACCCTGTACTTATTTGAACATCATTTCATTCATCGTCCGATATGACTTAACGTTGGAGGTTTTCTCTTATCCTGAAAGATGGATGTCTGGTAACTCTAAGCTTATGAACCCTGTACTTATTTCACCATCATTTCATTCATCGTCCGATATGACTTAACGTTGGAGGTTTTCTCTTATCCTGAAAGATGAACGTCTGGTAACTAAGCTCTATGTACCCTGTACTCATTTGAACATCATTTCATTCATTGTCCGATATGACTTAACTTTGGTGTATACAAATTAAAAAAGTATATTATTGCTTTTATTCGTATGTCTTTCCTATTGTCCTTTTACTGTCATATGTTCTGCTTGATTATTGGTACATTTATCGTCTACGTAAGTTGAGCTACTTTGTAGAGGCGAGATCTTGTAATTCCAGAAAATGTTAAACTTCACAAATAAACTGTTTTGTTTCTGTAGTTAGTGCCCTTGTACCTGCAAACCCACGACACTGTCATGGTTATCCCGATCGGAAACTAAGTTGTAAATAAAATATCATACGTCGTGGTGAACAAATACAACAGGGAATCCCCGGCAAACGGAAAAGGTAACAATACCTATCAGCGCTTTGATTTGGATTTGTTTTGTTGGTAACACCTGTATTGTCTACCCTTCTTCCTATAGCACCTGACAGGACTGGTTTATCATGCTGATATCGCTACGGAAATGTGTGAAAACAAATTTTGCTTCAGATAGGGTAGTGCAGTCCTATTAAAAATGCATGTTCCACCGAGGTTCGCCGGAAAAGTAATATCTGACCAACACCAGATTTTGATTGGTTGATAGGAACGCTATTTTCTAGCTTTGTCTCATCTGCAATATTCGTTATGGAGAAATTATAAACTATATCCAGCATCATCGGCCATTATCTAGGAAGCTATAACATATCACATTATTAGAAAATGTAGATGATGGCCGTCGAGTTCACAGATCCTCTTTTGTACAAAATGTTTGTGCATTAAAGCAGAAATTATTAGTTAAAATGTGTATTATTCTTTTTTATTCTCTCTCTAGCAAGTAAATGGTGGAAGAGAAGCTATATTGCCCGTCTCTGTGGCGTAGATGGCAGTATTTCTGGCTCACGTTCAAGAGGTCCCGAGTTCGAATGTCGGTCAGGGTGACTGGTCTGAATAAGGTTTTCCCCGGGGTTTGCCTTATCTCTGAAAGACGAATATCTGGTAACTCTAAGCTCTTTGCACCCTGAGCTCATCTGAACATCATTTGACCCATTTCATTCATCGTCCGATGTCACTTAACGTTTCAGGACGTACCAAAAAATTATATTTCGAGGTTTTACTGGAAATAAAAGTTTTAAGGTTTCCTAACTGGAACATTTTTGTCCTTGAATGCTCCCAGACCAACAACCTGCGGTGTTATCATATTACATTCGTCATAAGTGGTGTGTGAGAAGGCGACTTTTGGAAAGAATTAGCACGTTGCGAGATTCTGCACCTATCATCACAAACTTGCAACATTCAGACGATGAAGGCAATGACAATGACGAATTGTCTGTTGACGTAAGTGTATTGACAGGGATATGAATGAGACACTGGCAGTTCCATTTGCAAACATAGGTAATATTTAAAACAAGCGAATATGTTTTCTCCAATTTCGATTTAAACAACTGCATTATTACAAAAGACTCGATCCGCCATTTCTACTTCTGGTTTCATAAGAGAATGTGTAATGGCAATAAAACTAATTATGTACACATATTTAATGAGACAAAACTTAAAAATATCAGTGTTCTTACTTTTGAACTCTACATTAGACATTTAAAAGCAAAACAGTCCACTTTTATAAGGTTATGTTCAAAAATGCTAGCATTCTCACTGTTTCGTGGTCAAGTCTACTTCTTTTTCTGTCACGTATGAGTCCTGCTGTACTAAATAGGCTTTTAGAGAAAACTGTTGTAGGTGGAATACACAAATATTTAGTTGGCATTTGTTTTCGTCGTTAAGATATGTAGTAATTTCTTCTTGGGAACTGTTAACTGACAGTTGACACACGATTATTTTCTTGTATAATGTTACTGTACAGGTACCACATTCCAGACAATTTCTCGGGCTTTGTAATGTTTCACTTGCGACAAGAATATGTTGTAATTTTAAAATAAAATAAAAATTGCAGGAACACTATCGTAGTACATATCGAAAATGAAACGAGGGAATTTTCTTTAGTATCGTTTGATGTCGGGCGTTTGATGTCGAAAGATAACTAGAAACAAAATAATCACTAACTGTCAGTGAAGAAAAGTACACACGTGCTATGCTGCAGTTGTATTTTGTACCTTACATTCAGTAAAGTGGTGATCTTTTAAGAGTGCACACGTGCTTTTCAAGGTTAGTAAATATATCGCCTAGTAGTAACTGCGAAACAACTCGTAGGAGTTTACATAAGTAGGCTACAGATATTCTTATTAATGTGTATTCCTTTTTCAAACAGTTGTCCAATACAGACATTTCCCAAAGTACAAATTTCGCTCAGAGTCCAGAATTAATGTTTCAAGATTGTCACGTGAGTGCTCATTCTGTGTCGAACATTGTTAAAGAAGGCAAACAGTTTACGAATTAGGAGAACTGTTTAGATCTCCAGGGAAACATCGAGCAGCTAAAAAACGTGCTACCAACTTAGAACATTTTCAAAAGTGTGTTTGACGTAGAACAATTTATGATTTATATGACAAGGGAGAATATCCAACTGCCAAAAGACTGACCAATTTAATGAGGGGGGAAAATAGAAAATACGGATTCTGTATCTTCTATGTATAATATTCTGAAATCTCTTGGGTTCAAATATAGTTGAACAAATGACGGTCGCAAATTTCTCCTTGAAAGGAGCGATATTGTTGCTGCAAGACTAAAATTTTTCTGCACAACTTTAGCACATAAAATTCATGGTGTAAAATGCTTCATAATTACACATTCATATCTTCCGTATTTATTAATTATTTTAATGAAACAAAAATTGGTTTTCAGTTCATTACAGACAGTATACACATATGACATCATTAAAATAGAAACTATATTCACAAATAGTTGAAAAGTCACTATCTTATTTAAGTTTGATTTATGAGTCACTATGTTTACACTCAAACTTCACTTACTTGTTGTTGTATAATTGAAACGTTTTCAAGATCATTCGATCTCATCCTCAGCTGTTTGGTGACTAAATGAACCTTCCTCTTCTTCCACTACTACGGAGTTCCGATCACTCTGCCATCTGGTGTTAGGGGCACTAAGTTTTAATACTTCATTTAATGTCGGGATTTCAAAATTTATAACTTTATCACGGTTTTTGTTTATGAATATTTTTTCCCAAATATCCAATTTTATGGGTGTACTTAAAGATTTTAACAGTTTAATGTTGTGGCCATTGTTGTGGTTTTCTGTCCAAAAATGGTGTGAAACTGCAGATATTTCTGTTTGTTTCAACTTAATGTTCCTCTGGTGTTCTTTTTGCCTGGTTAACAAGTTTCTCTTAGTTTTTCCTATGTACCTTTTTTCACAGGTTTCACAATTAATCTGATAAATTCCTGATTTCAAATTGTTGGGGATTGTATTTTTCAGTGGTTTCTTTAGCAGGTTCCTCAGACTGAATTTGTTTTGGGGTGCTAGTTTTAAGTTTAGTCTTTTGAAGATTCGTTCAAATTTTCTAAAAGCCGATGGATGGTAGGTGAATTTTCTATATTGCCAATTTGTGTTTTTAAGTGGTGTGAGAGTGGTATTTTTTGATATTATCTTCAGTTTTTCTTTCCTCTTCATCATGTTCCTTATGATGGCTGGGTTGAATCCATTTAATACCGCTATGTCTTTTATGTGTTGTTGTTCTTTCAAAAATTCATCCTTACTCAGTGGGATGTTGTATAGCCGGTGAATTAGACTTCTAAAGGCAGCTAGTTGATGTGAAACTGGGTTGTATTCATTTTTCTTTATGTAATTATCTATGTGTGTGGGCTTCCTGTATATTCCAAAATCTACTCCATGACGA
Organism: Mantis religiosa; assembly: GCA_030765055.1. Taxonomy (NCBI): domain Eukaryota; kingdom Metazoa; phylum Arthropoda; class Insecta; order Mantodea; family Mantidae; genus Mantis; species Mantis religiosa. Next base: position 10,603,380 of record CM060953.1, on the reverse strand, counting down.
TTTCTAGTTATCTTGAGGTCCAAAAAGGGTAGGGTGTTGTCTCTTTCTACTTCCATAGTAAATTGGATGTGATTATCTTGCAGGTTTAGTAATTTTAGAGAATCTTCTCTAAGTTTTTCCGGAATGATAGCAAAAACATCATCAACATATCTCTGCCAAAACTTATAAATCTGTGGGAAGGCCTTTACTATGTGTGTTTCAAAATAGCTCATGTATAGGTCTGCTAAAATAGGCGAAAGTGGGCTCCCCATAGCTAATCCTTTTGATTTTCTGTAGAATTTTTAGTTAAACATGAAGTAATTATTCCTTATGCATAAATCTGTAAGATTGATAATGTCATCTATTTCTCTGGGGTTCATTGTAGTCTGGGTTAGCCATTTTTTGAGGAATGTAGGTATTTTTTTCTACTGGAATGCTTGTAAAAAGTGCCTTAACGTCAAAAGAAACTAGTATGTGATTTTCCGGGATGTTGTACTTCTGTAGGTGATTTGTCAATTCTAAGGATCAATTCTTCAAATATGAAGAATACTTCACTGTTAATAATGCTTCTGCTTTTAATATTTATGTCACTATCTTGTTTCACTGTAGCAAACACCTTCTTTCGTAGAACGAATCTAATTTGAATCATTTTGTTTTGTGTATATGAACGATAACTACGTAAGCGGACTGTTCTCCAGTTCAAGGTTTTAAGGTTCAGATTATGCGATAATCATTGTATATGTTCTCACACACATGCTCAAATATTAAGCGAACTTCTCTGTCAGCATCTGTATGATACTTGCTAGGTGCATTCCGTAAGACTCGTCGCCCAGTAGCCATGGAATTGGCAACGCCAAGACGGCAGGATAACCTATTAGCTCAACCCATGTTCATTCTAGTAGTTACTTCACTGCTATATTGGGCATGTAACACCTAAATTTTACTAGCCTTGAAGTTCTTTTACGTGTTGTAAAGATAGTCACCCGGTTTACTTCCCATCCGAAGAAAGTCATCTATTATCCTCCGTCGTGTTTGAATCAGCGACCAGACCACTCGAGGTACAAGTGGCATGCCATATTTACGTCCAGATAGCTCTATTTGCGTGTTAAACAAATGAAGTGAATAATAATTTGCCACTTATTACAGAGGTAGTGCACCAGTTAAGTCCGTGCACTGTTTATTTTGCGATGAGATTTACTTCACTTGTTTATAATCGGAAATTAAAATCTACGTTTCTTACTCATGCTGCACTTGTTAAGGAGAGATAATGATACATCGATTGTTTTGATCGATAACAGAGTCCATGAAAAGTCGCTAATTTATCAGCAGCAGGTTGGTAATTAGCAATAACAACACTCACGGAAACTTAATTAGTTCGTCAATTTAAGCGTGTAGTAATGGGACGTTTGCAAAATTTACCTAATGAGTACACATTAGGAAGTGTCAAGTTCACATCTTGTCTGAGCCATTCAAGTTGGCAACTGTGATCTCAAGTGCGCTGGAGGTATTTTTCTCATTTGAGGTTACAAACCGAGTTGTAGCATCGAATTTTCTTAAAGTTTAACGTCAATGAATATTTGAACATCTATTTTTGAAACGTTCTTCAGTTGGTCATCTTGATATCTACCTTGAATTTAAATTTATCTTCTACAAGTATGCGCCATTTTTATGGAATACATAGGTGGTCTGAAAAGTTTCCGACCTAATAAAGATACAAGACATTTTTTTCAGAATTTTACTTTCTTCCACCGATTCTACCATCTCTGTAACCCGTCCAAATAGTACTCGGCGTTTTTCTCTGCAAAATAATTGTTCACGAAGGTGATTCTCTTCATTTGACGAAAATCTCTGTCCTCCAAGCGCAATTATCAGATGAGGGAGCAAAAAGAAGTCGCTTGGGGCTAGATCTGATGAGTCAAGCAGCTCAAAGCGTAATTTGTGGATTTTCGCCATTACAATCGTGAGGCGTAAGACGGTGCGTTGTCTTGGTGAAACAGTATTTTCTTTTTCTGCAAATGTGACCGTTTTCCCGCAAGTTCTGCCTCAAGCTTGTCAAGTCATGAAGCGTAGTATGCTCCTGATATGGTTTTTCCTTTTTGAAGATAATGTATTAAAATAACTCCATGACTATCCCCCCCCCCCAAAAAAAAAGTAGCCGTCACCCTCCCGGCTGAAAAAAACAGCTTTTTACTTTTTTTTGAGCCAGTTCCCCCTTTACATTCCACCGTTTGGACTGTATTTTTGTTTCGGACGTAAAATGGTGTATCCAAGTTTCATCTACAGTAATTAATCGGCGCCAAAACTAGGATTTATTGCGCCTAAACTGTGCCAACAGAGCGTTGGAAACGTTCATTCGAACATGTTGTTGGTCTAACGTGAGTAAACGAGGCACCCAACTCGTGGACAGCTTTCTCATGTCTAAATGTTAATTTAAAATGTGACAAACACGTTCTTTTGACATGTTCATATCCTCTGCTATCTCTCTCGCTTTAATTCGGCGATCGTCTAGCATCATTTGGTGAACTTAGGCGATCTTTTCGTCGGTAGTTGTAGGTTTTGGACGTCTCGAACTTTCATCGTCTCCCAAGCTCTTACGACCACGTTTAATTCAGCTGCCCAAAATTTCACTATGGTAAATGATGGTGCTGAGTCCCCATACCAGAATCCAACTCATCTTTGATTTGCGTAGGCGTATTGCCTTTCAAAAACAAATATTTAATGACAGCTCGATACTCGATTTTGTCCATTTTCATAAAAAAAAACTCACATCAACTCACTCAAGCGACTGTTATATAACAACTGAGCGTCCAAAATGGCTGAAAATTTGGTGCGTAACTGTCAACAGAAATAAACTAGATTTTCTTTACGAGTGCTGCCATATTCACGTTTAGGTCAGAAACTTTTCAAACCATCCTCGTATATAGAATATAAACATTTCAGTTTTCCCTTCCTGTCATGTTTCCTTAAATGAAAAACTCGTGCATAGGAAACAGAAAGTGAAAAGTGAATTTCTGGTAAAAATACTAAATGATTTGTTTTCAATAATTGTATATGAGAGCAATTTGTAAATACTGCATCAAGTAAAATACACACATGACTTACACATCATATTCGTGGTAGGTTAAATATAATTTAAACAATTTTAGTCGAGATAAACTGTTGTGGAAATTATTTTGTTTAACATTTTCTTGTAAAAACAATGGGACTTTGGATAATAATTTTTTAAGAACTGATCGCTATTTATTTAATTTTTTATAAAAACAATTTTAACTTGTAGTACCTAGTTTAATCAGAATTCTTACAACATTATTTATAAAATAAAATTTCAAAAAATGTTGCATTGAAAGTGCAATCTAAAATATAAGGGAATTTTCTTTATCTTCGTGTCGCGTTTATAGAAAATGCGGAATTTAAATATCAAGTTGAGTCGTTAATTTTTGAGTTATATTGTTCACAAACTCAGGAACACATACACCTGGATGTAAATTCAGGGGAGCGTTTTCATTGAAATTTCGGTATCGGATTTTTGGCGGAATGTATTTAATACTTTCCCTACTTAGAGGAAATAAAAATGTAAGGAACGCCGTTTTAGAATGATTGGCTACAGAATACCAAAGGTCAGCGAGAGGTAGGGATCTGAGAAGTGTTGCGATCGACACTGGGAACTGGCCCTGCTGATGTAATCCTTAAAAGTTTGAAGATCAAGGTGTCTCGTCTGTCATTTGTTGTTAATCGTCAATCTTCAATTTTTTCTCAGTGTTTGCCTTTTTTGCTCACTGCTATCGTACATCGAAACAGATGTCTGTAATCCGTCAGGAGGTGATGTCTACCCTTTGTGAGGCTTCCAGAAACGTATTAAAAAGATTTTCGGAATTTCAATTGCTTTTACAAAAAATAGAATCCGCAGAAAGACAAATATTTGGTACTACAGGGAGCATGGGGTGTGAAATATAACCTCAATATTTATGTAGCAACCCTCAGTTCGCAGTGGTTTGGGCCGGACAAAAGACTCCACATCTATGACGCATTGAATCCCTTTGTGGAGCTACAATGGTATTGTGGTGGCGGCGGACGGGAACAATGAGAAATATGTTTATCACGACAGGATGCCTCGTCTCTACACAACCTTTTATTGCAGTGCCATTCTTTTCTGGAATTCTACTTCAGCAAACAGTTCCTGTCGATTAAGTCCGAGGTGTATCAACTGTAACATGATAAAGAACATATACACTTCTCCCAACGTTCCTGCCATTGCTTAACCCCTCCAAAAAATAGAATTGTCAAGCTCTGTCTCCATGACGACCTCCTTATTTGATTTAAATTTTGTTCCTGCGAGCCACTTCTTTATGTTTGGTAACAGAGGAATATGGGAGGTGTGGTAGCAGTTTATGCAGTTTGGCGGCGGCAACTCCGAATGAATGTGCTGGGACATTATCGTGATAAAACAGAACATTTTTCTTCGCTATATGGCGCCGTGTCTCCTTAACTTCTTGTCGAATTATGACCTCCGTAGGGCAGGGGATCGGTCCTCTTCAGCTGCCGTGGTGTGGGCGCTGCGGACCCTTAGCACTCGTGGTACCTCTGACGTACTAGAGGAACCTCGGGCCGAACATTCGAGTCCATCCCTGAATGGGAGTTGTTCGTATTGGGTTGGACTCGAGGGGGCAGTGTATTCGCCATACCCGTGGGAGATTGGGTATCTCCAGCCAGGCCTCGATCGTTCGGGGGAGGGGAGGTGTAGAGAGTTGCCTAAAAGGTCCCGGGTAAAGTCTGTTTAGTTAACCAGTGTGCAGTTCGGCCGCATCCTTTGACGAACCCTTATAATCGTTTTACAATAGAGTCCCTTCTTCTCCCAGTCGTTTCTGCAAAGTTGCAACCTTCCTCGATACGTCATGGGTATCGTACGAGGTTTCGTCTAAATAAATTATCTTATATTCATTGCTGCAAAACTTCCTTAGTTTTGACAAATATATATCACCAAGCTACAATTCTACTGGATTCCATAATAACCCTTATCTTATTTAAAGTGCGGTATTTGAAACCCAGCTCCTTTAGGTTGCCGCGCAAAGTACAGTGCCCATAAGGAAAATCACAAATTTCTTGTAAATGTGCAACCAATTCGTCTAAGGTTGGCGCTCTCCCTTTTGCATAGAATCTATAAATTTCTCGGTGAATTAAATCGCATATGAAATTATCCACTTTAGAGAAACGTTTCCTTTTGTTTTCACACTTGATCGGCGTCTTTGGTATTCCTTTCGTCACAATATTTCTTACTGTATTTCTGTGAATACCCAGAATTTATCATCAGGTTCATTACACGACCCCTTATCAAGATTATTTGTCAGCAAATATTTATGTGTGTTCAAAACAAGCGCTTGAATTTTCTTAGAAACAGTTCCCGTTATAACCTTTTTTTTTTTTTTTTTTTAAAGGCTTTTCGAGTAACATAACTCGGCCCAGTTATTCACACTATTGTCATCACTTTGATTATGTTCAGTTGACTGAAAGTTATCTACTACTTCATTTGCATTTACCACTGCATTTCCCTCCCACGGTCTCCACATCGTGACACACAACGAATTTCTGCACGTAATGAAACAGATCAACTGGAAGTTGGCACTTTGGCAACTAAGACTCCACGTGGAGTAGACATGCGGCTGTCACTTCGAGATAATCAGGGTTGCTATTGGTCCTCAACGACAGTGTTCCACTTCTGAAGTGTGGAGATAGATTTATGACGGTCATTAGTGGGCGGTGGGGTCAGTTTCCTTTGAGTCCGCACTGCACGTGCGTTGGATAGACAGATTTTACCTCTGACGCTACTAAGAGGAACCTCGGGCCAAATATTCGAGCCCCTAACTGTTGGGAGTTCTTATTGGGTTGGACTCGAGGGCGCAGTGTATTCCCGATACCCGTGGGAGATCGGGTACCTGCGGCCGCCTGGAGGGGGCAGAGGGTTGCCTAAAAGTTCCCGGGTACCAACGTGCATAGCTAGTAGAGTTGTGCTAGATCACCAGGCGGCCCCACCGAGGTTATTCGGTAGTCTTCCCTGCGGGTTTGACGCGCGTAAGTGGCGTATCCACTTCCACCCGTCTTGAGATGGTATTGCCCCAAGGAAAGAGCCCCGGAGCTTTCCATCGCTTCCGGGTTGATACAGGCCGGGGTCTTTGGACTTTCGGGTAGACCTCGTTGTAACTGTCCAATTGGGACAATGAGTATGACATCCTTCGTATCCCAAAAAATCGTCACCATCACTTTTGCGGTCTATAACCGTCTTTCTTTCCTAATAATAATAAAAACCTGGTATTTATCAGTTTAATTGTTTCGATTGTGATAAAGTTTATATTGGAAAGACAAAACGTAATTTAGAAACCAGAACGAAAGAACATTTTCGTAACATTAAGTATAAACAGACTGATAAATCGGCCGTAGCAGATCATTTTTGGTCATTTAACCATGAAATAAATCCTGAAGTTAAATTATTAAAACAATTAAATTGTCCGATAGATTTAATGGTTTGGGAAAAAATATTTATTTTAAAAAACAAACATGACATATTGAATTTTGAAATAGCGGCAGTCGATTCTGTTTTTAAATTTGTTTTATTTTTAAGATTTTGGCAATACTAACAAGAACATATCAACATCTACAATGACAACAGCTTTTTTTTCCGGCTGAGGATGAGGAAGAATTTACATGAAATCGCGATCTCGGAGAGTTTATAATTTCTTATAAGTGAAATTTTAAGTTACAAATTGTTATATTTGTATATATTTGGGAATTTATCCTAGATTGTTCTGGAAAAGGTGATTTGTATAAAATATGAAATGTAAAACTGGGCACAGGCGTACTTTGATCAAATTTGTCGGTCAAACGCCGAATCGTTCTGTCGCAGGGACGATTATGTTTAAATATTTGTCCAGTTTACAAAAGGTAAATTTATGTGTATCATTTCTAAAGCTAAAGCCTTAGCCATGTCTGGAGCAGTTTGTCTTTTGTTAATGACATTATTTAATGGATTATCAATGTTGAAATTATGAATTAGGTTGATAGGATATGTTATGATTTCTTTGTTTTTTGTTATTTCTAATTCTTCTACATCTTATATAAATGCAACATCAGTAAGTTGCTTACTTCAGTTAAGTTATATTACTTGTTCAAGTTCTTTTATAACTTGTTTCTTAGAAGGGAGAAAAGAGAGAGTTTCTTAGAGAATTTAAGTTTGAGGCTGTAGCTATTCCTTTGTTATATTCAATACTTGAACTTCATTCAAAGTTACATACCTATGCTTTGTTTTAATAGCAGCATTGCTCTTACAACTCGAGAGCAAGCGCTGCACGTGAAAAAACTGAGGCAAATAAAAGATACATTAAACGGTTTTCGTGGTCGTTAATTTCACTCTCTATTTCCTCTCGAGGTTTCGATCCCGTGGCTCTGAAGACAACAAAGTTGAAGCTATAAAACCTCTAATTAGCTGGACGATTTACGATGATGCGTTCCAAAGAGTTGCGCCGAGGAATTCAGAAGATGCGTTGTTCAATATTTACTTGGAGATAAAGATATGACGGTCTTCATAAAAAGTTACGTATGCGGCAATATCGTTGCAAAGCTCTTCAAGCGTCACAACAAACAAAAACGAAATGCGATAAAAACCTATTTGCTTTCAGAGCGCCGTTTGTTTCATACAGCATTTGCTTTGCTTGCTTCTGTCTTACTTAACTTTTTTCTTTTTTTTTCTTCTTTCCTTCCTTCCTTTCTTTCTTGTGCTACAAATACAGCATGTTTAAAAATACAAACGTTCCTCTACTTTCTTTATCACAAACGTAGGCCATAGCTCCTCAACATTTTATAAAATCAAATAAGGATTAACTTTATAACATTTCAATAACTTTTCTGCCTTTTATTCAAATATTTCTCTTTAACGCCAATGACCAAGCGGATGGCTTAGTGGCCAACATTTAAAAAGTCATTGGTTCGATTCCCGTTGCCGACTTTCTCGACCCACGGGTTTTAAAGACGTTTCCCGAATCGGTAAGCAAATTATGGAAAGGACAATTACTTCATTACATTTTGATATTCGAAGAATCTAATCCTGAAAGCTATAATACAATTTTTTCTGATAGGTACACTTCAAAAACTAGGTTTTTATTAAGTTCCCTTATTAAATAAGGGATTCCATGTATTTTATCTTTAACTTTGGGAAACAAAAGTAAATCGCAAGGTGTTAGGTCAGTGCTGTACGGTGCACCACATCCAGATACTCATTTGTTAGTTTTGTTGTCATGGTTCTGCGCGCCTTTACGACCTTTTTAAACAATTTGTGGTAAGCAGACATCTGTATTCCAACCGGCAGTAACAATAACTCCATCTTTTAATAATATAATAGCAATAGATCAATTATAGCATTGTTTACAACTCTATTCTGAATAATATTCCACAGTCTGCCTCCGTAGCATAGGTGGTAGCATGTCTAGAGGTTTTCCCTTATCCTGAAACATGAATGTCTCGTAACTCTAAGCTCTATGTACCCTGTACTTATTTGAACATCATTTCATTCATCGTCCTATATGACTTAACGTTGGAGGTTTTCTCTTATTCTGAAAGATGAATGTCCGGTAACTCTAAGCTCTATGTACCCTGTACTCATTTGAACATCATTTCATTCATCGTCCGATATGACTTAACGTTGGAGGTTTTCTCTTATTCTGAAAGATGAATGTCCGGTAACTCTAAGCTCTATGTACCTTGTACTCATTTGAACATCATTTCATTCATCGCCCGATATGACTTAACGTTGGAAGTTTTCTCTTATCCTGAAAGATTAATGTCTGGTAGCTCTAAGCTCTATGTACCATGTACTCATTTGAACATCATTTCATTCATCGTCCGATATGACTTAACGTTGGAAGTTTTCTCTTATCCTGAAAGATTAATGTCTGGTAACTCTAAGCTCTATGTACCCTGTACTTATTTGAACATCATTTCATTCATCGTCCGATATGACTTAACGTTGGAAGTTTTCTCTTATCCTGAAAGATGAATGTCCGGTAACTCTAAGCTCTATGTACACTGCACTCATTTGATCTTTTCATTCATCGTCCGATATGACTTATACCATTCTACACCATTGGATTTTCAGAAAGATTTTACAATGTTCAATTCCTTCGTCTCGAGAAATTTCGGATTGTAGTTCTCTAATTCCATAACCGACATACCATAAAAGGAGCAAAAGCCTGGGTAGTGTAGTAGTGAGTTCGTCTGCAAAGGAGTGCATGCAGTTGTCAACTGAGTATCACAGGTGTTGTGAAGCAGTTGTGCAGCTAAAAGAGAGAATTGGTCTGCGAGCTGTAAACGTCGAGAAGTTCGAGCAGCGCAGGTTGCTGTGTCCAAAGGCACAAATAGAACATACGATTGGCGTGGTTACTCTTTGTAGTTGTAAGTTTGCATTGTGATGACGATACTGTGAATGAAACTTGGCTACATCATTTTGATCCTGAGAGCAAACAGCAAAGCTCAGTGTGGAAATCTCCTTCATCACCAACCCCCCAAAAAGCAAAAGTGGTTGCTTCTGTTGGGAAAGTTATGATCATCTCATTCTTTGATATTCATGGAATGGTTTATCAGCATGTTGTACCTGCACACACATCAGTAACTAGACAATACTACAGGGATGCCCTTAAAAACATTGCAAGTCCATATCAGGCGCAAAAGACCACATTTCCGTGAAGCAGACTGGATGCTGCACCACGATAATGCTCGGTCGCATATTGCCAATGTTGTTGCTGAATATCTTGCAAAAATCAACGTGAAGTGCATCCCTCACCCTACCTTTAGCCCCGTGTGACTTTTTTCTATTCCCTAACTTGAAGAAACGCCTTCGTGGGAGTCATTATCCATCATCAGAAGCAGTGGTGAAGGCTGCGGAGGGGGTTTTGAAGGATCTCTCAAAAATGGTTACCAGCATGTCTTTGAAGACTGGCAGAACCGCTGGGACAAGTACATCGCATTCAGGGGAGACTATTTTGAGAAGTAGCATCAAAATTCTGAGGATGAGTAAAGGTACGCTGTCAAAAAATGATTGGGATCATTCTTTATTGAACAGCCCTCGTACTTTGTTTTAATACTTTGCTTATTATTATTATTATTATTATTATTATTATTATTATTATTATTATTATTATTATTATTATTATTATTATTATTATTATTATTATTATTATTATTATTATTATTATTATTATTATTATTATTATTATTATTATTATTATTATTATTATTATTATTATTATTATTATTATTACTATTATTACTTGAGAGGATAAAGTTGGTTGGGTGAGTGTACGGAATGAAGTTGTCGCTACGCGTGACCTTGCGTGCCGAGGTTGTCGCATTGTCCGTGATCAAAGAGCAGACAATAGAAGCTGTTTCTCGAGTGCTTCCAGATGAAAACACCTTAGCCAGTGTCTCTGGGATATAAATGTAATTAAAAGCAAGAGCTGAATGAAGGAACATCCAGAGATCGGTGAGTTACCGCGCCGGCCTTTGTTTCATGGTCTGTCTGTAGGTACAGTGGGAAGAAATACAGTCCATAAAACGCTTACGTGCATTAGATATTGCCCGTAGTCCATTAACAATCAAAAGAACACCGACAGACAATGGATGTTGTTGCATTAGTTTTTTGCTGTTCACACATCCACGTTACGTTCATGCATCGGATTCATTTCATAAGTTATGGCAACTTCATCTCGGGAATGTAACGATTCGACCTGCTACCACGCTTAGGAATATTCACTACATGCTTTGATTTCTCCATTAACATAAGTGTACGAGATTTACAAACATCAATATTTACAGCTTCTGTAGATATGCATTTGTTTTGTTCGAGATCTTCGGCAGTAAGCCAGGTGTAAAGACTATTAGAAATCGAAGTTTCGCGAGTGTACATGTCTCCCATCCACAAATGTATCACTGGATATAATAGAAAGATAAACATAGACAAAACACTATCAATACTGCATCACTAAACAAAACACTGTTTTCAGTAAATTAAATGCCAGGTCAGGAGATGGCGTGAGTGTAGAAAATTATTATGTTTCCCGAAAAGATGTTCAACATATTCGTCCCCTGGAAAGCGTCTTATTATACATTTGTGTATTTCTAAATAGCTCTCTGCTCAGGGTTAAGTCCTTCCTCCTTTATGAAATTACTGAACAATGCTGTATAATATTTTTATGTGCTTTTACCAATTATAACTGTAATTCCGTACAGAACCGCTATTATTAATAACTAGGAAGAGTATGTGGAACTTTGGGGGAAATGTCCAACTTTCTTAACCTCACTCCGACATCTTAAAATACCATAAAATGAGAGAATTTGGGAATGGTCGATTACCTTACATAATTACACGTGGCATTGAACTTACTGCTTATGCCCTTATTTATTTAATAAATAATATCGTAAAAGTACACAGTTTTCACGTAACATATACCTACAACAAAACAGAAGTCGTCAACTTAATCTCTTTGGTAACGAAACTGTCTGCACATGAAGAATCAGTTGTTAAAGTAAAATATCGGTTTATTGATTTGTAAGGTTAGAAGTTTTGTCTCTTTGTAAACTTATTTAGCGTGCCTTGATAACGAAGTTCATTACAACTTAAGTACAGAAGAAATAAAACAAAATTGTCTCACTTTTATTTATTTAATGTGAACATTACAGCTTTCCACAATTACAATGTTCACTATAAAGCTACAATATGAACAAAGTTTATAAAAACACAAAATTAATCACAGAACTCATGATAACAAAACAAAACCAAACACAAACCAGTTGGTAACATTGGTCCACATGTACAGTAAGTCAGTGGTTCTGCTATTGGTAATAAATAATCACAGGGTAAAGCAAAGTTTCTGATTTTCATATTAAATATATCAATGTTTAAGAAATGTAATTTATTATATTATGACTGCATTCTATGCATAGGTGAATATAGGAATCAGTATTAACCTTGTGAAGAAGGTATTAGGTTAGGGTCATCAATCATATTATGAAGTAATTTGTAAAGGAAAAGCAATAACTGACAAATTTTCCTTTGTGATAGACTAAAGTGAATAAATGAAGCAATGAATATGATATGTACTTAGGAAAAAGAAAGAAAAGTTTTGAAAAACACATACCTTAGAAACTTGTATTGGATGACTCATATAAGTTTAATAAACTTGGTGGTATAAGGGCTCGATACTAGTGAAGCATATTCGAGTCTGGATCTTACAAATGAATTGTATAATCTAACAAAAAGCCTAATATCGTTGAAGTTGGAGAAGCTACGAATAATGAATCCCAAATTTGTATATGGTACACTGAGTCTTGTGTTGATGTGTTTATTAAAAGATAGATCCTTATTAAAAATAACTGATAAATTATAAATAATAAGTTGTAGGTTGACATTTATGTGTAAACACCTGCATAATCAGAGTGAGAACCATTCAGAGGTTTTGGAACTGTTTCATTACATACTTATACGTCTGCAGAATTTCTTAAATGCCAATTAACGACAATGTTATAAACAAGATCGACTGTCTTCTGTTTACTTTAAGGCCATCTGTGTATATTCCTTGGGATATTTAATGAACTCGGCTTTTGTTTTAGTCACAATCTATGAAGAGTAAAGAATTAGCTACTCCATGGCATTCTCAAATCCTTTGTTTAACTTTTTTAATCTTTTAGGAATTTATTATTGAAATAATAAGTGCTTTCTAGTCTCATTTCCGTCAGAAGGAATAGAGTTACTGAATAGTGAAAGGGTTATCAAAGTGATACTAGACATAACCCTACAGTCAAATAATATTGTCTTTGTTTATAATATCTATTGATCTAGATTTGTACACTAATATGGTTGTCTCCATTGAGTCTCGCAGAATCTATTATTAAAACGAGACAAACGTCTGTACAAATTGTTTTATTAGATGTTTCTTGATGGCTACAATGTGAGTGGGACAATATGTTAGTCTTAAGTCATCCAAAATCTTAAAGAACTAAATCTAAGCACATAAATTGTGTATTTGGCATAAATTGTGTGCTTTAACAAGATCTATGTTACTTGTATAGTAAGGTTGGTAACTAGTGATGTAAAAGAATGAAGAGAGCCTCAGAGGACTTTCCCAGAAAACTCAAGTTACCATTTTATTTCGTATGAAAATATCATAGTCACATTGTATTTCAATAGTAATGGTAACAGACATTTTAGAAGAAAGCACACTTTTCAAAATGGTAAAGGTAGTCTGGGATGGGGAGATTTTCTTGAAAGTCGTGTCGTCTCCTTCAAAAATACTAAATTTAAATACCAAGTTTGACATTTAGCCGAGTTTTTCTTTGTGGGTTACACATATGAACACGCCCCCACGTGTACTGAACTTTTGCTATACCTTTTTGGTATTCGGTGTAGCTCAAAACTCTACTATTATCTCAGTATCAAATTTGTGGTTACGATGTACAGAGTATATTCATGGCAGATAAATTAAAAATTAAACTGTAGCATTTTCCCGGATTTTCAATGATACTACTCCAATTTGGAAGATGCTGTATCGGCGCTGGGTGGGTGGCTGGCCTAACTTTAGGAAATGTTGTGGAGATTGCTTACGACAGCTTTGATAAATTGATTTCATGCAAGGTAAGGTTGAATGGTGGATTGCCGATGTTATGGGCATTAAGAACATTCCACATTTTGTATTGGCTCGTCCAAGGAGAACAGATAACCACGGCTGACTGGCCACCGGGTGCTCCAGATGACATCACATCCTTTCTCGTCGCTTCTGCTTTTTGCATACCACTCCTTAAGTTTGTTTGCATTTCCAGCCGAGTGGTGCTTATTGGGAAAAAACTTGTAGCGAGTAAACTGTCTTGGAATACAGTAATAAAGACATGTCATGTGACCCACTACAACCTGCACACAGATCTGTTAACATCCACCAGGTCTGCCATTCAGATCTTCAATGTCCAGTCGTGCGGCCTGAAATAAAGGTGAATGTTGGGAAGAAAATGGCGGCATAAAACAAAGAACGAGAGGTTTTACACTGACTGGGGATTAGGCATAAACAGCAAAAAATAAAAAATAATGGTAATTAAAAGAGGACCGATACTGAGGAAAGCAGAGGAGTGGTACATTGGAGATCAACAGGTAGAAGAGGTAAAGGAGTATGACTATTTAGGTGTAAGGATGTATGGCAGTGGAGGATGGGCCGCACAAGCCAGAAAACTGATAGCCAATGGCAGGGCGGCAATGACAGGGGTAAGAATATGTAAACATAAACTAGAGATATCAGTTAGATGATTAGAAAGAATGTATGAAGAGGTCGTTGAAGCCAGAACAATGTATGGGGCACATCAGAGATAGGAACACAATTAGACCAGATGTATGGATTGTTTTGCAAAGATCTACTAAACTCTGTTTCATATAACTTTGCCCCGCTGACATGTATCACTACGCGTGCAACTACCTTCCCCCTCATCCTAATTGGCTAATGCTTTCGCGCCATAGGCCAGAGGCGGTGCCTTCCCGTCACATTTAAACCTGCAGTAAACGTCATAATAATTGCCGGGGAGATAGAAAAAATCATAGAAATAAGAATATGAATGCATGCAAAAATACAAGTTTATAATAAAACTGAGCAAGTTGAAACAGAATGAATGAGCAATGAAACTGAAACAAGTTTATAATGAAAGGCTTTCGGCCTTTTCCACTGGGATTTTTTTAAACCAGCAGACATACCTTGCCTTTCAGTCTTAAAAGTCGTGTGACGCTATACTTGTCGTGTGTCCTTCATTCACCCAAGTCTCGTCAAGGTAGTGTATTTGTATCCCGGTACAGTCTGATTGTCCTTAAATAACGTCCTCGCCACACAAAAATATCGCCCCTGGAGTGGTAAGTCTTCCTGTTGTCCGAATTTCATGTCACAATGTTCCTACGCATCTAACACTCACATCTGTAAGTTCAGAGCACAGCTGTTCGACTTCTCTCACTGAAAAAGACGGATTCTTCTCTGTGAGTCCATTAAACACATGCAACACAATTGTTTTTTCGCCGCTTTGTAAAGGTTTTCCCTTGCGATGCTTCAGCGAAAAACTGGCGGTAGACTCTGCCATTATAATAAGTACACGCGCAATAAACGATCAATACAATAATTTAGCTCTCGCACTCGGCACAACACACCTTCGAATAGCGATATATAACTAATCCAGTTCAAAACAAGGTCAGTGATAAAAGTCATATAAACAAATATGTCATCACTACCGCTGAAGCACGTGCTATCGTGTCATGTACATGAGAGTAAAGGGAACTCCTCTTTACTTCGTTTAAGAATTAACATGCATTTCAGATAAATCAACTCTGTTGCGTAATATATTTAATTCAATCAGTTACGAAAATATAAATTTGACAATTCTTTTCCAACATATAAAGATATATCACCATGTTAAATAACGAACTAATTTTTACCGCACAACAGTCTATACTGCAACAGCAGCCAATTAGAGTTGATAAGGTCACGTGACCGTTAAGAGATACGGGGCAAGGTTATGTGAAACAAGGATTAGGGCTGTCAAAATCGGCACCTAGACAAGCAGCATTACTAGAGTTGGGTAATACAAAAAGGAGGGGAATAATAATAGAGAGAATACTGAAATTCTGGTATACGTGTGTTAAAGGTCATGAAGCAAACAGTTGATGGTCGGAATTGGAAAAAACGGTTTCGAAGATAGGTATGGGAGACCTATGGAGAGCAGAGGAGACAAATCATAGCAGTTTTTGGAAGGAAGTGAGAACTAGAGTAAAGACATAGATACGCAGGAGATATGGGAGAGTATAGAAGAAAAGAAATCTTTGAAATTTTATAAGCAATTAAAGACAGAATGGGCTAGGGAAAAATATATAGATCAATGTGACAAAACTGGAAGAGCAGGCATAACATGGATGAGAGTAGGAATAATATATCTAAAAGGGTTGAGAAGTAATTAGGGTTATGTGAATTTTGTGGAGATGAAGAAAGCATTGTTGATTACCTGATAGAATGTAAGGAGCTAACAAGTTGCAGGAGTAAAATATGGGATAAGAATTGGGACAGGGTGAGCAAAGAGATAGTAACGTTACGAGGAAGGGTGAAAAGAAAAATAGATGTGTAGGAGAATTCTTATATAAGTTATTGGGGTATCTGAAGAGCAGAGTGTACAAGAATAAGCCACGGACTATTGATATTCTCATGGAATACATTCAAACCGAAATAAGTAACATTAGCGAGGATAGTCTCCGTAAAACTTCAGAGATTATGGTGAGACGAGTACAAACATGTACAGATGCTGGTGCAGGACACTTCCAACATTTTCTCTGAGATGTAAATAGTGTAATGTAATCTCCCAATTGTGTGTTATATTCTCCCAAAGTTATACGTGTGTCCTATTATTCGTTCAAAAGTTATGGCCTATTGAAATGGTTCAGATTTATATGAATCGCACTGTATTTGTGTTATATCCAGTTATACAACTTGTGGTTATAACATTTATTAAAATATCCTGATGATGGGAGAGATGTTCAATCGAGTACAGGGTGCATAGAGCATAGAGTTACCAGACATTCATCTTTCAGGATAAGGGAAAATCTCCAACGTTAAGTCATATTATATATATTTTAAAAGCAAAATACTTCCACTTTATGTGACAAATTTAGGAGACATTTACGTCTATATTACGTATAACAAAATAGCAGATATTTCTTTTAAAATACGTGTTCATTGGTGTAAGTTTTTTTATTTTATTTTTTATTTTTGTTGGTTTTTGTATAATGCTTTTCTAGGATTTTCTCTTAAGTTGAAAGACAAGTGTCACGTTACTCTATGATCTATGGACTCCGGGATCATTTCTGCCATTACATTTGTTGTCCGATTTTTTAAATGAGTTAACCTTTATATATTTTTCTCCTTTTAAATTATTTAAAATGATCCAACACGAAAATACAAATTGATATCTAGCACAGTTTCATTTGAATCCTGGATTTCTTTACAGTGGTCTGTTAATTGGAAAATAAAAAGCTACTTATCACGTAGAAATGTTCAATATGTGGGCATTTTCGGTAAACCAAATAAATTGATTAAATACAGAAACAACCATTCATATCTTTGAAGCAGATAAAGAATTTTGATTGAAACTTCATGTGGTCGATATGTTACTGGAGCATTGCCTTAGACTCTATACCAATTGTAGGGTATTTATTTATAAGTGCAATTCGCAGTTAGCTGTTTGACCCAAAGGTGAGTTGATAAATGCAATAATTGTACATACACAAGGGTATATGATTGTCGCCACAGATGTAGACATGCTAATGACAGCTACAAAGTGAGTTAGTTACCAGATGGCCGGTCGACTGCACATCT
Organism: Mantis religiosa; assembly: GCA_030765055.1. Classification (NCBI taxonomy): domain Eukaryota; kingdom Metazoa; phylum Arthropoda; class Insecta; order Mantodea; family Mantidae; genus Mantis; species Mantis religiosa. The sequence continues at coordinate 10,585,981 of CM060953.1, read as the reverse complement.
GTACACCGGTTATTCATCTTTGCTTCTTGCTTCATGAAGTCCAACACGTGCCCAATTATTTCCCTCCTCTTTATTCCTTTACATTTAACTTTAAAAACATACTTATAAATATCATAAATGTAAAATAAACATTAATTATTTGAAAACAGGACCAAATATGAGTTTCGCTTGCTGTAAACAAGCTAAAACAATTGCTAGTCACAGAAGCCTTCATGAATGTTTAGGGGTGCAAGTACCTCAAGGAGGCCTTGAACTGCGTTTGAAGGTTAGGTTTCCGATGGCATCGCTACCAGAAACACATCTCCTTTTGTAAAGTTTCATTACCCATTAATACTTTTCATGCAGAACCGGTTTCTCCACGTCCGTACTTTACGATATCATTCACAGAAACATTGAACTGCGATGTAAACACTCTTTTTTTTTTCTTGATCACTTAGCGTACAGTTTAATTTACTTTAGCTTCTTGATGAAAATATCCTGTATACGTGCACTTGAGTATTTATATAACATGTGAAAGCATATTTCCATTGGACATGTGATTATAGATACAAAGGGAACACTGCAAGCTATATGCTGTCCTTAAATTTATGTAAATGCTCCTTTCTACGCAATCACGAGAAACAGAACTTTAAGGTGAGAAGGTACTACCGATCTCTACAATGCTTTTTCCATGATTTTTGGTGCACATTACTAAGAAATCATTATTTTCAGGCATGTTCTTTAAATCTTCATCTTTAATAATACCTATTATTATTTGAAAATGTTGTACTGATAATTTGTTATAATTTTTTTAATTTTTGTAAAAATAAAGCATTGAAATTTCAGATAATATTTTTATACAAGTATTATGAATCTCAGAGAAAAATCCCTTGTTATTCTTATGAGTCTGCTTAATACACACAAAAAATCATATGTTTCGGTTGATTAACTTTTTAAAAAAGTGTACCGGAATTTGAACAAATGTAAAACTTAGAAAAACAGTTTTAAAGTTTATATATTGATTACAGACTTCTCACATGAGTCAGAACATTCCTGCTACATAGTCTTGACCCTCTGTATTCTCACTTGTTATTTTCAAGTTGCTCTTCATTTGTCTTGCCTTCTTGGTCAGTTCTTCAACTGTTTTATCTGCTTTCAGGACTCGCAGCTCAATGACTACTATCACGATTAGCACATGTATTGTGTGAACTGGGCCTACTAACCTCAATATTACATGTGGTTTCATTGTCTATTCTATTTATATTTTCTGCATTTACTTTCCTATGTTTAGTAAAACGATTGTCTGTAAACTTTCTCTTTCCAAATGTTTTTGGAGTACCCATATCATATATTTACCAATAACTAGTACAAAATATTATTCAGAACAAATAACTGTTCACATACACAGCCAAAGACAAAAGAAAAACTAGCGCCATTGGAGTTACAGTGGTACCATCAGAAATCTTGAAAGATCCCTTACAAAACAAGGCTTAGTTCACAAAATATCTGTTCAGGATTGCAGAAGTTATGATCGATTTTCTGAAAGCTTACGAAAAGGGGCGTGGCAAAAACTTAACACCCATTAACATAATTAGCAAATTAGGTATAACATATTGCTCCAATGAACTTTTTAACTATATATTTGTAATCTAAAAGGATGACATAATAAAATGTAAAAATAAAACAAGTGAATTTTAACCCCAAGTGAAATACCTTCTCACCTTTAAAACAATCAAAATGTATTGGTAGATTGAACCAATAACAAGGACATATCAGAAAGGGTGTTTAAGAAAATGTGCTAAACATAATTCTTTGTATCTTACAGTTTTTTAAATATTTTTTTACGGTTTACCAGTTGACCATACAAAGCTCATTGAAAATGAAGAGAACTTTTGAGGACATTTTCAGAAAATTCAGGATACACGCACGTTTAATTTTTCAATGAAAGTATCACGTTAGAGCAGTATGTGTGAAATTATTAAATTTCAAAACCATTTCCATTAAAGGTTAGTTTATAGAAAACCTTCGTTTGACATTCTGAGAAAACGTAGTACTTGAACATCAAGATTGGTATTCAACTGCTGTTCGAGGTTTATTTACTCTGCACACACGTAGAGCCCAGATTCGTGGTTTTAAGTCTGCTTAATGGTAGTAGATTTTTACTGACATGTAAGAGAACTCCTGCTGGAGGAAATTCTATCACAGCGGTAGCATTGATATGTTCCTGACAATTTGACAGCATAATTAACACAAAAAATAAATGATAAAAATTAAAATCTGTATTTGCAGAAAAATCCCCGAACCTTTGTGGCATAAGAAAGTTTAGTGTCAGTCTTCTAGGAAAATATCAACTTCTCAACTTGCGACCTGAAACCAAAGTAAGAATTAATTCTGTAAAACGCCATAAATAATTCATCCAGGACGTTATCACATGAGGGTTAGGTTACAATCTTGGTTCATGCATCATTAAACAAGGTTTTCAAATAAAAGATAACACGTGCAAATCAACATGGCGGCGTATTCATTAGCCTAATGTTGGTGAGTCTTGCACGCAACGTGCATCTCTGTACCTACTACCCATCAAAATTCGGGGGCTTTCTCTATCACCTGCACTAGACTCCCTTCACAAGCAACTTTTTTCTCAAAAGTGTAGGTATATTTTGAATTTTCTGCGAATGTCTTCAGTAGTCCTGTTATTTGTAGATGACTTTTGTACTATATCTAGTAAACTGTAAGACATACACAAGATTTTATTATTCAAAAACTGTAAATAGATCTTCTTAAAGCACAAAATTCATATCTAACTTTTTGGAGTTAACCATTCCTTAATTCTTGCAGCTCGTGGTTAGCCAGTCACTTTTCGCAATACTTGAATATACCCTAAAAAGCAATAATAAAACGAAATTGCTAGTATTAATGATTATTTCATCCTTGTTGCCATGAGAACTGACAAATAAATTGTAAATTTAGCTTACAGGACCAAATACATATTAACAGTGTGTAACAAGAAGTAGTTAATTTAGTTAATAGTTAATTTATCTCCATCTTAATCAGCCACACGTTCGGGCGCCATATACCTATAGCGGTATTTGTTCGTTGTAAGCAAAATTCTTTCCCATCTCATGTCAGTTTGTGCGGCAAGTCACCAATTTTATCGACTTGATTTAAAAACGGGCTTTCTTTCCTCGTCACAAATATGTGCAATATATGTAAAGAGTTAATAATAATTACTCAGAAATATCAGATAAGCTAATACAATTGCGATAAATATATAATCTTGATTGAAATTTACTCGACGGGCTTTCCCAGTCAATCATTGTAGGTTACCTCCAACATATCGACAAATCCTTACTTCCTTAATAGTTTCAGTTAATTACATAAAATTTCTCACTTCTGCACGTCCACTCATCACTATCAAGATTACAGAATATCTCTTTTTGAAGATTATTCATTTTCCGTTACAAAACCTTTATATTCACAGCGACATTTTTCCATCGTCATGAAACAAGATTACAAAACATATATCTCGCAAAATTATTGATTTTCTTTTCCTAGTAACCGTTCATCATTTGTTTATATTGTCCTTATATGGCTCACTAATAGATCAGAAAACAAAACTCATTTCAAACAAAAACTAGCATTACAAGTGATAGCTTACAAATAAAATGTTGTAAAAAGGTTTTATCTACTATATTCACCTACTCTCCCTTTGTACCTATCAGAAATACGTATGTAATAAGCCATTTTTACCAATGGCAGTCTCGATCAATAAGAAGTGGATAAAAGAATAAGATTTTGTCTGAATAGTTTGTTGAAAATTGATAGAGAAAGATATATGATTGTAAAAAATTACATTTTAACTCTAATTTTATAGGAGTCTATGCATTTGATATATGAGGGTTTTTGAAAAGTTCTCGGCCTCACCAAAAGATCGTGGCACTCCTTGCATGATTTTTGTTTCCTTACGTTAGTACCTATGTTTTTCTATTTATTATTTTTTAAATGACTGGAACGGGTACAGGGTAAGGCGTTTCATGCTCGCATTGCATCCAAGTATTTCTTTGTGTAACGTTATCATTTTCTTTATTTTGTGTGTGAGTGTGAAACGTGTTATAAATCCAATTCATTTAATGTATGAGTAACGAAAACTTTAACCAATAAATAATGAACACAGTGAACTTCTGAAATCTCCCTTATCAAGACGAGAAATAGAAGAAAGGGTTGGTATAAAAATTTTAGGGCGACCAATACCCGAAAAAAAGAACATTGAGAAAAAAGCGAAAGCAAGTAGAAATTCTGTTTATACCATAAAGAAACATCGGCGCATGGACTTCATTTTTCGAAACTAGGTGAGTTGCATGAACCTTTTCCCGCAGCACGCTGTCATTTTTCGACACGAGACGCCACTGTATTTTAATAAGTCGTTCTGCTTATTCTTGCTTACACTAATTTTGTCTGTTTTTGCTGATGGAATACCTAAGCAACAATGTCTTTTCTTTAAAGTGGTAAAGTCATTAACTTATTCGCCACCAAGTTCGGCATTTTGTGATATTTTCACTTTTTACTTTCAATCTTCATAATGAAAATGTTTCATTTTACTTGTCTTTCATGAGATTTGCGTTTTGTTTTTCTCGGTTTATGGGAATTCATTGTTGCACCGACCGCAGAACGACCGCAGTGTTGGCTTTGAACGTAAAAACGTTGTTGGTTGCTGCCGTTCGGAGTTGCCGGCGGTAAATCTTGCTGTCAGTGCTCTGCGCATGCTCCATCTTTATTTTTATTAAAAACAAAAGTTGTGGCGACTGCTTGGCCAGCCTTGCGTTTAAATATGTTGAGATTTATACGTTATGGTCACAGTCATTCTCACGTAGATAAAGAAAATGCAAGTTTTCAGAAACTCTGTACGGCATAGCTGAAAAAATCTCACGTGTTCCTCTACTTCAGCTGTTCTTAAAGATCTTCATTCTTTATATTAATCAGGACAAACAAACTTTTGTAGGAATTGCAGTCAAGTGATAGTCACATGTTTTAAGAGTTGATCACATTCCGTTCGCTTTGAATGACCAAACGTGGGCAACGAATTACGAATTTTCATTTGAAGAAAGTACGATAAAATTATTGAAACATTCAAACCAATAACAAGATGGTCCCTTACAGTTTATCAGTTATACAAAAAGCATCCAGAATGAACAACACTTCTGAGGGTTTCCCAGAAAATTCAAAATATACATTTCATTTGTTATCAAAATACTTCAAATCTCCCTGTGAAGGGGTGATTTTTTAAAGGTTTTTGTGGCAGTTTTGAAAATGGAGAACGTTAGTACCAAGTTTGTTACGAGTTTACAGTATTTTGTTTTTGAGCTACTTGTCCACAGATACACAAATCTTTTACAAAAAGTACTTTTCTTGTCTTAAAATATATGAAACTTCTTATGAAACTCCTTCCTAACTGAAACTTCTTACCTCACACTATTTAAAATGTTTCTAATATGATTAATTTACATACACAATTTGTAATAGAATAGCTATTTATATGATTTCCGAAATAAGTTTATGTTTACTACTGAATGACAAAATGTAACAACCGAGGCGTTCACTCCGACCATCATAAACATCAAACTTCGCAGTTCCTCACGTAATTTTATCTGTTACCTAATAAAAAGTCGTTTTGTTTTACAAAATATTTAGAATCGATGTTTTTACTAGGTTTAACATGATACTGAAGGCTTTGAATAGCGAAGTATCGTAACTATGGTGATGTAAAATTAATAAATGATAAACTGTATGTCAAAATGAGTGATTTAGGCGACCAAAGTTTTACACTTTAAGAAATTCGGGAAGAGGCTAAAGAAAAATTGAACATCGGACTAATCGATAGTCAAAGAGATCGTAATATAATGTCTTTGACACTATATTAGAGTAGGCGTTGTGTTTTTGTCTCGCAAATTTTAACTTTATTCTTTTGCTATATTGATTCCGGTAGAGATTATTCGACACTTTGTAAAGATTGTTCTTGTCTAGCAGTAAAACACCTACTTTTTACTAGCTAAAGTATAGCGTAAAGATGTTTTTTCTTGTGGTGCGGGATAAATAAATACGTATATTATTTTTGTAAAGGCAAAATACCTGAATAAACATGAAAAGAAGTGATTGTTTTCTCGTTAAAATACCAATAGTTAAGCAATTTTAATGCGAAAGCGACTTGTAAATTAAGGAATGGTTTACTCAGTGACTGTTTAAATATAGGTAGGTACGTTCAGGAACATGGTGTGTGGTCCAAAAGACCATTAAGAATGGACCATGATTATGACCAGAAGCCGAAAAGAGGATCTGATATCGTTTGTTGAAGAAGGTTGATGAATGGCATCTTCTGGAGACAGTGTAATGCTCATTAGTGATTAACGCGATAGCTTTTCTTTATGAGTCTGGAAGATCCTTACTGTTCCATTTGTTATGTTAATATGTGACTTTAAAACTGTCACAAACGCTTTAGGTGACAAGTTCAGCGAAGTTTGTATCATTTTAAGTTCTAGAACAATGCCTGAGTATGTGAAAACAAGTATGCAAGTTCAGCTTTTCAAAGGTAGCGTACGTATTCTAAACCACCTTAAAAATAAAAAAATAAAAAAAATGATTTTCTAAAAAATAATTCTTAAATATTTTGATTTAAATTCCTTGCCTTTAAATATTTTTTATGACCAATGAAATGTTCTTATGAGAATGTTCTCTGAAGTGCTTTTTATTCTGAATGACTTTTGTATAATTGATAAATTGTAAGACATAGACAAAATATTACTACACACAAAATTAGATGTTCTGTAAGTACCTACCCAATTTATGCTAAACTTTTCTTTGCAGGTAAAAGAATAAAGGGTTTCAAACATAGTTTGTACGTAGAAGCGTAAAGAAGTGCATACTTACACTTTCTTGTAATGAGAACTACTATCAAGGTTTTTGTCTATTATAATTTTGTTGTTTTATATTGATATTATTTGTTAGTATAATTGTAAGTAGAATATCGTGCTCTGAGTCAGTTACCCATTATTGACAGCGTGCCTGAGTAATTTGGTATTCCTTTCCTTCTATTATTTCGTGTAATAATAAAATTAGTGGATACTTAACAAAATAAGGTGCAGGGTAAATGTTCAAGTACACAAACAATTACCTTACGATTGTAAAAACTGAAATTTTGTTCACTGATACGATGTGCTATTGTTTTGTACTTGCCAAAACATAGAACTGTCTTACAAAGAATAGACCTATTTCACTACAGATGCAATAATATTCCTTTAATACTACATAACATGCAGTAATAATAATTATACTTACTGACTAGTGTAGGAATTTAAGACTGAAAACTATAATACAATAAAAATTAAGTAGTGGCTGTGAAGCCTAATTTAAAAAAAAAAAAGATTAATGTTTAAAGATAATCTTGTGAAAAACCTAAAACTTCATAAGGGCCATCAGTAGTTTTTGGTAATGTAAAATAGCAATCACATACACTGCGATCCATATGAACCTGAACCACTTCAATAGGACATAACTTTTGAAACAATAATAATGCACAAGTGCAACTTTGGGAAAATATAATACACAATTGGGAGATTGCATTATACTATTTACGAGGGCTGTTCAATAAAGAATGATCACAATTTTTTTTGACAACGTACTCATTCTCATAATTTTGATGCTCCTTTTCAAAATAGTCTCCCCTGAATGCGATATACTTGTCCCAAGGTTTCTGCCAGTCTTCAAAGACATGCTGGAAACCATTCTTTGAGAGATCCTTCAAAATCGCCTCCGCAGCCTTCACCACTGCTTCTCATGATGGATAATGCCTCCCACGAAGGCGTTTCTTCAAGTTAGGGAATAGAAAAAAGTCACATGGGGCTACATCCGGACTATAGGGAGGATGCACTTCACGTTGATTTTTGTAAGATATTCAGCAACAACATTGGCAATTTGCGACCGCGCATTATCGTGGTGCAGCATCCAGTCTCCTTCACGGAAATGTGGTCTTTTGCGCCTTATAAGGACTTGCAATGTTTTCAGGACATCCCTGTAGTATTGTCCAGTTACTGATGTGTGTGCAGGTACAACATGCTGATAAACCATTCCGTGAATATCAAAGAATGAGATAACCATAACATTCCCAGCAGAAGCAACCACTTTTGCTTTTTTGGGGGTTGGTGATGAAGGAGGTTTCCACACTGAGCTTTGCTGTTTGCTCTCAGGATCAAAATGATGTAGGCAAGTTTCATCAGCAGTGATTACGTTTGAAAGAAACTCCGCATCTTCCTCTAACATCAACTTTAACTGCATATTACCTCCATTACAGCGGTAGGCGATAGTGAACTTGTCTGTACTTGCCTGGTTCTCACAGGCGGGAACCAGGAGTACCAACAATGAAACTACTACGGCCTGTTTGTTTCACATTAGGCTAACAGAATATAATAAGATTGAATTTTAGTGCGTAAAATTATGATCATTCTTTATTGAACAGTCCTCGTACATCTCAGTTTTACGGACATGATATCGAATCTGAGAGAAGGTTATTTCCAGCAAGATGGAGCAATGTGCCATACATCTAATGACACTCTGGAACTTTTAACCAGTTTTTTTTGATAATGGAATAATCTCATAAGGTCTGTGCCCCCCCCAGATCCCCTGACTTAATCTCACCGGATTTCTTCTTGTGTGGGTATCTCTAAAATAGAGTGTAAAATAATAGGTCACGGACAATTGATGTTCTCAAGGAATCTATTCGAAGAGAAATAAGTAACATTGGCGAGGATACTCTCCGTAAAACTTCAGAGAATATGGTGAGACGAGTACAAACATGTATAGATGCTGGTGGAGGACACTTCCAGCATTTTATCTGAGATATAAATAGTGTAATGTAATCTCCCAATTGTGTATTATATTCTCCCAAAGTTGCATGTGTGTTCTATTATTGGTTTAGAAGTTATGGCGTATTAAAGTGGTTCAGGCTTATATGGATCACATTGTATAAGATTTCACCACTTGTTTTACGGTTTTTGAAGTTTTTGTTCGGGGTTTAATTATGTAAATTATAATGTCCCAATTGTCACACTGTTTCCTTACTGTACATTTTAATATGTCATTATAAAGAGCTACACATTGTACTTCATTAAAATTCAAACGAAATTATCGTAGAAATAACCTTGTGTATTTTGAAATTTTTTAATTTTGTGACATTATAAGTCTCTTAAGTTATCACTTATAGAGTTTTGTAAAAACTTGAGAGCTGATAAGTTAAGAATTTTAGCCATAGAATATTTTAAGTGATGAATACTGTAAAATGTTCTGTTCAGTAAGATAGCTTCATACAGAGTGATAGTAAATGTAAGATGTGTATTGTTTAAGGTCGGGCCCACCCCGCCGCCTTGCACCCGGCAGCCGCCGCCAGCATGATCATCGCCTGTGCGGGCTGCGATAAGCCCATCCTCGACAAGTTCCTGCTAAATGTCCTCGAGCGCACGTGGCATGCGGAATGTGTCCGCTGTTACGACTGCAGGAGCAATCTCACCGACAAGTGTTTCAGTCGAGAGGGCAAGCTCTTCTGCAGGAACGACTTCTTCAGGTAAGTTCCTTCCTCTGCTTCTTGTATGTCGAGATAAACGTTCGTACAATTGTTTCATTACTCAGTTGGGGAAAGTATACATACAGTAGGCAATGTCGCATTGAGATGGCTTTGGTATTCTGTACCCTCCGAACGAACAGATGAAGAGATCTTCTGTGGACATTCCCAAAATATATCTAGTACATCATTTGTAATGTATCTTAAAATATTACATTTTAATCAGAATCTTGGAAACACCTTTGGTAAAACAAAATTATCGAATATTTTCTTACGTAGTTAGTTCAGGTAGAGGCTCAACTACTAAATTCCGCATTTAGGCATTTCATTTTTTCAGTTAGGTTATTCACAGCCTGCCTCTCTGACGCGATGATAGCGTCTCTGCCTAACAGTCAAGAGGTCCAGAGTTCCAATCTCGTTCGGGAGTTTCCCTTATCCGGAAAGATGAATGTCACGTAACTCTAAGCTCTATGTACCCTGTACTTATTTGAACATCATTTCATTCATCGTCCAATATGACTTAACGTTGGAGGTTTTCTCTTATCCTGAAAGATGAATGTCTGGTAACTGTAAGCTCTATGTACCCTGTACTTATTTGAACATCATTTCATTCATCGTTCAATATGACTTAACGTTGGAGGTTTTCTCTTATCCTGAAAGATGAATGTCTGGTAACTCTAAGCTCTATGTAGCCTGTACTTATTTGAACATCATTTCATTCATCGTCCGATATGACTTAACGTTAGAGGTTTTCTCTTATCCTGAAAGATGAATGTCTGATAACTCTAAGCTCTATGTACCCTGTACTCATTTGAACATCATTTCATTCATCGTTCAATATGACTTAACGTTGGAGGTTTTCTCTTATCCTGAAAGATGAATGTCTGGTAACTCTAAGCTCTATGTAGCCTGTACTTATTTGAACATCATTTCATTCATCGTCCGATATGACTTAACGTTAGAGGTTTTCTCTTATCCTGAAAGATGAATGTCTGATAACTCTAAGCTCTATGTACCCTGTACTCATTTGAACATTATTTCATTCATCGTCCGATATGACTTAACGTTGGAGGTTTTCTCTTATCCTGAAAGATGAATGTCTGGTAACTCTAAGTTCTATGTACCCTGTTCTCATTTGAACATCATTTCATTCATCGTCTGATATGACTTAACGTTGGAGGTTTTCTCTTATCCTGAAAGATGAATATCTGGTAACTCTAAGCTCTATGTACCCTGTACTCATTTGAACATAATTTCATTCATCGTCTGATATGACTTAACGTTGGAGGTTTTCTCTTATCCTGAAAGATGAATATCTGGTAACTCTAAGCTCTATGTACCCTGTACTCATTTGAACATAATTTCATTCATCGTCTGATATGACTTAACGTTGGAGGTTTTCTCTTATCCTGAAAGATGAATGTCTGGGAACTCTAAGCTCTATGTACCCTTTACTTATTTGAACATCATTTCATTCATCGTCTGATATGACTTAACGTTGGAGGTTTTCTGTTATCCTGAAAGATGAATGTCTGGTAACTCTAAGCTCTATGTACCCTGTACTTATTTCAACATAATTTCATTCATTGTCCGATATGACTTAACGTTGGAAGTTTTCTCTTATCCTGAAAGATGAATGTCTGGTAACTCTAAGCTCTATGTACACTGTACTTATTTGAACATAATTTCATTCATCGTCCGATATGACTTAACGTTGAAGGTTTTCTCTTATCCTGAAAGATGAATGTCTGGTAACTCTAAGCTCTATGTACTCCGTACTTATTTGAACATCATTTCATTCATCTTCCAATATGACTTATTGTCTGATATGACTTATCTTGGAGTACATTAACTTAAAATAGAATAACAAACACTCTTACACAGACCCCTTTATTTTTATACAGAGAATTTTTAAACGTTTGTGTACCGAATTCAGGGTAAATATAGTAAATCGCTTGCTTATGTAGCAGGGAAATCAGTTTTTAATATAATGGTGTTGTTGAAGTAATGATCTTGCAGAACTAAAAGTAACTGATAAGCTGGTACACAAAATATTCATTTTATTTAAGGGTTTTATAAATGATTTTCAAATTCAAAACTTCAGTCATGCTTGCCCTAAAACGTAAGTACTTGAATTTATTTATTTTCACAGCTCTTTATGAATTTTAATGTCGATTAATTAAGAATAAAGAGTTTTTGTGGAAGAGGTTTTTGAAGAATGGTTTGAGGTTATGTTGAGATATACTTCGCTCACTGTGATGAGATCTGTTGCGGCTTACACTCCACAAGAGAAAGGGAGGAAATTTGGGGAAATCACAGTAAGTAACAATGTCGCAGGCGGATATTGACGCGCAGAAGTTCTGAAAGCACTTCATGCCGATGGCAGACTGGGCTCAAACTCGCTACTTCAGGTTGGTCTCTTCACCTGGAGTTCTAAGTAGGTTTATCATGAACTATGTGGAGAGTGTCTCACGTCTGCGAAGTAACAACAAAAGCGGATACACGCTAACGGTATTCCGTTACTAAACTGGTCCTTGCGACGTGTGCGATAAACATACGTACAACATTTTTCTGGGCATATCCGTCAGACATATCAAGAGGGTAGAACACACACCATCTGTGGCATGTCAGTAGCACCACACGCTTCCGGTGCACGAACATGCCTTCTAGATCACGTCCACTTGATCATATCGACGATAAATAATTACATCGGACTTTCGAGTAATAAACTAAAAATTAACCAACAACATTAATGCAAGAAAGCGACATTTTTCAGGACGTTTTTGCAATACGTGCTTATTGTAATTTAAGTTATTTTATCTGTATATTTATTAAAACTACTTCAATTTAGCAAAAGTATTCCTACATACATACCTACAGTAAATACAGTGTGATCCGTATAAACCTGAACCATTTGAATATGCCAATAATAGGACACACGTGGCTCAGTGGTTAGACCGCTTGGCTCTCACCAAGGCGGCCCGGGTTCGATCCCAGGCGACCGCAAAGTGAGATTTGTGGTGGACAACACGGCGTTGGGGCGGGTTTTCTCCGGGACCTCCGGTTTCCCCCACCATCTCATTCCACCGGTGCTCCATCTTCATCTCATGCATCATCAGTGTCTCCGCCTGCGGTGCCGTATGTAGTAAAAGCGGGCGTTAAACACTAACCATTTCATTTCACGTACAACTTTGGGAGAATATCATACAACTGAGAGATTACACACTGTTTACATCTCTGAGAAAATGTTGGAAGTGTCCTCCACGAACATCTATACATGTTTGTACTTGTTTGACCATATTCTCTGAAGTTTTACGGAGATTATCCTCGTCAATGTTACTTATTTCTGTTCGAATGGATTCCTTGAGAACTCAATTGTCGGTGGCCTATTGTTTTTCACTATATTTTTTAGATATCCATACAAGAAAAATTCCGGTGAGGTTAGGTCAGGGGATCTGAGATTATTCGATTATCAAAGAAACTGGTTACAAGTTCCATGGCGTCATTAGATGTATGGCACGTTGCTCCATCTTGCTGGAAATAGCCTTCTCTCAATTCGATATCATGTCCGTAAAACTTCAGAGAATAAGGTGAGACGAGTACAAACATGTATAGATGCTGGTGGAGGACACTTCCAACATTTTCTCTGAGATGTAAATAGTGTAATGTAATCTCCCAATTGTGTATTATATTCTCCCAAAGTTGTACGCGTGTCCTATCACTGGTTTAAAAGTTATGGCATATTGAAATGGTTCAGGTTTATATGGATCAGAGTAAGAAGTAACTATTTCATCAAAAAATTCGATACGGAATACTTAAATCGCTTGACAGAAATTGACAGTTTTGACATGTCTTCTCTTTGCATGACCAAGATAAAAAAAAAACGTATGAGCGCTTCTCAAAGAAAAGTGCAATTATTTCGAAATTCGAACTAATAACAAGAAATCTTGAATATGCTTAGTTCCACCACAGAGTAACACATTTAATATATCTGAATTATGTGCTTTAAGCTCCAATGTTTTGTGTAGTAAGATTTTGTATATTTTGTACAGTTTACAAGTTATACAAAAGTTAATTACAATGAAGAGGTCTTCTGAGAACATTCCCAGAAATTTCGAGATATACCTACATTTCATGACACGGAAATGTTTTTAATATATGAATTTTAATCAAAATATTTATGACTGTTTCTGAGGGGAAAAAAATCAAAATTTTCTAAAGGGTACTTGAGGGTAAGCGGGAGTGATTCGAATTGGCAGGCGACTTACATTAGTTTGTCAAAATGTGTTCCCTAGGTAACGATAGTGTATTGTTTTGTTAGAACGAAGAAGTTAACTACCTGAGACAGTTGACTGTGTAATACGATTGTGTTTTGTCTAAGTGACGAATCGAGCTTCTTTTACGGAAACGAGATATGTCATTGCTCCATTTCTTGCATTTTGTTATTTTTTAACTTCGTGTAAGGTAGATCTATAGTGTATGTGCGTTGAAATTGCTCCTGAAACTTGTACAGTAAGAAAATACAGACTTTCTTACATACGTAATCGTCTTTCTTGTTATAAGTTTACTGAATCAGTGCTGCCAACGGGCAAAAATAAATACCGCTACAACAGCGGACGAGTGAATTAAGCTAAGACGGGAATTATATTTTTTTTATATCCTCCAACGTTTAGTTATATCAGACGATGAATGAAATGGGTGAAATGATGTTCAAATGAAATTTGGAGAAGGGTACCATGAAATCTGTGTCGGCTCCAAAGCTATTCATATATGTAAAATGTATGTGAGATACATAAAGATATGATTATACAAGTGTAGAAATGTGTTATTTTGTTCTGAAATTGAATGTTCCACCTTTATGCTTTGGATTCCGATTCGTCCTCTAAGTCAATCCTATTGTGAGCGATTAGTATTTGTTTCTGCTCGGAATATAAATGAAAACGGAAGTATACAGAAAATTCTTAGCATTTAACGTAATCTAGAATGTCCAGGCTTCAATACAAGGTAAAAGCTTTTATATTTACCAGAAAATTACGGCTTCTGTGAAAGATTTTCAAAATATTGCTCCGATATACCTTCGCTTAACGTCATAACCAAGCCTTCTTTTTGGTGCATTGCTGTTTACATTTACCAACTTTCTTTTTAAATCCTTTTTTCATAGATACATAGAGTTTGAAGCTCGTTACTTGGTCTAGGTAAATAAGCAGATGGGAAAGTAGAAATGAATGCAAGTCGTTCCCTTTACGTGGCAGTGTAGAGCCATTTGATGCAGCAAAGACTAGATAAATTTGTCAATGTGGATGTGTTGTTGTTTAGTTCGGCGTGTTTATTGAACACCATTAAAAGAAACCGCAAACCAAAGCCAATTCGCGAGTTTGCCAACTCTGCATCGTTAAATCCTAGCGTTCGTGGTTGTGTATGTGCTGCCACGAAATATACAAGGCTCTCAACTCTACAAAAGTCTTACGTCTTATATGACTTTCTTTACTCACTTATAGATACAATGGCAGTACCGGAATATAGTAGACTGCAAGCGATAATGGAATATTTCAAGATCTGGTCAATGTGTGATATCTTTGTAATTAGTTCTCTTTGTTTGAACAGGACATGAAAATGAGTAAGGAGTTTATATTTGAGGAAAAAAGTGTTCTAAAACCAAACAAATGACAAGGGATTAGTTTGGTAGAGTATAATTCTATAAAACGAATGCCCTTAACTTCAATTGCGCGATTTAAATAAATTCAATCTAATCTAACATCTAACCTAACTTTTATTTTATCAAAAATGACTTTAATGATTTCTACCAAAATTCCATTATTTAAGATACGAGGGTGATCTTTTTTATTTATTTATTTATTTTGTAATTTACGTCCTCCAACGTTAAGCCGTATCGGACGGTGAATGAATTTGGTGAAATCATGCTCAAATAAGTCCAGTGTCCATGGAGCTTAGAGTTACTCGACATTCATCTTGAAGGATAAGGGAAAACCCCGGAAAAACCTTATCCAGGTAACTCACCCTGACCGAGATTCGAACTCGGGACCTCTTGAACGTGAGGCAGACAAGCTACCATCTACGCTACCGAGGCGGGCACGCGAGGGTGGTCTGAAAAGTTTCCGACCTCAACATGAAAATGACAACACTCGGAAACAAAAGCTAGTCAATTTTGTTGTTCATCTGTTGACAGTTACTCACCAAAGTTTCAGCCATTTTGGACGCTCAGTTGTTATGTCACACTCATTTGAGTGAGATAATGCGAATGTTTTTATGAAAATGGACAACGTCGAGTATCGAGCTGTCATTAAATATTTGTTTTTGGAAGGCAAAACGCCTAGGCAAATCAAAGATCAGTTGGATTCTGTGTATGGGGACTCTGGACCATCATTTACCACAGTGAAATTTTGGGCAGCTGATTTAAAACGTGGCCGTAAGAGCTTAGCAGACGATGAACGTTCTGGACGTCCAAAATCTGCAGCTACCGACGAAAACATCCCCAAAGTTCACCAAAATGGTGCTAGACGACCGCCAAATTAAAGTTAGGGAGTTAGCAGAGGCTATGAACATGTCAAAAGAACGTGTTTGTCACATATCAAATCAACATTTAGACATGAGAAAGCTGTCCGCGCGTTGGGTGCCGTGTTTCCTCACGTTAGACCAAACATGTGTTCGAATGAATATTTCCAAGGCTCTGTTGGCGCAGTTTAGGCGCAATAAATCCAAGTTTTGGCGTCGATTAGTTACTATAAATCAGACTTGAATACACCATTATACTCCCGAAACAAAAGTACAGTCCAAACAGTGAACTGCAAAGAGGGAACCGGCTGCAAGAAAGCAATACCTGGGAAAGTAATGGCGACTTTTTTTGCGATAGTCATGGAGTTATTTTAATTCATTATCTTAAAAAGGAAAAGCCATTACAGGAGCATACTACGCCTCATAACTGGACAAGCTGAAGGCATATCTTGCGGGAAAACGGCCACATTTGCAGAAAAAGAAGATCCTGTTTCACCAAGACAACACACCATCTCCTTCGAGAGCCATAACATCCACAAATGTTCATACAAATATAAATCATTTTCAAGTAAATGCTGATGTACACTCGTAACAAGGATAAACTGGCAATTCGAGTGCACCAAACGAGCCTTTATGAAGGAAACTTTAACTACAAAGTGATAATGTTATATAATAAACTTCCAAATTCATTTAAACAAGCTGCATCATTAAAACACTTTAAGAATAAGGTTCAGAAATGTTTGTATGCACACTGTTTTTATACGGTTAATGAATTTTTAGAACTATAACCATGTAAATGAGCCCTGGGAGCATAGTACATTCACAAACCTGTAATATTTATATTATGACATTTCTTGTAGTAAATTAGTCTATGCGTATACCACATGAAACCATAGAAAAGCTGCTTACTGTGTATATTGTATGTAATCAATTTGACTTTATGTATATACTGTATTTATACATTTTGACGTGTCTCATAGCATGTATATGTTGCCAAGGACGAACTAAAATTCTAATTCTAACATACGATTGTTGTAAACTGGTTAGCTAATTAACCTCGAAATAGATCAAAACGAAATATGGCGGACATGATAAAGCTTAGCGTATTAGCCACTAGATGTCAGTGTATAGCGCATTTAAAATTTCAAAGTTGTCATCTATGTTTACGGAGTTAAACGAAACTTACCGAATGAGGACTTGGAACCCGATCGCTCTTTATCGCGCGCGTATAATACTTTCTATGTGATATCACCGCAATCCTGTATATTTTCCACAAAACATTATCATTAGAAAAAAGTATACAAAATAATGCTTCAGTCAGGTACGAATGCCAAAGATGAAGGCTGCGTAGCTGGTTGCCATCACGCAGGAAGACGCTATCAACTTAAGCGGTTTCTCTCAAATTGAAAACTATCTCAGCCGGGACAAAGGAGTAGGAGAGGGAGGGGATTACCGCTGGTTGTTGCGTGTGAGCTCAGTTATGCATGAGATGTGCCTCTGGGCCTTAAAAGCCTTCCTTGGTATTCACTTGAAATGCAACCCGCACAGCCTCGGGGGCTTTAGGCAAGGGAGACAACTAAGACGATTTCCCGCAGGCAAATTACATACAGCTCCCTTCTTTCTGTGTAGCAGTTGTAATTAAAATGTTTGGTAAATGCAACCTCACAAGGGAAGTGCTTTTTTGCTGCAAGTGTTTCTGGAAAAGTATATTTTACTCTTTGGCAAATAAGCGTATCCTGGTTCTGTATCCACCAACCTGACTACACTTTGATTATATTTTATTCCATGTTATATTCTTCCCCTTTATCCTCCTTCTTCATCTCCTTGTTTTAGATTAAATTCGATTTTTACTGTGCATATTCCAAAATTTACAACTTTTCGCTACATTTATTTGTGTTTACCTTGTTGCTACCTTGTCTTACATGACACCCTGGTCTTCTGCTCTGTCAGGCAGCTCTTAACCTCCATGTCTCCATATTACTTAATTACCTCCTTTCTCCCCCCTCATCTTCCTTTCTTATATTCTTTATATTTATTTTCCTTACCTTGCTGCTACCTTGACTTACATGACACCCTGGTCTTCTGCTCTGTAAGGTAGCTCTTAACCTGCATACCTCCTTGTTACTTAAATTAGTCCCTTTCTTCCCCCTCATCTTCCTTTCTTATATTCTTTACATTTATTTGTCTATACCATGTTGCTACATTGTCTTACATGACATCCTGATCTTCTGCTCTGCCAGATAGCTCTTAACCTTCATGTCTCCTTGTTACTTAATTAGTCCCGTTCTTCCCCCTCATCTTCCTTTCTTATATTCTTTACATTTATTTGTCTTTACCTTGTTGCTACCTTGGCTTACATGCCACCCTGGTCTTCTGCTCTGCCAGATAGCTCTTAACCTTCATGTCTCCTTGTTACTTAATTAGTCCCGTTCTTCCCCCTCATCTTCCTTTCTTATATTCTTTATATTTATTTTCCTTACCTTGCTGCTACCTTGACTTACATGACACCCTGGTCTTCTGCTCTGTAAGGTAGCTCTTAACCTGCATACCTCCCTGTTACTTAATTAGTCCCTTTCTTCCCCCTCATCTTCCTTTCTTATATTCTTTACATTTATTTGTCTTTACCATGTTGCTACATTGTCTTACATGACATCCTGATCTTCTGCTCTGCCAGATAGCTCTTAACCTTCATGTCTCCTTGTTACTTAATTAGTCCCGTTCTTCCCCCTCATCTTCCTTTCTTATATTCTTTACATTTATTTGTCTTTACCTTGTTGCTACCTTGGCTTACATGCCACCCTGGTCTTCTGCTCTGCCAGATAGCTCTTAACCTTCATGTCTCCTTGTTACTTAATTAGTCCCGTTCTTCCCCCTCATCTTCCTTTCTTATATTCTTTACATTTATTTGTCTTTGCCTTGTTGCTACCTTGGCTTACATGATACCCTGGTCTTCTGCTCTGTCAGGTAGCTCTTAACCTTCATGTCTCCTTGTTACTTAATTAGTCCCATTCTTCCCCCTCATTTTCCTTTCTTATATTCTTTACATTTATTTGTCTTTGCCTTGTTGCTACCTTGGCTTACATGATACCCTGGTCTTCTGCTCTGTCAGGTAGCTCTTAACCTTCATGTCTCCTTGTTACTTAATTAGTCCCGTTCTTCCCCCTCATCTTCCTTTCTTATATTCTTTACATTTATTTGTCTTTGCCTTGTTGCTACCTTGGCTTACATGATACCCTGGTCTTCTGCTCTGTCAGGTAGCTCTTAACCTTCATGTCTCCTTGTTACTTAATTAGTCCCATTCTTCCCCCTCATTTTCCTTTCTTATATTATTTACATTTATTTGTCTTTGCCTTGTTGCTACCTTGGCTTACATGATACCCTGGTCTTCTGCTCTGTCAGGTAGCTCTTAACCTTCATGTCTCCTTGTTACTTAATTAGTCCCGTTCTTCCCCCTCATCTTCCTTTCTTATATTCTTTACATTTATTTGTCTTTACCTTGTTGCTACCTTGGCTTACATGATACCCTGGTCTTCTGCTCTGTCAGGTAGCTCTTAACCTTCATGTCTCCTTGTTACTTAATTAGTCCCATTCTTCCCCCTCATTTTCCTTTCTTATATTCTTTACATTTATTTGTCTTTACCTTGTTGCTACCTTGGCTTATATGACAACTTGGTCTTCTGCTCTGCCAGGTAGCTCTTAACCTCCATACCTCCTTGTTACTTAATTAGCTCCTTTCTTGCTCCTCATCTTCCTTTCTTATATTCTTTACATTTATTTGTCTTTACCTTGTTGCTACCTTGGCTTACATGACACTCTGGTCTTCTGCTCTGCCATGTAGCTCCTAAGCTCCGTGCCTCCTTGTTACTTAATTAGCTCCTTTCTTCCCCCTCATCTTTATCTCTTATATTTTTTACATTTCTTATCCATTTTTCTTTTACTTTCTCTAAGAACTCACCAGTACTTCTAACCATCTTTTCCTCTTTTCCTGTTAACATTTTATAGCTACTATCGTCTTTTCTACTTTCTCCCATTTTTCCTCTCAAATCTTTGTTCTCCATATTGCTAAATCCTTGCATTCTGTTACATAGTGTTCTATGCTTTCTTTCCTCCCACATAATTCACAAATTCCCTTTTCCCTACCTCTTATCCCTCTTAGAAATATTGTTCCTGTTCTCATCCAAGCTAGCTCTTCTCTCTCTTACCTATTGCAGTAATCTGCACATGCTTCTCGTCCCCAATTTCTTTTTATTTGTTTGTAAAATTGTAATGATTTCATATTTTATAGACTTCCCCATATTTGCTGTCTTTCCATATCTTCTATTCTGCATTTTACCAATTTACCCACATCGCCTCTATTCATTTCCTGTAATCTCCATATATCTCCCGATCGTATTTTTTCCATAATTCCTACAATCTCTGCCCAGCAACTGTTTGAGTTTACTAATGTGTTTTTGCTGTCTCATGCATAATTTCATAATTTCGTCTTCTTCTTTGGCCAAACACCTATACCAAGATTTTATTATTCTTTCCATTATTATTCCATTTCTTCTTGTCTCTCCTAATTCTGCTAA
Source organism: Mantis religiosa (assembly GCA_030765055.1). Taxonomy (NCBI): domain Eukaryota; kingdom Metazoa; phylum Arthropoda; class Insecta; order Mantodea; family Mantidae; genus Mantis; species Mantis religiosa. The sequence goes on along the minus strand of CM060953.1, from coordinate 10,565,314 downwards.
AGCTATTTACCTAGGTGCTGGTATTGTTACGCCTAGTAGCTTTTCACAAAACATACTGTATGGAAATTATTCTTTCACACTGACCGTGTGTAGGCTAAACTATGGAAAGATAGAGGTACTATGGCCAACGTGTCGACATGACATTAAATTCTCCAACTGGCTCGTTTTTAATTGACCTAATAGTGGTTAACTAAAAAGCCCGGGCCTTAAAATACTTACATGTTTTAAGTCACCATTAGGGTAGTTGTCTCACGTGTTTATGAGAACTCCTAAGAGGTTTACCGGGAAAAACACGAGTCAGTTGGAGAATTTAATGTCATGTCGGCACCTTGGCCATAGTAGCTCAAGGATTAGAGCGGCTGGACGGCAACTAGAAGATCTGGTTCAAATCCTGGCTATGGCATTCAATTTTTCAGTCTATCTTTCCTAAACCTTGTGTAGTTTTGGTCCACCGTTTTGTTTACCTCTGTGCCTCCCCAGATCTCCACTGCATACGACATTTTGGATTGAACTAGTGCTTCATACATTCTTTCTAATCGCTGGGTTGTCATTTCTAGTTTATATTTGTATATTTTTATCCCATTCATTGTCGCCCTTCCTTTTGCTTCAATTTTTCTCAATTCACCACATACTTAGCAAACATAGGGCTTCGATAGAATTAATTACTGCTTTTGTCACAAACTCTTTTTGATGTCAACTTATACACGATAATTTCAAACTTTTTCTGCTCTAAATTTTGAAGTATTGTTGAATGTTCTGAAATATGTTCTTCTTTTATTTTCGATGCTGATAATGTTTTGTCTTTGTTTATATTTGTGTTATATCCAGTTACACAATTGTGGTTATAGCATTTAATAACTATCCTGATGTTAGGACAGATCTACACTCAGAAACGTAGATTTGTAATGGTCTTTTCACCATAGTCGTCGCCAGGAAAGTTTCAAGTCTTATTTTACTGGTAGTCTTGATTTTGGTGCAGTTTTATCAGCATCTTTTCTTGGTTTCTTGGTCTCCAGGTCTTCTAATGCAATTACATAAACTGCACTCGCCTATTAGCTGCCCTGTATAATAAATTAGGTAGTAACAGCTTGTTCCAAGTGTAAGTCTAGGCACCCCTGCGGGAGTTTTTTTTCTCCAGAAAACCTCTCCCAAGTGTGGCTATGGACAATTTAACACGAGACTTTTGTTTCCGCTTCTCCAGAAGGTTAGCGTCAAATTTATTATAAAGAAATTCGGGACAACATGCGTCTTTTGTTTCCATTGTTATTAATTTCCACTTGTTAAACCGTCCTATTATATATACCCTGTTTTACCCTAACGATTAAAATCAGCCGTATCTCTTCCAAGATCAAAACAACGCGTAAACCGAGCATTCAGACCAAGTTTTCGTTCTCACACAAAATCTTGGATATTTCCCAGAAGTGTGCGACCTCTTTCTACCACGTAAAGTACCTAGCTAGCTGTCTTGCATTCCATCCAACAATTGCTTACCGAGATATGACTTAAAATACATATAGGACTCAGTTACATACCAGTGTCTTCGAAGGATAAAAGAACTTTCCAAGAAAATCCCTTCACATCTTTACATGAAAGGTTTTCCGAACATTTTGATTTTGTCAAAACTGGCTGTAACAAGTTTAAGTTGCCAGCTGTTTAGGAAATTTTCAGAGAAGTGAAATGCACATCTTGAAACTCCCGGGAATGTTCTCAGAAGTGCTGTTCATTCTGAATGACCTCTGCTCATAACTGGTAAACTACAAGAGATATACAAAATCTTACTTTACTATATATATATATATATATATATATATATATATATATATATATATATATATAGACAGATCTGGTTAAAGCGCAAAACTTATTTCAAATACAATATTTTGCATGGTAAATCGAGCGCCGTCCCTCACATCCGAGCAGAACTGATTAGGGATGTCCAAGAGCTAGTGAGGTGCACTTTCCAGGCTTCAGTTTTGGGCGATGAGATTTTACTCCGCTACAGATTTTTGGTGCCCATAATTTATATACAGTACACATTATATCATCACATTTTCAGGTAGGTATGTACCGATGTGAGAACAGTGACATTTCCCTTGATAGAATTATCTGACATCCATCTTTCAGGATAAGGGGAAAAACCTGGAAAAACCTTATACACATAACTCACACTGACCGAAATTTGAACTCGGGACCTCTTGAACATTAGACATACGACGCGTGTGCGTAAATTGAGGTCTCTAAGGTGCTGGAGCCCTGAGGAACATTATTACGCCAGATCCGGCAACACTGGCGTGTAGCTTGGTTTCACCCCTCAAATCCCCACGACATCGAACCCGTTGCAACCATTAGTCTTGGCTGGGCAGCCGTTTGCGATGGAGCTTCCTATCACTTCCACCGCCAAGTGCGAGTTCCGTATTTTGAGTGCCAAGAGCACTACCCCCACTGAAATTCATCGTCAGTTATGCGAAGTCTATGGGCCACAGTGCATGGACGTCAAAAACGTGCGAAAGTGGGTCAGAGTGTTCAAAGACGGACGTACAGATGTCCATGACGAACAGCGTTCTCATCGGCCTTCGGTTTCCGCCAAAACAATTGCAACAGTTTAGCAAGAAATGCTTAAAGATCGGCTTGTGACAGTTCGCGAGCTGTACGAACTTATCCGTGAAGTCAGTAAGACTACGATTGACAGGATATTGACCGAACATTTGCATTATCGCACGGTGAGTGCAAGGTGGGTCCCCAAAACGCTCGTCCCCATACTGCACATACAACGGCTGATCTCCTGGTCGCCCGCCTCGGTTGCGTGGTGGTAGCGAGTCTGCCTCACGTTCAAGAGGTCCCGAGTTCGAATCTCGGTCAGGGTGAGCTACCTGGATAAGGTTTTTCCGGGGTTTTCCCTTATCCTGAAAGACGAATGTCGGGTAACTCTAAGCTCTATGGACCCTGGACTCATTTGAGCATCATTTCACCCAATTCATTCACAGTCCGATATGACTTAACGTTGGAGGACGTAAATTACAAAAAAAAAAAAAAAAAAAAAAAAAAAAATCGGATAGGACATCTTCACCCATTCCCCCTACTGCCCAGACTTAGCACCTAGTGATTATCATCTGTTTCCTGAGTTGAAGTCACACCTGGGTGGAACACATTTCCAGACCGACGATGATTTGAAAAACGAGGTTGAGCGCTACCTGCGCAACTTGGCGGGAGAGTGCTATGACAAGGGTATACAAAAACTGCCACAGGGTATACAAAAGTACATCGATCGCAATGGTGATTACGTTGAAAAATAGCTGTAAGTTCCATCTTTCCATTAATGTAATAAACGTGTTTTGTATATTAAATAAAATTGGATACCTTATTTTACGGACATACCTTGTATACGCTACCACTACGCTACAGAGGCGGGCTCTGAAACAGTAGAGTGTCACTTAGTCTACTGTATTCCCTAATAACTACAATAAGATAATGTTTAACTCGAAGTAGAAAGAGCAATGTATTTGTACAAGAGTAGAGAAAGTCATGTGAGTACAACACGTCAGAGGCAAGCTGAAAGTTGGGGAAAGTTCAATTGTTAGCTTTCTTAAATGGAGGTTGCGTATTTTTCCGTAAAATTGAAACCTAATATTGTTTTTGGCATGCTTGCATGAAATCCACATCAAAATAATTTTCTCCTCGTGATATTGCTTCAACGCCTAGCTAAGTATGTCAGATACCTCATTGTTATGTAAACAAAACACTGTATTCTGTTTGCTACCCTAATTCTACCATATAATACTAAGTTCCTCGAGATATTTTCACCATAAATGAAATGTGTAGGTACATTGACTTTTCTGGGGATAGCCTTTGCAATCCTCTCACTTCCGGATGACATTTGTGTTGGGTACTAGTACAACGATGAAGCTAAAAAGGGTACTCAAAAATGTAGATCTTGTTAAAGCGCATAATTTGATTTCAAATACATTTTTATGTATGTTTAACTATTTCCGAGAAGTTTATTTTTGTTCGTTTCAATTTTAAAAACAAACTTCTTTGAAATGTTAATTTATTTGTTTTTCTTCTCCCCTAGTGAAAATAAACCTAATTTCAAAAGCCATCACATAACAACTAGTTGTTTAAAACATTTGACTATCACTTAAAGTCTACTGTATTCCCTTGTAACTACAATAAGATAATGTTTATCTTGAAGTAGATAGAGCAATAAGTGTTTGTACAAGAGTAGAGAAAGTCATGTATACATCACATAACGACCAGGTATTTAAAACATTTGACTATCACTTAAAGTCTACTGTATTCCCTTGTAGCTACAATAAGATAATGTTCATCTTGAAGTAGATAGAGCAATACGTGTTTGTACAAGAGTAGAGAAAGTCATGTATACATCACATAACGACCAAAACATTTGACTATCACTTAAAGTCTACTGTATTCCCTTGTAACTACAATAAGATAATGTTTATCTTGAAGTAGATAGGGGAATAACCTTTTGTAAGAAAAGATTGGAAGATACTGACATTTTTTTATCTTATAAATTCTGCTTTAATTCCATTAAGGATTTTGCAAGCCTTTCTCGTGCATTGTTTTTTTTCAGAACTTAAAAATGAAGAGATTTGGTGATATGGAAATGCAAAAGAAGCGATAGAAGATTTAATGCCATATAGGTAATACAAATGCAAACGAAATTATGGCGTGCAGTCAATTAGCTTTAACAAAATAGCATAGTAATTATTTATCAAATCACTTTTTTGCTTATACTTCTTTGTTGGTTTTAAACGTGTGCTTGTCATTGAATAATTATCACAATAATAAGCATTCGTTAACCTCAATTAAATTATGAGCAATATTGTGTAACTGGTGCAATTTAAAGGATAACAAAAACCACGTTACTACATCAATATCTTTTTTGTAGCATAAGCCGTTTCAGAGATACTCGTGGTACGAAGTGTTCAATTGTTTGTCATTATTTAAAAGTTCTCTGATGTTCAGTTGTTTTTTTATGATTGTATGGAAGTGTATCAATTATTACGAAATTCCTATCGGTGGTTTATACCGTAAATCTTACCCGGAATGGTTGTAATATCAAAGGTAATCTAAAGGTAACTCATATTTTTGAAAGTAGTTATTATGTTTATTTAAGCAAATAGAAACAAATGATTAGGGAGGGGATTTATAGGTACTAAAAATGTGTGAAATAGGCAGGCAAAATGGCACTAGAAATGGGCAAAATAGGCACTTAAATAGACACTAAAGTTTGCTAAGTAAACACTTAGAAATACACTAAACATACTATTTTGCGGTTCTTTCGACGAAATAGTTCTACATTTATTCTAAGTGGTTTACCGGGAAAATACGAGTCAGTTCGAGAATTTAATGTCATGTCGGCATGTTGGCCATAGTAGCTCAATGGTAGTGCGGCTGGACGGAAACCAGAAGATCCGTGGTTCAAATCTCGGCTATGGCATTGAATTTTTCAGTCTGACTCTAAGTTTCCACAATTTAGCCTACACACGGCCAGTGTGAAAGAATAATTAATTTCCATTAATTAACCTAATAGTAGTTTACTATAAAAAAAACCGGGCCTTAAAGTACTTACATGTAGTAAGTCGCCATTAAGGTAGTTGTCTCATGTGTTTATGAGAACTCCTAAGTGGTTTACCGGGAAAATACGAGTTAGTTGGAAAATTTAATGTCATATCGGCACGTTGACCATAGTAGCACAATGGTAGTGCGGCTGGACAGAAACCAGAAGATCCGTGGTTCAAATCCCGGCTATGGCATTGAATTTTTCAGTCTGACTCTAAGTTTCCATGATCATACTTATTTAACAATTTTTATTTTCCTAAGCATTTTCAGTAAGAAGTAAGCATTATAATGCTTTTCAATACAAATAACAAAAACACAACAAATGTAAATGGGTACACTTAATATGCAGTTGCCCTTACAGCCATGTTTAGAATTTCATACAGATTGATAGAAAACTGCATCGTGTTGAATATTTTGAAGTTAGGAAAATGTAGAAAATATAGAAACTGAGAAATCTGAGGTTAAAATTACTTAATAGCAGCTATGATACAGGTGTAGGGTTATTTAAACAGTCATGTTACGTTTTCTGTAGTGCCGCTAGAAAAACAAACCCTTGATATTATTGAAGTAAGTCTATATTAATTTTAAGACAAAAACAACTAAATTTGGAATTGTTGTAAGTTTTTTGCACAGATGTGTCTCTTTAATAAACCCGTTTTTGTATATCCAATGTGCAGCAGTGAGAAATTTCTCTTCACGTTGAAACCAACAAATGCAAAAGCCGTTGTCACTACAAGCAGAAGAAATTGGCTAAATAGGCAGTTTTAGGTACTAATAAGGAGAATAGGCACAAACGTGTGAAATAGACATTTATAGGCACTATAAAACTAAGAAATTAGGCTAATTATTGTAGGAAACAAGCTTATAACTTAAAAGCCTACGTTTCTGAACAAAGGAATCAAATAGACAAAGAGGGCAAAATCCGCCCCCTACAAATGATAGAGAGAATCTGTCCTAAATAGCACACAAAACTGGTTTATTTGTGAGTATCGTCTTCGAAGTTTGAATCACGTGTTGAGGTACAGAAAGCGTAGAGATGCAGTTGTCGATTAAGTTTTGGTACTAAACATAGAAGGGGCCGACCCGTTAGACATAATCATTAAGCCAGGAGCTTGTAATGTTAGCTCGTGTATGGATCAATTTTTATCTTGATCCTCCCAGCTAAGAGTTTCACCAAAGGCTTACCAACTTTCCAGGCGATCAAATAACAACATATCCTATCTTGGTTCAGAATTAGAACTCCAAAGTGGCTCTTTGGTATTATTATTATTATTATTATTATTATTATTATTATTATTATTATTATTATTATTATTATTATTATTATTATTATTATTATTATTATTATTATTATTATTATTATTATTATTATTATTATTATTATTACTATACTCTATCTCATGCTAGTTTAATCCTGCTGTAAACAACAAGGCGGAGCTGGCTCAACTCGACACGTGTTAGACGCTACATGCACGTACATAAGTTTTGCAACATTAGCAGTATATATATAGCAGCGCTAACTTCTAGACAATAAATGAATAGAGTTTGGTTACACATTAACTTATTAAATCTATGAGATGGTTAATTTCTGAAAAAATAATCATGAACTTTATTGCGTATAACACTTTTCGTAAAATCGTCGTATTTCTCCACGCGCTGTTTGTATTTACGCGATTTTCCCGGTGTTCTTAGAGTTCCGGATGCTTGCTGTTCCATTCTAACACTATGTACAGCACTTGCGCATACACCAAGGAGATCACGAGTTTCTTTCTCAATGTTTTATAGACAATTCCGGGTTTCTTTCTTTAAGCACCGCGAAACAATGGGCGATCATTTGCCTCTCGCTACTTTTCAAAGGTTTGCCTCGATTGTGTTTTATTTCGGTTGAAGCACCGGCCTGCTCTATGATGAAAAGCTTACTGATTTTAAATTGCATATATATAAGTGTTCTTGGACTTGTGAGCATTCAACTCGATACAGACCTCGTTGTGAAACAGCTGTCTGGTATAGGATATAATAGCAGTGTCCTTTAGTAATTGTTAAATAAAATACAGCTTAATTTAACATAATAAGTTAATAGTGTGTATAATTTCACCTGTCTTTTGTCTAATCTGTATATAGTATACAGAACACATCTTTGTGATATGTGAAGCAGAAAGATAAAATGTGGGGTTATTACATTTATAAGAATCGAAACATTTGAATACTTTTCTCTCTCCGAAATCAGCTCACACAGAGCAGTGATCAGTATTGTACTTAAAGGAGGGGTTTATCATACGTATGCAAATAAAAGAAAACGTTCATTAACTTCTCTAAACCAATCAACAGCTTAATCGTTTTGTCTGTCTCTCTTCCCGCCAGATGTTTACAGCAGGATTAACTAGTTTTGAGATAGATTATACCAAAATATTAATTACTAAAGATATCTTCTAAGGTACAAATGCTTATCTTATCATAAGTAGATAGAAGGGTAGACAGCGTTCTGTAAGACGTTTATATAGAGTGAGCTATGTGGGTGCAATAAGTTCTGTTTCGAGAAGCAAGCGTAGATAGTTACGCGGGTTCAGGAGACAAGCAGCGCATCGCCGTCCATTTTGTACGGGCAGAACACGATGGAAGCACTCTCTCTCAAGAAACGCATTCTAATTCACTCCCTCTACTCGTTCTTCTAAGTATAAACTCTTATTGTTCTACTTCTTGCTAAGCGTGATAAACTTGTGTAAAAATTGCTACGTTACGTATTTTCTTCTATGGACAGTGGCAGTAGGTGAATACAGTTGGCCTTAAGCGATATTCAAGTGTTTTATCAGCGGGTCTATCGATAGCTTTGAAATTATATTCTCTTTGCATAACCGAGCGCCAAAACAATGATTCCCCATTTTAGAATAAATATAGGTAATAAAACAAGGGTTATATGAGAAGTAACTCGTTCACAAAAGTATTATTTGACACAAACTGTATGTTTAAGGAAGATCTACTTTATTGTATTGTTTTGTGTATCTCGTACGATTTGCCTATTAGATGTGCAACTGTCATCCAAAATGAAGGTCTTCTAATGATATTTACAGAAAATTTATGACATGCATTTTGTTACCAAAGTATGCGAAGTATGTAAATGGAAGGAGGGCATCATGAAATGCAATTTGCATTTTTAAAAATAATTTAACTGGTTTTTATATAAAAATTGCCTAGTAATCACCTGGTATAACTAACTGTGATAACTCTCTCGTGTAAAAAGCTGTTATTCATTTCGTTATTATTAAACAATATATTTAAAAATGTTACAATTGAGGTTAATATGAAATAGCCGGGTATTATAGAATATGTGGTTTAAAACATTGAAAAATGACTTAGTTATCACGAAACATGATTGGTTATAGGTCTAAACCATGCACCAAATCTAGAATAACAGTATAGGTTTTGTTTGCATTTCAATGATTTTTTTAAAATATAGCTAACAGTAATTGTTTAACTCATTTTTAACTTTATTTCTAATCATAGTATTTTGTACGGTTATATGGAAAGTTATACTTTTACGTCTTGTACAGTGCGATCCATATACACCTGAACCATTTCAATAAGCCATAACTTTTGAACCAATAATAAGACACACGTAAAACTTTGGGAGAATATAATACACAATTAGGACATTACATTACACTATTTACATCTCAGAGAAAATGTAGGAAGTGTCCTCCACCAGCATCTGTACATGTTTGTACTCGTCTCCCCATAATCTTCTCTCATTTCAATATCATCTCCGTAAAACTTGAGAATATGAGTCCGGGGTCCTTGGAGCTTAGAGATATCTGACATTCGTCTTGTAGTATAAGGGAAACCCCCGGAAAAAACCTTATCCAGGTAACTCATCCTGACCGAGATTCGAACTCGGGACCTTTTGAACGTGAGGCAGACACGCTACCATCTACGCTACCGAGGCGGGCGAAATTATAAATTGTTTTACATAAAATACACTTTTGAAAATTGTCTAAGTTGGTAAAACGTTTTTTTAGCTGCTCAGTGTTACCCTGGAGATCTAAATACGAAAACTTCTCAAAATTTGGTAAACTGTCTTCTTTAACAATGTTCGTCACAGAATGAGCACTCACGTGACAAGCTTTTAACATTAATTCTCGACTCTGAGCAAAATGTGTACTTTCGAAAATGTCTTTAATTGACATCTGTTTGAAAGAGTATTAAAACATATATTTCCGGTGGAATGACGATATCAAATTTTTGTGTTAGAGACTATACTTTCTTTATTTTAATGTTATACCTACTGAATAAGTACCTGGAAATTATTATAAATTTAACTATTAAATAGCTAAATCAGGTCCAACATCGACTACAAACACCTATAAATAATAAAACATATGTTTACCTCTTGGCTATTATCTACACATTTGGAAACTAGAAGTCATGGCCTTCTGTGATATACCTATCATTTGAAGTACAAAAGAAGTGGAAAGTCGAGTTGCCTTGTTCGACAGTAACAGCTGAAGATCAAGTGTGCGAGTAATACAAACAGATATGTAATCAAACCATTCCTGTAAACCTCTCTCTCAATAGAAGAAGAGTGTGTAAAAGATGAACAGAGAAATTTAGGCGAATGTAACACATCGAATTGTTCTTCTAGTAAACGAGATGTAGATAGAGCAAATAGAAAATGGAAGAATTACGGAGCAGACAAAGATGTCTAAATCATGAACAGCAATATGATGATCAAATTTAGGAGGCTGGGTTTGAAGTGAAAGTCAAGTGCTCGTTCCATATTTTATTGCAATGTGAATTTATGTGCTCCAGAGGATTGCTTCACGCAGGTGAAAATTTGTTGTTTGTTATTGTCTGGCTTGAAACTTTGGTGAAATATTTTCCTGGTGTAGTTATGCCCCCCGCTGGGACCGACCTATGCCTGCTGGAATGTCCGGAGGGCACTGCCCCCCTCCCACACCTGTAAGGCGCACCTGTGTAAATATTTGTCGTGAATCATACATATATCTATCTGAAGGTCCTTTGTTTTTATCCTCGCGCAAGGTGGGATGGAATCAGATAAAGTTCAACTGGAACAGTTGCATGCCCTGGAGGACGCACATCACCTATCGATTGTCGACACACCAACTGGAATTGTAAAATAATAACGCTAGGCAATCTCTCCTTTTGCTTGCTTATTTAACCATGAGACGGTCGCCAGTACTTCTCCATTATCGTTTCCAGTATCTTGCACTTTAGTGTCCTCTCGTACTTAACCAACATAAGAGGGAATAATGAGTCAAAGATCTAAGGCTACTCTTTAGTACTCTTTCTGTTGTACAGTCACACGTAGCGAGGCATGACTTTGAAAGCGAGGGAAGCTCCAAATAATAATTTTCATTAAAATAAGAGGGAATAATGACTCAAAGAACTAAGGCTACTCTTTAGTACTCTTTCTGTTGTACAGTCACCCGTAGGTCCAGTAGCGAGGCGTGACTTTCAAAGCGAGGGAAGCTCCAAATAATAATTTTCATTAAAATAAGAGGGAATAATGACTCAAAGAACTAAGGCTACTCTTTAGTACTCTTTCTGTTGTACAGTCACACGTAGGTCCAGTAGCGAGGCGTGACTTTCAAAGCGAGGGAAGCTCCAAATAATAATTTTCATTAAAATAAGAGGGAATAATGAGTAAAAGAACTAAGGCTACTCTTTAGTACTCTTTCTGTTGTACAGTCACATGTAGGTCCAGTAGCGAGGCATGACTTTAAAAGCGAGGGAAGCTCCAAATAATAATTTTCATTAAAATAAGAGGGAATGATGACTCAAAGAACTAAGGCTACTCTTTAGTACTCTTTCTGTTGTACAGTCACACGTAGGTCCAGTAGCGAGGCGTGACTTTCAAAGCGAGGGAAGCTCCAAATAATAATTTTCATTAAAATAAGAGGGAATAATGAGTAAAAGAACTAAGGCTACTCTTTAGTACTCTTTCTGTTGTACAGTCACACGTAGGTCCAGTAGCGAGGCATGACTTTAAAAGCGAGGGAAGCTCCAAATAATAATTTTCATTAAAATAAGAGGGAATAATGAGTAAAAGAACTAAGGCTACTCTTTAGTACTCTTTCTGTTGTACAGTCACATGTAGGTCCAGTAGCGAGGCATGACTTTAAAAGCGAGGGAAGCTCCAAATAATAATTTTCATTAAAATAAGAGGGAATAATGACTCAAAGAACTAAGGCTACTCTTTAGTACTCTTTCTGTTGTACAGTCACACGTAGGTCCAGTAGCGAGGCGTGACTTTCAAAGCGAGGGAAGCTCCAAATAATAATTTTCATTAAAATAAGAGGGAATAATGAGTAAAAGAACTAAGGCTACTCTTTAGTACTCTTTCTATTGTACAGTCACACGTAGGTCCAGTAGCGAGGCGTGACTTTCAAAGCGAGGGAAGCTCCAAATAATAATTTTCATTAAAATAAGAGGGAATAATGACTCAAAGAACTAAGGCTACTCTTTAGTACTCTTTCTATTGTACAGTCACACGTAGGTCCAGTAGCGAGGCGTGACTTTCAAAGCGAGGGAAGCATGAAATAATTTTCATTAAAATAAGAGGGAATAATGAGTAAAAGAACTAAGGCTACTCTTCAGTACTCTTTCTATTGTACAGTCATATGTAGGTTCAGCGGCGAGGCATGACTTTGAAAGCGAGGGAAGCTCTAAGTAATAATTTTCGTTAAAATAAGAGAGAATAATTAGTCACAGAACTAAGGCTGCTCTTCAGAACTCTTTCTATTGTACAGTCACATGTATGCCCTTCTCGCATTGCAAAATTACTCACACTACAAGCAGACATATTCCTGCTTCCCCTCTCCACTCAGACGTTCCAATTTTCCCTATAGCTTGCCCACACCGCGTGAGCTGTTAGCCTAACATGGAGAAAGTATGCAATTTACATACTTTTGCTAATAACTTAAAACTTCTCAAAAATTTCCTATTTGTCACCACTAAATTCCAATATACGTAAAATAATATTGCTAAATATGCTTACAGATCTATTTAGAAAGGCTAAAAAAAAAAAAAAAAAAAAAAAAAAAAAAAAAAAAAAAAACACTTGGCACACCACAGTGACGTCACATGACAAAATCTGTCAGTGCTTCCTAACTAATATCTTTTTGAGGAGCTACGAAAGTGATCTTTTGTTTAACAAAATTCATAAGTTAGGAATTTCTCTTCCCTGCTCGTAAAACTCAAGAAAAGTTCTGTACACAACATATTTTTCAAAGTCATCCAGTTCGAAACTTTTCGGATGTGGACGATATTGAAAGTTTTTCTCTGGTACACTTTGTATTTTGAATCTCTTTCATTTTATAATATACAGTTCATTGTTGTGGCATTATTTAACGTACTAATTAGACATTTTTCTCTTCTTTACAAAACTGTAATACATTGAATATCAATTTTCTACTTTGTAAGCGTATGACGATATTTACATTTTGACTGCTGTTTGTGGCGTCAGATATTTGGATGTAATCCTCTGCTAACTGCGAGTAGGGATATAACTGCATGTCTGTTTTGATACCCCTGTAAGCAAGTTACATCATGCAGCTACCCACTGTCTGTTTTTTCGTTCACCTTTAACATTTTACTTTGGTTGCGTGATCGAAATGTCGCGGGTTACACAGCAAACGGAATATTATAATAACCAAGAAAGTGGTGGGAGTAGATAAGGGTTGTTCGTGGCATTGTCACTGTCAACCTTCTTCTCTTCTTAAAGAGGAAATGTCTTAGAACGAAACTTGTCTGAACAAAACTTTGTTCCTTAAGTTATCCATCTTACGTTAGCAATCTAATACGAGTTTGTTCTTTTGAACATATTTTGGCGTTCAGAAGTTTTCTTTGTTCTTAGATGGCTTTGATGTGTGAGCATTTTGCGTGAACTACAGGTGTTTACTTGTTTAATACTTATTTTAAGCAGTGGAGCTATTGAAGTCCATCCAAAAATACACGTTTTCATATTCTCTTAATCAAAAGAGAGAGATCAGTTTTAGAATAAGGTATAGTACTATGTATAAATATAAATATAAATATAAAAGAAGGGTTTAGTGATTGTTATTTAATTTCAGTATATACTAAATATGCTATAGAAAAACCTTCAAGAGAATTGTTCCAAACTAAACTAACTTTAGCAGGAAAATGTTTCTTTTTTTTCCCTAAAAAATTATGTAACACTTTTGATTACAATTCCACATGTTTTTAATACACGTTCATGACAAATAAAATGTATAGCCTCTGAAAATATAAAACTTCTTTATTCTGAATAGGTTTTGTATAACTAGTAAATTGAAAGAGATAGGCAAAATCTTATTGCATATAGTTTTAATGCACGCAATTTATGATGAACTAGCTGACCCGGCAAACTTGGTACCGCCAATAAAAGTCGTCTGAACTTATCTCTATAAATAAAACAAATTCGAATTAGTTTCAAAGTATAAACTTGGAAGAAGCGTAGGGACAGTGAAGCACAAATTAGTACAAAAGTGAATCGAGAAGTTATTGACACATTGCTTCACTCACACTGTTTATTCACAGGACATGTTTCAAGAGCTCTTGCTCCTATCATCAGCTGATACTCGACTCAGCTGAGTCGAGCTGAGTCGAGTATCAGCTGATGATAGGAGCAAGAGCTCTTGAAACATGTCCTGTGAATAAACAGTGTGAGTGAAGCAATGTGTCAATATCTTCTCTATTCACTTTTGTACTCGAATTAGTTTGTTATTTATTCTGATATTGCGGGTGAACTTTAGATACAACAAAGTTAAAATTAAGATAATTAATAAAAAGCTTTCTGATAAGCAACATTTTTTGTCTTTTTTGTGTTGCGTAAATGTATAAAGATGATTTTCCGACGTGCGAACAAGCGAGAGAAACAGAGAAACTCCAAGTTGATTTCCGAAACTTCCAAGGACTGCCCTTGTGATTTATTTATGGTCATCACAAAGGACAAACGTAGGGAAAGGAACATCTCCATGCCACATAAAAATATTTCAGTCTTGATAACAAACGAGAAACGCCATTTAATAGAATATGGTAAGTGAAACATCTTTGAATACTTTGGCATGAAGTGGAATATCTTTCTACTATGTAATACTTTTGTTTGTCGAAAATAAAAGAAGGTGTATGTTTTCCATAAAATTTTGCGTGTATAGTATTTATATTTAGTTAATAACCCGGTCCATTATCACTTCAGGACGTCATCATCAATGGTCAAATATTTATAGTGTTATAGCGCGTTCAGAAATTAATGTTGTGTCTAATCTTTGAAAGGTATATCATCATGGTACATAAAAAATATTTCAGTGTTGATAACAAACGATAAAGGTTATTTAATAAAATATGATAAGTGAAATATCGCTGACTTTGGCAAGGAGTGGAATATCTTTCTACTATGTAATGCTATGTTTGTATCTATGTATCTATGTCTGTCGAAAATAAAAGAGGGTATATTCAAGATATTTTCGGGATGCATTCACGCCATCTGCTGATCTGGTATTTCATTTACTGCAGTCTTTTGTTCAGGGATAAGAGTAGTGTTTTGTCTTGTTGATTTTATGTGCTCTCTCAATTTAGTGTTTATACATTTCTTTTTCATTAATATCTTGATGATGGGCGTGATAAACGCTCCCAAAACGCTGATCTCTAATCGTGTTTACACGTGTCTTGTTTCCCTAGGAGATCTCGAACATATTCGTCGCCAGGAAAGCTTCAGGTCTTATTATACATTTGTTTTGTATTTCTAAATAGCTCTCTGCTCAGGGTTAAGTCTTTCCTCCTTTATGAAATTACTGAACAATGTTCTATTATATTTTTATGTCCTTTTACCAATTGTAACTGCAGTTCCGTACAGACTCGCCATTATTTATAACTACGAAGAGTATGTGGAACTTTGACGGAATGTCCAACTTCCTTAACCTCACTCCGACATCGTAAAGTACCACCACACGAGGGAATCATCATTTGGGATGGTCGATTACTTTATATAATTACACGGTGTGTGTGTGTGTGTGTGTGTGTGTGTGTGTGTGTGTGTGTGTGTGTGTGTGTGTGTGTACATTTTTTAAACCTTCCTTGGACTTTTACAAAGATTTCAAAACCAAAATTAGGCAAATCGGTTCAGTCATTCTCGAGTTTTTGTGAGACTAACAAACGTCAACTCATTTATCTATATATAAAGAGTTTCGTAGAATAAGGATTTCCCAGATATTCTACTTTATTCATTTGAGCTTTAAAATGCTTATGGTAAGTACGGTAGAAATCATTGTTCCTTTTACGTCTTCTACAGGATATGCCAAGTGACCTCAAAACATTTATGTCTGGTGAATTCTCAGAAATTAATTGCTCTTGTACACTAGGCGTGTGTAGGCTAAAGTATGAAAAGATAGACTGAAAAATTCAATGCCATGGCCGGAATTTGAACC
Source organism: Mantis religiosa (assembly GCA_030765055.1). Taxonomy (NCBI): domain Eukaryota; kingdom Metazoa; phylum Arthropoda; class Insecta; order Mantodea; family Mantidae; genus Mantis; species Mantis religiosa. The sequence continues at coordinate 10,549,292 of CM060953.1, read as the reverse complement.
ACGGACCTTCTAGTTGCCGTCTAGACGCTCTAACCATTGAGCTACTATGGCGAACGTGTCGACATGACCTTAATTCTCCAACTGACTCGTGTTTTGCCGGGCCTTAAAGTACTTACAGCATAGTAAGTCGCCATTAAGGTAGTTGTCTCATGTGTTTGTGAGAACTCCTAGTGGTTTACCGGGAAAAACACCAGTCAGTTGGAGAATTTAATGTCATATCGGCACGTTGGCCATAGTAGCTCAAGGGTTAGAGCGACTGGACGGCAACCAGAAGATCCGTGGTTCAAATCCCGGCAATGACATTGATTTTTCAGTCTGAATCTATCTTTCCATGGTGAATTCCCTTCACAGAACTTTTGCGTAAAATGCAATAGTTTCTCTATTAACGTAAGTATGAAAGATATATTGGTGGAAGTTCGAGAAACTTCTCACTTCTGTTTCCCCACATTCCAGAGGTCCCGAGCTCGAATATCAAAAATTGCCTCGTTTTCCCTGGTATTTTTTTCTTATCCTAATACCTGGATGTCAACTCCGAGGTCTGCAGACTGCAGGTAAACTTCACACGTTTCATTCATTGTCTAACCAGTTAAGAGTTGTTAACAAAAGAACGTTGGACATCTAAGATGATTAGTGTTGTCTGTGAACTTCGCACAGCTTTTATGTAACAGATTTGGTTAGATAATTTTCAGTAAAGTTTCATCATCCTTTAGCCTATGCACCAAGAGTGTTGAACGCTTCGTAGTGCAGTGCTTCTCTCGACATTGTGGATCTGTCACGGTTGTCAGCGTACTTGGTGGTGCGCGAATGATTCGCAGGCGGCCTTGGACACGTAACCCTTTGCTCAAGTCATTTATCAGTATCTGCATTGCACAGTAAATGTCAGATGTTTACAACTGCAGTACTTTGGATCTGGTCTTTATGGAGACGTCTCCAACTCTTTCGTTGGATCCATTTTTAGTTTTGCTCGCTTGCTGGCTTATCTCTGAGAAACTTTGTTGTTGAATGCTACGAATATTTCCCATGCCATTTCATACTAAACTTTTTACAACGTCAAACAAGAGTTAATGTCAAATATTTCCCTTCAATAGATATTTTTTAGCCTTAAAGCAATGATGTCACTCTTCCTAGGTCCTTCACAAACCTCGTTTTTATAAAGTTCCATTAGTTCATCTGATGTCGAAAAAGTGATACCACAGATTATATCTTTACTTTTTCGAAACAAAAAGGAATCACAAGATTGTTGGTCAGGGCTGTATAGAGCACGGCAGGCAGATACCCAGCTGTTTGTTTTGTTGTACATGTTACCATAAGGTAAAATTATGTTTCTTATTGTTGCCATAGACAGATGTTTGTGTATCAGTCGACAGTAATGTACGTCTATTGGGATGGGTATTTCATTACGGAGGGGATTCGGTACATAGGCCACCATGCTGGGCCCATTGTTCCGGGATGAAGGATGAGGTGGAGACAGAGGGCGGCCGACCCAAGGAGTCACGACAGTACAGAGGGCAGGGTTCCTACAGTTTACTTGGATAGAGACTTCCCCCGACAGGCCGGGAAAACAACCCCGCTCCCGTACAGCGATACGGCAACGAGCCCAGGAGCCGAACCCTAATAATCCCAGGCAGGCGATCCGAGCCGGAAAGGTCCCTGACTGACGGTCTCGAAATGGTCCCAGCAGAGGAGCGCAGACCGGCAAACGACCTGCCGGAGGAGGAAGTAGTTTACCTCAGAGCATATCACGCCGCCATGCACCACCGAGACTCCCGCCGACACTTCTACCCTGAAAGAGACCACCAGATGAGAGATGATGTGAAATGATAATGGAAATGAAATGGAGGGACAGAAAATTCGGAGGATGTAATTAACCTATCCAGCATTCGCCTAGCGACCCGGAAAACCCCGAAAAAACCCATTGGTCAGGTAGGTCGGACACAGGAATCGAACCAGGACCTACGGAATGCGGACACAGACCACCTGAGCCATCCCGCTCGGTAATGTACATCTATCCTGTAATATTATAGGGAGAGAACGGTCCGTTCTAGAAAGAAAAGCAAGTTAACAACCATTTTCTTACCAACAATGTGAATTTTTCGCAATTTTTGAGGCTTTGTTTCTGTTTGAAAGAGCCATTGAGTCGACTGACTTTTGTTTTCATCATCATAACAATAGATCCATGATTTATCACTATATTCCAAACCAAATTTGAACTGCTACCTTGGAATGTTTCCAGAGTTTTTCTGTAGCAATCAATACGTTGTTGTTTTTGATCAGTAGTCAGTTTATGACGACAAAGTTTTCTCAAGTCTATGATGTATTTGACTTATACCAATGTCCAACATGTCCGTCAGTAACAACAGTTCTTGGACTTACTCCTTCACGAAATTCTTTGGAATTTGCTATCATCGTTACATGTTTTTATAATGTAATCTGGTATGGAATTACGAGCTTTAACAATGAGCAGATGTCGGTATCCATTGTAGAGAAATAGTGGTGTCTCGCACCAGTGTTGAAAACCTTTCTGTCATATCCTTGAAAGATGGACTTAAATACTACACAGGTGGTCTGAAACGTTTCCGACCTAATAAAGATACTAGACTTTTTTTCATATTTTTTTTTTTCAACATAGTAACTCTACAAACCTTCCCAACGATGTTGCCATCTCTGTAACCGGTCCAAATAGTACTCGGCGTTTTTCTCTGTAAAATAATTGTTCACGAAGGTGATTGCCTCTTCATTTGACGAAAATCTCTGTCCTTCGAGCGCAATTATCAGATGAGGGAACAAAAAGAAGTCGCTTGGGGCCATATCTGGTAAGTCAAGCAGTTCAAACCGTAATTTGTGGATTTTCGCCATTGCAACCGCTGAGGTGTGAGACGGTGCATTGTCTGGGTGAAACAGGACTTTCTTTTTCTGCAAATGTGGCCGTTTTCCCGCAAGTTCTGCCTTCAGCTTGTCAAGTAATGATGCGTAGTATGCTCCTGTAATGGTTTTTCCTTTTTGAAGATAATCAATTAAAATAACTCCATTACTATCCCCAAAAAACAGTCACCATCACTTTTCCAGCCGGAAAATACAGTTTTTGCTTCTACTTGGAGCTGGTTCTCCCTTTATAGTTCACTGTTTGGATTGCATTTTTGTTTCGGGCGTATAATGGTGTATCCAAGTTTCATCTACAGTAATTAATCGGCGCCAGAACTCAGATTTATTACGTCTAAACTGCGCCAACAGAGCGTTGGAAATGTTCATTCAAAGACATTTTTGGTCTAACGTGAGCAAACGCGGCACCCAACACGCGGGCAACTTTCTCATGTCTAAATGTTGATTTAACATGTAACAATCACGTTCTTTTGACATGTTCATAGCCTCTGCTATCTCTCTCACTTTAATTCGGAGGTCTTGGTGAACTTTGTTGATGTTTTTGTCGGTAGTTGCAGTTTTTGGACGTCCCGAACGTTCATCGTCTCCCAAGCTCTTAGGGCCCCGTTTCAATTCAGCTGCTCAAAATTTCACTGTAGTAAATCATGATGCGGAGACCCCATACACAGAATCCAACTCATCTCTGATTTGTGTAGACCTATTGCCTTTCAAAAACAAATATTTAATGACAGCTCGATACTCGATTTTGTCCGTTTTCATAAAAACACATCAACTCACTCAAACGACTGATATAAAACAACTGACCGTCCAAAATGGCTGAAACTTTGGTGAGTAACTGTAAACAGATGGAGCAACGAAATTCACTAGCATTTAGGTATTTACGAGTGCTGCCATCTTCATTTTGAGGTCGGAAATTTTCAGGCCACCCTCGTAGTTACCTTCTTAAATACAACAGACATACGCTCCCAGGCATGGATTTCTTTCACAAAAATTATTTTTCTATGATTAAGGAGGTCTCTTGGTACCTATCAGCTTTTGCGTGGAATGCCGTCATTTATCTAAGTCAAGATACTTGATGAGGACTTTATATACCTTTTACGTGAGCTTGTTAACATTTTGTTCTATTGCTGCGATAGTACCTGCTTATAAGAGTTTCCTGCAATTATTGTAATTAGAATACTTCCTGAGAAAGGTGACAAAAGTGTTCATATCCCAATTACCGTTTGGCTAATTGACAACTTCCATAACATGTCTACTTAATCCACCTGACAATAACTTCATGTAAATTAAAGTGCACACAAACACTTGAACGTTCTTTTAAGAGGAAAACTTGTCTCCGTCTTTTGTTCTGTACGAGAATGAAGTTAAAAACCATAACAGGTTAAAACAGTCAATTGTTTGAGAAACGTTTCAAACGTGAATGAATGAACAGATGTTATTGTTAAGGAAGTATTGTATTCCACCACAAAAATTAGATTACAAGATTTGAGCATAAATACGTGTATTAAGATTCATTGAATCTAAACACCAAACCCATTTTTGAGGGAATAAACTTTTTGAAAAATATTCCATGTAAGGGTTAGTTTAGCGCAACTGACTTCGTTGCCATCCTGGGAGATGTTTAATGTGTTTCATTTTTTTCAGCTATATATTCACAGGTAGGTAGACATACCTACTGTTTTTTTTTTTTAATCTGTGTATTCACGGAGTGAGAAAACACGCGTTTCCGATGAAATTTCGATAAAATTTTTGGCTGCGATACAGTATTTCTCTTCTTACAGTGTGTAGGTACTTATCGACGTTTAGAGAAAACTAAAATTATTTATAGATAAAACTTGGTCTTTGCAACAGGATTTTATTGTGAGTTGCAAAATGCATGATGGTGAAAGTCGACGTTCTAGAATTCGCGCGCTGTGGCGATTACTTTGCAACCAGTCTTTGTTGCAACTGGGATGATGGAAGATGCTGATTAGTTTCTCATCTTTGGTGTCGATCTATGGCAGTTCTGGAGAAATAAGTAATACCTCTGGGTGCAGTCTCGTAGCAAAGGAATTTGATACTGCAATTGTTGGAGAATTAACAATTCTTTTGTTTTAAATATTGCGGGTTTTATTCCACAGAACAGTTGGTAAATTCTGCTACAATTTTAAATAATGTAGAGGCACTAGAGGGCGGTGTCCATCACCTCCAATGACAGGGTGATAGTGAAGATGACGGTGAGGCGAGAGGACCTACAGCTTATACCGTGAACTCCGAACCATGTTGGGCATAGGGGACACTCCGCATGTGCTAGACAGAGGTGAAGGCGCGGATGGAACCGACTTAAAATCGCCTCCCCAGAGCCGGGAATCGAACTCGGGACCCTTTACACAGGAGCCGCGAGCGAAATTACTGCGCTACGCCGGCGCCCTAAACGTGTTTTGCACAATCGCAGAGTGCGCCTCGGTAGCGTAGATGGTAGCATGTCTGCCTCACGTTCAAGAGGTCCGGAGTTCGAATCTCGGTCAGGGTGAGTTACCTGGATAAGGTTTTTTCCTGGGTCTTCCCTTATCCTTCAAGACGAATGTCAGGTAACTGTGCTCCATTGATCCTGGACTCATTTGAGCATCATTTTACCCAATGCATTCACCGTCCGATATAACAATGTTGGAGGACGTAAAAAAAAAAAAAAAAAAAAAAAAAAGCAGAGTGACACTAAACACGTCTTGTGATCAGGACGGTGGTTTGCAGAGTGACGCCAAGTTATCCCTTGTTTGGATTCTCTGCACTCTATATTGTTCCTAGAACGACTACATTTATCATTATTGCTCTTTTATTGGTCCACGTCACCACATTACGTAATTGCATTATTGCAATTACCAATGACAACAATATTATGTAACATTTAACTTGCGTTGTATCATTACGTGACCTACCCAATTTCACATTCCCTATTTTGTACAAATTACTCTTTCCAGAACAATTCAAAATAAAATCTTAAAATTTAAAGACATGAAATAACCGTCACAAGTTGGTAAAATACCAAAGAGGCGACTAAGAGATTATAAAAAATCTCCATTCACAAGGCGTTCTTCATGGAACACTTTATGAACATTTCATTCTTCTAAAATTGTTTATATAGTTTTGTAAAAATTTTTGTTAATGTCCTCAGAAGTGCTGTACATTGTGGATGACTTTTGTATAACGGGTATACTGTAAGAGATAGAGAAAATCTTATAAAAAAGGATAAAGGTAAAACAGCCCTTAGTTTCTCTTTGAAGGTCGAGGGCTTCGTACCTGCTTATACGACGAGCTCGGCGCTACCTATAGGGTGAGCTAATCCCTGTAAGCTTGCTTCTATATCTATATTAGTGTGTATTGTAATGCTTGTCTTTGATTATTTAATCAATAACTAATCACTTCTGTACAAATCAACAACTTTTGCACTTTGTACGTTTCACTGACTTTCAACTTATTGAATGTTTATTTTCCAGATGCTCATTATTTATCTCGATTTTCAAAGAGTTCATAGTTTCTCAGCTGGGAAGTCGTTATTGTTGTACTTTACTCGAATCGAAAGTAAGTGAAGTCAATATGTTTAGCTAGGATAGTGTCGTAACTCAGTGACCTACATATATAGCATTTGCCTTAACTGGAACCTTCAAGGTAACAACAACACTCGCTCTGGTTTCTCTGCTTTGTTGCGCTTTTGGAAAACAAGTGTCATACGTACCCCACAACTGGGCCCTTGCACTTGTTCTCTGGTCCCTGCAGGGGATCAGATCCTGATGATGCCCCTAACGTAGTGGTTAACAGTGTTTTCGTGGAGACTTAGATTTCAATATATCCATGATTGTGTGGGCGTGTCTAAGATGTTTATGCAGGGCTAATTCTATAACCATAGAAACATATGAAGAACAAACACAACAATAAACAACTTGAGTCATTTAACAGAATGAACATATAATACTTCTGTAATGATTACTAAAGTTATGAGAAATGAATCTGTCATAAATTGCAAGTATTTTCTTCTGAAAATATACACTGTAGAAGGATTTTTATTTTGCTACACATGCGACGATTAAAGACCACGAAATATAAATCCTGCGTTGTGAAACTCGTTGTTGAAACAGAAGTTTTTGGTCCTGGGGGGATGGTGCGATGTTGAAGATGCTATGAGGCCCACGTTGTGGCGACACATGTAGCAGGATTCCTCCGTTGTTGTGGGTTTCGATGTCCCAAAGTTGCTGCAACATATGTAGCAAGATTCGTGCTGGTATTTTTTTTAAATATATATATATATATTTTTCTTATTTAACAATTTTTTCATTATTTCCATTTATTTTCTTATCTATTTTCCTAATTTCACAAATATTCACTATACACATAAACACCCATGACCAAGGCGGGCCTGGAACCCGCGACCCTCTACGCGGTGGAACGCTAGAGACACACGCCTTAGCGACCATGGCTACGAAGGCCGGCTGGTGGTGCGATGTTGAAGTTGCTATGACTCTCACGTCGTTCTGGTATCTTGTTTCCCGTCGTTGGTCTTACTTCGTCCAAAATATTATGACTTGATGAAGAAGATGTTGCCCGAAGTTATCAGGAAAATCCTTAATTATGCCTCGGCTAGCTTTTAATATTCTTCTGTTATATTCTTACTTACGAGTAATGAAAGCTCTAATTTACAAGGTTGGTAACGAGTCAAGAAATTATTAAGATTTTTAATTTGAACTTCTATAAGAAATCAGTCTTTTGTTTATTTCTTTTAACAGCAGATCCTTTACAATTCTTATCACAAAACTTTATACTGTGATCGGAATCAATCTAAGACTTCAAATTGAACTAACACTTAAATATTTTCAAGCAATTTAAAAAACGTCCGATCTCTTCGGCGTTATTTTTCTTTCGGTTTCTACACCAAGATTATTTAATCCTTCGTTACTATCGCTACCCATATATTACTTTTATATGATTGGCCGACATCCTACTACGTCACTACATTACGTAATACAATTATTACTACGGCCAATCACACAATTACGTATATTTTCACACAATTTTGTTCGTTTCTCTTTTATAAATTTATAATTTGTTCAAACCATTTTTAAATATAAATCAAAGGAACTGCTACAAGGTATACCATTTAAAGTGTAAAAACGGAGTATCGAACCAAGATGAGGGCCGACTACATTTTTGAAACATTCAAATGTTTCGTTTTGACTTCTAGCTCGGTCCTTCTGTACTGCTGACCCTGGTACAGTGTCCAAATTTCGCTGCCTGAATACGACAATTATAAAGTCACCTTCTGCCAGCACTAACATAATTTCTAGCCATAGAATAGGCAGGGCACTTTTCCTCCCCAGAGTGTGCCACTACAGTTGCGGAGTCCGTCAAGTCAAAGCTTGGTTAAATTTACGCACAAAAATAGCCGTATATGGACTCATATGTTTTCATATATTATATACCTATAATTTGACTCATATATTAGTTTCCATCAATTAACTAAAATAATAAGAGTTAAATGATGAAGCCTGGGACTTACTTACTTACTTACTCAAGTACTTACGATAGTCGCCACAAACGGTGTATCTCGGATGCGAGAGCCCCTAGTGGTTTACCGGGGAAATATACCTATGAGTCAACTGGAGAATTTAATGTCGTGACGGCAAGTTGGCCATGGTAGCTCAGAGGGTAAGAGCGACTGGACGGAAACCAGGAGATCCGTGGTTCAAATCCCGGCCATGTCTTGAATTTTTCAAGTTGACTATCTATACACAAGAATCTTTTTGCATTCGCTTACAACAAGTAGCCAATGAACACTCTCATATTTACGTCATAGCTATCGTTCATTTTAACAATAAATGCAAATCATACTACACCTCTTACCATTGCTCTATCAATTGCAGTGAAACTTTGTGATAAATGTGGTGAAAGTAAAATACGAAGGCTGTTCAATGAAGAATGATCACAACATACAACATACAACATACCTTTACTCATCCAATAATTTTGACGGTCCTTCTCAAAATAGTCTCCCTTGAATGCGATGTACTTGTCCCAGCGTTTCTGTCAGTCTTCAAAGACATGCTGGAAACCATTTTGAGAGAACCTTCAAAATCGCCTCCGCAGCCTTCACCACTGCTTCTGATGATGGATAATGCCTCCCACGAAGGCGTTTCGTCAAGTTAGGGAATAGAATAAGTCACATGTGTTTAAATCCGAACTTAGGGAGGGTGAGGAATGCAAGATATTCAACATCCAGCCTGCTTCACGGAAATGTGGTCTTTTGCGCCTGATATGGACTGGCAATTTTTTCAGGACATCCCTGTAGTATTTTCCATTTACTGATGTGTGTGCAGGTACAACATGCTGATAAACCATTCCATGAATATCAAAGAATGAGATGCCCATAACTTTCCCAGCAGAAGCAACCACTTTTGCTTTTTTGGGGGTTGGTGATGAAGGAGATTTCCACACTGAGCTTTGCTGTTTGCTCTCAGGGTCAAAATGATGTAGCCAAGTTCCATCAGCAGTGATTACGTTTGAAAGAAACTCCGGATCTTCCTCTAACATCAAGTTTAACTGTAATGTTACCTCCATTGTAGTGGTAGGCGATACTGAACATGTCTGAAGTTGCCTGGTTCTCACAGGCGGGAACCAGGATACCAACAATGAAACTACTACGGCGTGTTTGTTTCACATTAAGCTAACAGAATATAATAAGATTGAATTTTAGTGAGAAAAATTATGATGATTCTTTATTGAACAGCCCTCGTAATTTTCAAGATGGCTTGAGTTTGGAATCAAACTCGGGTCTCTCGTAGCAGCACTATCAAGGCAGAGACATGGAAAATATTACTATAAACAAAATAAAAGTCTATTAGTTACCTATTAATTTTTGGACATCGGTATATAATTGTCTGAGGAAACAGGTCGAAAGGAATTGGGGAATAAATCTGTAGAAAGTTTTGGGTAAATATCTTTAGTAAAGTACTTAGGATATGAATGTTTATTTCCAAAAGATGGCGGCAGGAGTTATACACGGTTAGGTGCCTAATAAGGAAAGGACGATCCCAGTTAATCACGAAACAAGTGACGTCGACGTGTTGAGGTATGCAAATGATCAAGAAACGTGGATAGGGATTTGAGCTTTGATCTGAATTCGTGTTTGTGCCAGTTTGTTAGGGGGAATTCCTTTGTTTTAAGGCTTTATTTGTGTTGGCCTTGCCGCCATTCATGCTTGAATAGTTCGTGCGAAGTCAGGGCCGAGGAGAAGTGGTCCATGCTCCGTTTCGATTAATCACACTGTGTCTGCAATTATTGGCTACAAATAACTTTATAAACAGACAATCTATAACATTTAAACATATCCCTTGTTATTGTTTTCAATCTTATAATGTTTAGGTGAGCATATTTTTATCAAATATCAAGCTATGATCCTTTTTTCCCCTTCCTGGTTCACAGAGAATGGGATTTCAAAGCCAAAAACTTTCGGGATGCTAAAACAAGTATTTAAATAAACAATGGAAAAAGATAATGGTAAAGTAAGAAGAGACAACTATGGTGGTCCCAGGACAGTGAACGCTGTAGGGTAGACAGGACGGTTGGCTGAGTCCCGTGGGGCTACGAGAACAGAGCAACTACTACAAAGTTATGTACATCCACAAACTCTGAGGATTACATATCAGAACAGAAGCATCCCCAAAAAGATCAAAGTTATTAATTGGTACAAAAAGAATCATAAGACTACCCATGTAAGCACAGGATCATAATTCTGGGGAAAAGAAAGAAAGAAGGAAATAGAAAAGTAAAGAAAAAAAAGTGTTGAAAACGAAGTACTAGGGCTGTTCAATAAAGAATGGTCATACCTTTTTATGGTCATAATTTTTTGTACTAAAATGTAATCTTATTATATTCTGTTAGCTTAATGTGAAACAAACACGCTGTATTAGTTTCATTGTTGGTACTCCTGGTTCCCGCCTGTGAGAACCAGGCAAGTTCAGACATGTTCAGTATCGCCTGCCGCTGTAATGGAGGTAACACGCGGGAACAATATACGGCTTTGAAATTCTGCTTTCGTCTCAACAAATCTTCAGTTGAGGCCTATACAATGTTACTGTTTATGAAAACAGTCTTTTGTTCAGTGATGCGAGTGTTGATAGTGTTCTGTCTTTGTTGATATTTGTCTTATATCCAGTAATACATTTGTGGTTATAACTTTTATTAAAATATCCTGATGATGGGAGAGATGTACGCTTACCTGACCTGTTTCCCGAGAAGATCTTGAAAATTATTGATCTAGTTAGACGATAATTCAGGCGTTAACAGCCCCTTTTAGAAATGAACAAACATGGATGAGGTATGGTAAGCGATCAAGGCATATTCATTGCCATGGCTACTGATTAAACGACATATAAATCACGATGTATTGCAATGGCTATCATTGAAGTTAATGTTTTGAGGGCATTAAATCACTAAGAGCTGGATCGATTTGTTAAGTGTATCCGTATGTTGTAGGTACTTTTGGAGGAATTTGAGTATTCCAGCTGTGTAGAAAATCTGAATCACTCATTCGTAATTCAGTTGAACATAAATCTGAAAAAGTTGAATATGGAAAACCTTCGCGAAGTCATATCCATAGGATGTTATTGTGAAAGTAAACAAAAAGTCACGTATGCCTAACTCCAGCATAGCGTTAAGGTGAGAAGGTACTGCATATTTCCTTGATTTTTGGGTGCATATTACTAAGAAATTATTATTGATATGTACATGAAAATTTGCAGGCATGTTCTTAAAATTTTTATCTTTTATAATGCTTATTATGGTTTGAAAATATTGTACTGACAATTTGTTATAAATTTTTGATTTTGTGAAAAAAAGCATTGCAATTTCAGATATATTTTTTTAAACAGGTATTATGAATCTCAGAGAAAAATACCTTCTTATTATTATTCTTATGAGTCTACTTAATACACACAAAAAATTCATATGTTTTGGTTGATTAGTTTTTAAAAACTTCTATCGAAACCTGAAAAACTATAAAACTGAGAAAAACATTTAAAGTTTATATATATTGATTACTGACTTCTCACACGAGTCAGAACATTCCTGCTGCATAGTCTTGACTCTGTATTCTCACTTGTTCTTTTCAAGTTGCTCTTCATTTGTCTTGCCTTCTTGGCCAGTTCTTCAACTGTTTTATCTGCTTTCAGGACTCGCAGCTGAATGACTACTATCACGATTAGCACATGTATTGTGTGAACTGCGCCTACTAACCTCAATATTACATGTGGTTTCATTGTCTATTCTATTTATATTTTCTACATTTACTGCTCTGATTTTAGTAAAACGATTGTCTATAAACTTTCTGTTTCCAAATGTTTTTGGACTACCCATATCATGTATTTACCAATAACTAGTACAAAATATTATTCAGAACAAATAACTGTTTACATACATAGCCAAATACAAAAGAAATACTAGCGTCATTGGAGTTACAGTGGTACCAACAGAAGGCTTGAAAGATCCCTTACAAAACAAGGCTTAGTTCAGAAATATCTGTTCAGTATTACAGAAGTTATGATCGATTTTCTGAAAACTTACGAAAAGGGACGTGACAAAAACTTAACACCAACTAATATAATTAGCAAATTAGGTATAAAATATTGCTCCCTATGGTTATCCCTCTAGAATACAATATATATATTTATTGTATTTGATATTTTATATATATATATTGTATATGATCCGTCCCGTTCAGCTGCCGTGGTGCGAGTGCTGCGGACCCCTAGCACTCATGGTACCTCTAACGTTACTAGAGGAACCTTGGACCGAACATTCGAGCCCCTTCCTGAATGGGAGTTGTTCGGATTGGGTTGGACTCGCGGGGGCAGTGGTTCCCGATACCCGTGGGAAATCTGGTACCTCCGGCCAGGTTTCCGCCGCCCGGAGGGTGCAGAGCGTTACCTCAAAAGTCCCGGGTACTAGCCTGCAGAGCTAGTAGGTGTGCTAGATCACTAGATGGCTCTACCGAGGTTATTCGGTAGCCTTCCCTGCGGGTTTGACACGCGTAAGTGAAGTATCCACTTCCACCCCGACTTGACCTTGTTGATGGGGTGTCTTGTTAGGAAACCAGGTATTGCCCTATGGAAAGAGCCCCGGACTTATCCATCGCTCCGGGGTAGAAGGGTCCGTGACTAATTGCAGTAGAAACTCTGCAGTTATCATATGGAAAGCCCCATGGAGGCGCCGGGCGCCCTTTTGGGACAGCTCGGTAACTCCTTGGTCATTAGAGGGAGTTCAGTCTTCACTCTGTGTGAACTGCACTGGTAGATACCCTCGCATTGAATGAATGAATGAATTTTAGAGGGATGACATTATAAGAAAATGTAAAAATAAAATATAAAAAAAGTAAAATTTAACCTCAAGTAAAAGACCTTCTCACCTTAAGAAAAATAATGAACTAAAATAAGATATTGTGATAATCGAAAAAATAACGCAAGGTGCAGTTAAGGTGTGATATTTATAGGTTAAGGTTTGATTCGACCATAGCACCTCTCTAAGAAGTAATAAAATATCTTGACTCTAACTCATTAAAGATAACTATTATTAAGCTGAGATAAAAAGAACTGGAATTGTATTTTTAAAACCCTTAACTGTTCATGAAACCCTCAAAAAGTGCTGGGCGTTTTGATTGTTATTGATAAATGCTAAAGAATGGTGAAGCGTAAAATATAAAATAAGAACTTAGTTAAAGTGATAATGAAACAGAAACCGTACAGAAGATAACTTCCAAGATTAGGTTTAGCACTCACCATCACTTGACAAAAATCGCGAGAAGAACATTCTTTCTCGATATTTATGGAGTTGCAGTTTCCTCTTTTATAAATACTGTTTCATAAGTAATATCGGATCTTCTGGTCTCCGTCCAGTCGCTCTAGCCATTGAGCTACTATGGCCAACGTGCCAACATGACATTAAATTCCGCAACTAACTCGTGTTTTTCCGGGTAAACCAGTAGGAGTTCTCATAAACACATTAGACAACTACCTCAATTGCGACTTACTATGTTGTAAGTACTTTAAGGCCCGGGCTTTATAGTTCGGACCACAATTAGGTCAATTAATGGAAATTAATTGTCTTAGGGCCGTTCTTACAAACGTGTGTCAATTACCGGTAACCGATCCTTCTGTCATTTAACAAGTCAACATGTCAAATTCCACTTTAAACAATAATAATAGTCAAAAGTAACAAATAATATCACCCAAGTTCGGTATTCGAATAATTAAAACGATAATAACGAACAATACAAATGTGCTAATTGGGAACAAAAGTGTTAGTAATTCGTAAAAGAGATGTTTCATTTAAGAACTGGTTATTTTTATTGACAATTTCTCTTTATTGTGAGTATTAAAACGTAAACGTCAATAAATTAAATGTAATAACACGTAAAATAATACAATGATCACGTATTAAAATGACGTTTTGCGTTTATATTCATTTACAACTTATAGGTTATGTTCTTCCAGAAACTGAAAGACTCACCGAGGGTCAAAAGATTTGATATATAAATTTGATTTTTTATAGAAAAAAGATATAAATATATATTATTTATAATGGAAATATAAATTTAAAGACAAAACATCGGGCAAAAACTTCGATGTTATAAAATATGTGTATCAGCAAGAAATAAAATATGAAATATGATTGTTAAATAGCATGTATTTTAGTATGAAAATAAAATACATATAAAACAGTATATTGTGTGATTTGATTTCACTTCCTTTATACATCCTTTATGTATAACCCTCTTCGCACGGTCGCAAGTCCGTCGTCATTCAGTTGTTTCAGAGTACACTTAGCGTAAGGCATGAAATGTTTAGCTCACAACTGACCTATTTGCGCAACAATGAGTGTCAACATTACATTTTTAAAAAAATAATTTTAAGAATAATTTATAATGAATGGTTTTTAAGTTTTCACTTCTGTCGTGTGGTTCTAAGCACACACAATATTTTTAAGGATGGCAGGGATCAAGCCACTGTTTGGAGGCATCAAGGTTTTGGTAATACACACATTTTCATCTCAAATGAAAATTATTCTGACAAATCTATAATTCATTGGATTACGGATACCGACAGATATCCAACCCACATTCAGCTTGTTGTGGGTACAGATCTACAGCTACTTCTGTATGATTTCCCAAGTGTCTTAATGTGGCGATATATTGTGTCTTTTGATCAACCAAGTTCTTCTGAAAGACTATGGGTACTTTGGGTCGATTTTCTCGCAAAACTTGGCGTGTGTCCTCAATATTCCATACGTTAAGTCTTCTAGAACGTGATTTTCGTCTCTATTGTTGAACCATTGGATCCATTGTTGTGCTACACGCTCACTAATGACACCTTCTCCTTCCACTTCACATATTCCTCGAGCTGTGACAGTGACTTTATAATCTTTTTTCTAGTAGTGTTTAGTTTAAACTTTGTTATCTCCATTTTGTGACTGTTTATTAACAACTGAAGACTGGTACATGATCACAATGTTCGCAACACTGCCATGGCATCCTGTAAATAACATTGCCTAACAAAAGAAAGTCAATAAATTTTCCAAATCATACTGATGAGAAAACCTAATAATTACGTTTGAAGCCGCAATATTTATGTGTAAATGTAATGGAAAAAAGAAGAATTTCGTATGCACACTCACATGACTTTCTCCATTTAGATACAAAATGTTCCAAGTACAGTTAGGTTTTTGAGTTATACTGTGAAGCAAGAATTTTTATCCGTAGTAAATTTATCTCCATTTTAATCAGTCACACGTTCGGGCACCATATGTAGCAGTATTTCTTCGTTGTAGATACAATTCTTTCCCATCGCGTGTCAGTGTCTTCAGGTTACCAAGTGTATCGTCTTGGTTGCATTTTACTCGTCAAAAATATGCACAATGTATATAAAGAGTTAATAATTATTCAGAAATATCATATAAACTAATGCAATTGCGATAAATATATAATTTGATTGTTGAATCTTTATTGAATTTTACTCGAACATCTGCTCCCGTCAATCGTTGCAGGTTACCTTCAGCATATCAATAAATCCTTACTTCCTTAATAGTTTCCGTTAATTACATAAAATTCCTCACTTCTGCATGTTCACTCATCTCTATCAGGATTACAGAATATTTCTTTTTTGAAGATTATTCATTTTCCGTTACAAAACTTTTATATTCACCGCGACATTTTCCCATCGTCATGAAACAACATTACAGAACACATATCTCTCAAGATTATTGATTTTCTTCCCTTAGCAACCGTTCATCATTTTTATATTGTCATTACATGGCCCACTAATAGTCAGATGAGAAAACAAAACTCATTTCAAACAAAATCTACCGTTACAACTGTGACAGACAGACATACAGGTACACAGACCTTCTACAAATGTGTTTTGTCTAGGGTGTCTCAAAACATACATTTTCGGCGGAGTCACGATAGCCAACTTTAGCTGGATTAAATTTTCCTCTATTTATTGTATAGAAAAACTAATAATATGGCTTTACAAGAACATTTTGTAGAGGAATAAACAGAGGAATTCATGTAAGTGTAGCACATCACATATTTGTTTACCATTGCAACTTTTAGGTTACGTTACAGTCACAATTACGAGGTGTATGTTGAGGGCAGGATGGGACAAAGCTAGAACCGGCGACTGACGTATCATAAGCCGGCAACTAACAGCTCGCACAGCCGGGCTTTGGCATAACGTTAATAATTGAGCATTTAATTACATATCTTCAATTATTGATCGCCAGTGTGGTTTTATGTTGCATGCAATCCGCGTGCAATCGACTGGAAAGCTGAAAAACGCAATTTATTGTCCAGATGTGAACATTGTACTAATGATTTTGTTTGGAAGCTAAAAGAAATATCCCAGACTTAGGTTGTACTTGTCCAATAGCCTTGTGTTACTTTGTTACTAGTTAGGATATTTACATATAGAGGGCATAGATGTAAAATGCCTTTTCCCTAGATAAACTCAATTGATTTCATTTGATTTTACAACAGAAAATGAACATAGCTGTATATTTGTGTTGAGCATGTGTGAAAGTCTCCATTTTTGCATCCAGATGAAGAAGTAAATGACTTTAAGCTTTAGAAATTCATGATGTTCTTTCTGGACTTTAGAGGCAGAAGCTGTTATCTATAAATTCCTGTATGCCTTGTAGAGTATCATTTTAGTGCTTTCTGAACACATTATTTAAGAAAGTCGTGTGTTACTGTAATTGACCACTCCACAAGCGTTTGTTTACAAACAGACTGTAGCACCGTAGTTTTCACTAAACTCCACCAGGTTATCACTTCAAAACTGACAAACTACAATACGGTGTGTCGGTGTCTGTATTTGCTGCATTAATAACTATTATTTGTCCTTTTGTTTATTTATATCTAACACCTCGCCACATAACAATGCATTATATGATTTATAGAAACATGAAAATTGAATTATTTATTGCAGAATAACATTCTATCAATATTACAGAAAGCTTTGCATAACAAATTTAATTAAGTCATATTTGATCAACAAAGGACTATCATAATAGAACTTATTGACATATTCATGCATTTTAAAATGTATTATTTTAACAAATGTAATAAATGTATACATATTTACTATGTATGGGCTTTTAGTTACAGCTGTTAACAACAATGTGGCTGCACTGCTGCATCATTTTGGAACATTTAAGTTTCTTGTTGCAGGAATATTTCGGTTTTGAAAGGAAATGAGATTATTTTATGTATAATTATTCACTTTTAGGTTCTTTTTTTATCAATAATTCGGTTTTAAAAGTATCATTTCATAGGGAGCATTCATAAATGTACCAAAAGTCTGAACGTTTGGACATAGGTTCGTAATTTAATGGACAAATTTGTCAATTCCTCGTGTTACTTCGCTCAAAGAAACCGAAAATTAGAAACTGTTGTTACACAAACTTAAAATTCTTTGTTTCCGGTTAATCGAGTTTGTTTTACTATAGTGGAAGGAGAGTACAGTGAATTTGAGAGATAACCAAAGAGGGGAAGAAGGAAGAAAAAATAGAGAATGAAGTCCATAATAAAGAATCTTTAATTATTTGACAGAAATTATATGTAGTAAGTTTTGGTGTATTTCCTATAGTTTACGATTTATGGAAAAGTCATTAAAGATGAGCACTTTGGTGAATACTACAAGAAAATCAGAGTATGTATTTAATTCAATGAATATAAAAATGTATAAATTTAATGAAAATCTTTAGAGCCATGTTTGATAAAATGGACATAATAGAAAAAATAAATGCCAGTTTGGCGTGGCTGATTTGCTATATAATCCTTGGGTTCTATTCTTGGAACGTCCTGAAGTTAAATAGGAAGGCAGGCTTTTGTTTTGTTTTAATTCTGCATTTCTCAGGCAAACAAACATCGGCCTTCTACCAGCAGTGCTTTTTTGGGGTGTACAAGTCCCTGAAAGATACCAGTTCTTTGAACTTATTGTTATCTATCCTTAAATGATACTGTATCGTTATATTTAGAAATAACTGCTCATTTTCACTTACACTTTAGAGCTGCTATCACTTGCTTCCAATGATGTCTGTCTTTTGCCGTTCTAATCCACTTTTTATCTAGCCCATCCTTGAACTCTTGGGTCCACCGTACCGTCGGACGTCCTGTGCTTCACCTCCCTTGTCGCACGTCCCATACTCTTATGCGTGTGCTCATTTGTCTTGACGCATTCTTGCCACATATCCTGCCCATTGCCATTATAGTCCAGCAACGCAAAGAAAATCCCTGTAAGGAATGTGCTGTGGGACAAGGACAGCGAATGTGTGTGGCAGAGAACGCCTGCTACACAAGGAACAGAACCGTTAAAAATATACGCCCTATTCACTCTGTACACTAAAACCAAGAAGATGCATTCACAAAAGTAGAAGCCGTCAGAATGTTTTTGAATGGTCTATAACTGTACTGACATGGGGTATCATAAACCTGTCCAGGGAGGTTGTGGGAACCTTCGCCAACCCCCCCCCCCTCTGCGTCTCACCCTTCGGACACTTTCTCTCCTGTGGAGGAGTATAGATCCTGGTAGCTACATCTTCTAGGCCGCTTTTCCGTCGTAGGTAACACTTCATTCTTCACTTTACCTTCTAGGCTGATGATCAGGATCTTCCTTTCCATCTTCCGTTGGTATGTTTGTAGGATCAGAGCCTGCCCAAGTTTGACAACCGTATAGTAAGACTAGAATGATGCAGGTTTGAAGGGTGACAAACAAGGAAGAATAAGCTAGGTTGGCCATCTGCAGAGAAGATATTAATACGAAAGCTTCATGGAGGAAGGAGAAGAGGAAGACCCAGGAAAAGATAGGTAGATGACGTGGAAGATAACTTGAGAAAGTTGGGGGTTAAAGGCTGGAGAAGAAAACCAGAGGACCGAGTAGAATGGAAGAGAGTGGTTAGGGAGGTCAAGGGCCTACATGGCCTGTAGCGCCAACTATCATCATCATCATCATCATCATTTACTGTATATTTACGGAAGATTGACAAAATAGTTTTCACCACGTTGTGTAGTATGAGGATGAGTCTAAGTGACAATGGAAAACCTGAGAGAGAGAGAGAGACAGAGAGAGAGAGAGTTGAGACCAGAGGATCTACTACCATTTGTCCTGGACTCGTAGGACCAAGACCCGGGCCTCTTTCAACCAGGGAGTATCCGAGCTGTCCCAAAGGGTGCCCGGCGTCCTCCGTGAGGCTTTCCATAGGACAAGACCTAGAGAATAACAAGCCCCCACCTATCTGGTCCAAGGACACAAGACGGATGGAAGTGGATACGCCACTTACGCGCGCCAACACCAAAATGGGAAGGCTACCGATGTGACCTCGGTAGGGCCGCCTGGTGATCTAGCACATCTTCTACTAGCTCTGCAGGCTAGTACCCGGAAATATATGGCTTCCCTCAACCCCGTCCGGAGACGTACCCGATCACCCACGGGTATCGGTAGCCACTGCCTCCTCTAAACCAACCCAATCCGAACAACTCCCAGAGGGAGAGAGAGCGAGGATTGAACCCTCAACCTTCCTGATCCATGGATTTTTTGTGGGTTTCTTCGAGTCAATAGGATGTATACCTACAACGCCCGAATATCCTGTCACTCCATTTCCCTTCATCATCGTTCTCGGGCTCTCAGTCCGCATTTCATCGCGAGGTCTACCCGAATGTCCGAAGACTCCGGCATCTATCAACCCGGGAGCGATGGAAAACTCCGGGGTTCTTTCCTTGGGGCAATACTTTGAGTGTAAAAAGCCCCCCCCTTATCGACTACATCGTCAAGAGGGTGGAACTGGATACGCGCGTCAACCCCGCAGAGAAGAATATCAAATAACCTCGGTGATCTAGCAGAGCTTCTACTAGCTCAGCAGGCTGGTACCCGAGACTTCTTAGGTAACCCTCTACCACCTCCGGGCAACCGGAGCCTGGTCGGAGGTACCCGATCTCCCACAGGTGTCGGGAACTAACTGCCCCCGAGTCCAACTCAATCCGAGCGACTCCCATTCGGGAGGGGCTCGAATGTTCGACCCGAGGTTCCTCTGGTAACGTCAGAGGCTCCACGAGTGCTAGGGTTCCGCAGTGCTCGCACTGCAGCAGCTGAAGGAGACGAATCCTCACCCTTACGGAGCCTCAGTCCGCAGGATGGCTACCGGTTATACGAGCCGCCAATGGGGAGTTCAAATCTATAGCTGTTAAGGACCCCTTTTGTCTCTCCTCAGGTCCGGCCAACCTCCGTCCTGGGAGCTACGAGGACACAGACACACAGACCGAAGTTGTAGTAGAGAGACGGATGTTTGATGCACCACTCTTCCACGCAGACACTTGTAATTCACACTTTGGTGCGGAAGCGTGTCCCAGCTTCATTAAAGCACGTGCAACAACAACAACAATATGCCTGGGAGCTTTGTTGTTAACATTTCCTCCTTTTGGAGTGATTTTACAGTGTTTTAATGCCACCTTGTCATTATTACTCCCAGACTTAATTTTGCTTGAAACCAACCGCAATGCTTCCGTCTAATTTGTAACAATACGACAGGAAGGAGCTGTCTGGCGGACCGCTTGAGGCCAAGGCCATACTAGCTTGATGGTGGGTATTAGCAATTTTAAGAAATTTTATAGGCAGGATACAACTTAATACCCTTTTACTGAGCACTGGCTAAAAGTAGAAGTTTTGATAGTGTACTCGAAGTAAAAGCTTCAGATTACCGCACTAGCGATACTACTACGTAGTCACCAACTGTGGCTACACAGCGAAAAGATCATAAGTATCATAAACAACATACTCTTGTTGCTCTATCTACTTCAAGGTAAACATTATCTTATTGTAGTTACAAGGGAATACAGTAGACTTTAAGTGATAGTCAAATGTTTTGGTCGTTATGTGATGTATACATGACTTTCTGTACTCTTGTACAAACACTTATTGCTCTATCTACTTCAAGATAAACATTATCTTATTGTAGTTACAAGGGAATACAGTAGACTTTAAGTGATAGTCAAATGTTTTGGTCGTTATGTGATGTGCACATGACTTTCTCTACTCTTGTACAAATACTTATTGCTCTATCTACTTCAAGATAAACATTATCTTATTGTAGTTACAAGAGAATACAGTAGACTTTAAGTGAGAGTCAAATGTTTTGGTCGTTATGTGATGTATACATGACTTTCTCTACTCTTGTACAAACCCTTATTGCTCTATCTACTTCAAGATAAACATTATCTTATTGTATTTACAAGGGAATACAGCAGACTTTAAGTGATAGTGAAATGTTTTAAACAGCTGGTCGTTATGTGATGTATACATGACTTTCTCTACTCTTGTACAAACACTTATTGCTCTATCTACTTCAAGATAAACATTATCTTATTGTAGTTACAAGGGAATACAGCAGACTTTAAGTGATAGTCAAATGTTTTAAACATCTGGTCGTTATGTGATGTATACATGACTTTTTCTACTCTTGTACAAACACTTATTGCTCTATCTACTTCAATATAAACATTATCTTATTGTAGTTTCAAGGGAATACAGTAGACTTTAAGTGATAGTCAAATGTTTTAAGGTTGGTCGCTAGCTACAATTTTGAAATAGCATTCTGTTTGAATGGCCAAATAGATAAGGAATAGAAAATGAGCATTTATTTCAAAAAAAGTATAAACATTGAATAATTTGATTAAATAACCGAATGTCTTGCAAATTACACACCTCACAAAAAGCACTGTTAGATATAAAATTATGTCATTTAATAAGATCTCCATATTTTCTGCAGTAAGATTTTGTCTTTCTTGGAAAAATCATTTAGAATGAAAAAATTCCCATAAAAGTTCTGAGAAAATTCCCATAAAAGTCAAAATATATCAATTTTTGGTAAGAGTTCTGAACCTAAATATAATTTTTGGTATTTTGCTATAGAGAGATCGGCAGAGTCTTTTTTTTTCGGAAAATATCTAGTGATTTGGGCTGAAAGAATGTTACGACATGCATTTCCGTTCCATGTTGGCAATTTTGCAACTTGTTATTTAAATTTGTGAGTTTGTGGGCAAGTTTTCGTGGGAACATGAGCGACACCAGTAGTGTTGGCGCCACACCTTGGGATTTGCGAGGTTCTGGAGATGGACGGCCCGGGTGTGGACCTCTGCCACGCAGACTGATTAATGCGATATTTCATCACTGCAGACTCCACCCGGAGAAGAGGTACTTTTTCTCCTTCCCGTCCAAGCAATTACTTTTCTTCCACCCACGTGTCTTCTCGTCGCTGCCGCAGCCCCGGGCTGTCAAGTCGCCGCGAAATGGCTTGCTTCTTAGCGGGACGACAACGAAATTAACGCGAGGAAAATAAAAGGCAAAACAAAAGAAGGCGTGGGACCTGAGGAAGGACTTTTAATTATAGCATATTTATAGCTCTAAAGTCGATAAACAGAAGCGGTGAATCTCCTATTAACAAAGTTGTGGTCCAAAATTGAAGCTTTGCGATAAAAGTTGAAAACAGAGAAAACCTCCAACGTTAAGTCATATCAAACTCATTCAAAGTCATATCGGACGATGAATGAAATGATGTTCAAATAAGTACAGGGTACATAGAGCTTAGAGTTATCAGACATTCATCTTTCAGGATAAGGAAAACCTCCAACGTTAAGTCATATCGGACGATGAATGAAATGATGTTCAAATGAGTACAGAGTACATAGAGCTTAGAGTTATCAGACATTCATCTTTCAGGATAAGGAAAACCTCCAACGTTAAGTCATATCAGACGATGAATGAAATGATGTTCAAATGAGTACAGAGTACATAGAGCTTAGAGTTATCAGACATTCATCTTTCAGGATAAGGAAAACCTCCAACGTTAAGTCATATCAGACGATGAATGAAATGATGTTCAAATGAGTACAGAGTACATAGAGCTTAGAGTTATCAGACATTCATCTTTCAGGATAAGGAAAACCTCCAACGTTAAGTCATATCGGACGATGAATGAAATGATGTTCAAATGAGTACAGAGTACATAGAGCTTAGAGTTATCAGACATTCATCTTTCAGGATAAGAGAAAACCTCTAACGATAAGTCATATCGGACGATGAATGAAATGATGTTCAAATGAGTACAGGGTACATAGAGCTTAGAGTTACCAGACATTTATCTTTCAGGATAAGAAAACCTCCAACGTTAAGTCATATCGGACGATGAATGAAATGATGTTCAAATGAGTACAGGGTACATAGAGCTTAGAGTTACCAGACATTCATCTTTCAGGATAAGAGAAAACCTCCAACGATAAGTCATATCGGACGATGAATGAAATGATGTTCAAATGAGTACAGGGTACATAGAGCTTCTAGTTACCAGACATTCATCTTTCAGGATAAGAGAAAACCTCCAACGTTAGTAATATCGGACGATGAATGAAATGATGTTCAAATGAGTACAGGGTACATAGAGCTTAGAGTTACCAAACATTTATCTTTCAGGATAAGAGAAAACCTCCAACGTTAAGTCATATCAGACGATGAATGAAATGATGTTCAAATGAGTACAGGGTACATAGAGCTTAGAGTTACCAGACATTCATCTTTCAGGATAAGAGAAAACCTCTAACGTTAAGTCATATCGGACGGTGAATGAAATGATGTTCAAATGAGTACAGAGCACATAGGGTTACCAGACATTCATCCTTTAGGATAAGGGAAAAGCCCTGACGTAACCTTATCCAAATAACTCACCCTGATTAAGATTCGAACTTGGGACCTCCTTAACTGAGACAGATAGGCTACCATCTACGCTAAAGTGGTGGAAATATGAAATCTAAAATAACTCCTGAGGGACAAAATTTGTAAAAATCGATAATAAAAGTATAAAAATATAATCCTGGGAAATCACATCGCCGTTTAAATATGGGACTTATAAGAATATTTTGTTTCATTAGTAAGGGAAGAAAGTATGTGAGTGCCTACATTCAATTTTTTTGACGTTCAATGTTGTCCCATAATTATTATTGTTTGGTTGGCAAGCGTGCATATATAAATCTGGAGCCAGTTGGTTCACTGAACAGAACAAAGTAATTGACGCTTGAGGTGCAGTGAAGAGCGAATTCCGAACAACTTTTCTCATACAATGCAAATAAATAATGGTTGAGGCAGGCGACAAGGAGAGAATAAGCCATTAGCCGCAGTACTGACAGGCCTGTTGGCAGATTAGCACGCCGTTGCAGAGAGCGTAAAATCGGTCGGTGGTCTGCGTCCACGACCATGTTCATGAAGACATTGCCTCCGACACCTGCTGCGGTGGTACAGCGTTTAACTGGGGCCATAACATTTCAGCTTCACGTAGAGATCCACATAAATGTCCTGGGAACACGTTTCCTGCCACTTAGATTAACCTACCGACTCTTTAATTACGAATTTGCCAAAATAAAATAGTCCCAACTTGGTAACATATGTGGTTCATGATTTTTCTCAGTCGCTACCACGACCCACTTAAACTTAACCAGTAGTAAGCACGAAGAAAATTCTCAATAGCTAATGCTCTGCCATCTATCCACAAATAATGAAATCAGTTACTTTGACCGACACCGTATATTACAATATTCCAGGCACATATTTAAGTAAAGATGCAGTTGCCCATCACTAAGGTGCCTGCTGATATCTACTGAACCTGCCATCTAGAAGCAGAAACACAGTTTTTAACACTGTCTCTGTGGACACTTCATGTACCATCTACCACCCATTAATGAGATATCCACATGGACGTAATATGACCATGGGACTTACCAGGTTTGGCATAATTACTCATGAAAGAGGAAAAAAGGAAGCCTTCTTAAGTTACCACGTACGAGGTCTGTTCAATAAAGTATGATCACAATTTTTTTTTTTTTTTTTTTTTTTGTCAACGTACCTTTATTCATCCTCATAATTTTGATGGCTCTTCTCAAAATAGTCTCCCCTGAATGCGATGCACTTCTCCCAGCGTTTCTGCCAGTCTTCAAAGACATGCTGGAAACGATTTTTTTAGAGATCCTTCAAAATCGCCTCCGCAGCCTTCACCACTGCTTCTGACGATGGATAATGCCTCCCACGAAGGCGTTTCTTCAAGTTAGGGAATAGAAAAAGGTCCCATGAGGCTAAATCCGGACTATAGGGAGGGTGAGGGATGCACTTCACGTTGAATTTTGCAAGATATTCAGCAACAACATTGGCAATATGCGGCTGCGCATTATCGTGGTACAGCATCCAGCCTGCTTCACGGAAATGTGGTCTTTAGCGCCTGATATGGACTTTAATGTTTTCAGGACTTCCCTGTAGTATTGTCCAGTTACTGATGTGTGTGCAGGTACAACATGCTGATAAACCATTCCATGAATATCAAAGAATGAGATGACTATAACCTTCCCAGCAGAAGCAACCACTTTTGTTTTTTTTGGAATTGGTGATGAAGGAGATTTCCACACTGAACTTTGCTATTTGCTGTCAGGATCAAAATGATGTAGCCAAGTTTCATCAGCAGTGATTACGTTTGGAAGAATCTCCGGATCTTCCTCTAACATCAACTTTAACTGCGTGTTACCTCCATTGCAGCGGTAGGCGATACTGAACATGTCTGAACTTGCCTAGTTCTCACAGGCGGGAACCAGGAGTACCAACAATGAAACTATTGCGGCGTGTTTGTTTCACATTAGGCTATTAGAATATAATAAGATTGAATTTTGGTTCGAAGAATTATGACCGTAAAAAATTGTGATCATTCTTTGTTGAACAGCCCTCGTAGGTGTTATAACAACAATGATTGGTTTCTTGGTTTATGTTGATGGTCTTATTGTAGTTACAATGGAATACAGTAGACTTTAAGTGATAGTCAAATGTTTTGGTCGTTATGTGATGTATACATGACTTTCTCTACTCTTGTACAAACACTTATTGCTCTATCTACTTCAAGATAAACATTATCTTATTGTAGTTACAAGGGAATACAGTAGACTTTAAGTGATAGTCAAATGTTTTGGTCGTTATGTGATGTATACATGACTTTCTCTACTCTTGTACAAACACTTATTGCTCTATCCACTTCAAGATAGAATCAGTAGACTTTAAGTGATAGAACATCTGTTAAGTGTAGGCTATGATTTAAGATTGACCTTTTTGGTTTATCAATTGAGCTATGTTGAGGAGTTCAGAAAATTCCAGTTAAACGTTTCATCTTTTGTGAAAATATCTTAATATATGATTGTTTTCTGGAGACAGCTTGGGAGTTTTGAAAATCTTCTATATAAAGAGTACTCTGACACTCAAAAATTTGGAAAGTTTGGTTATTTAGCTATCTTTTAGTTTTTGTTATGCTGTTTGTTATTTGTCGTTTTTCTATTTTTTTATCCAGGAAACTCCAAAACATGTTTTTCGGCCAAATTCTGGATGGATGGAATGGGATATTTGATCTGGTAGTATAAGTACGTACTACCGTGACGGAAATGCAAGTTCTCGGACACATTATACCTGCATTACACATAATTACGTAAATATTTAATAAAGCGTGGCAGCATCAGATACATAATTTGATTATCGGACCAGTTTCCTGGCCTCAAACGTTTCGGAATGATATTCATTGAGAGGCGCCATCAATTTTTGAATGTATGGGCAAATGCTAACTAGGCAATTATGCAAAGTGATTGATTGGGATCTTACAAGGGTTAAACCCGGCCATTAGCCTTGTTTAATGACTGAGGATCACAAAGCGTTTCATGTAAAAAGCGGGGGGGGGGGGATGTAATTACTTTATTGGAATTCATTCCTTGACCTTGGGCAAGGTAACCAACCATTCTTCCTCTTCCTACAGCTTACACATGTTGCTATTGCTTTTTTAAACTAAGACACAGTTATCGTAAAAATATCGACATAAAAATAGGTACCGTATTCAGGAGGTCGCGAGACATAGTTTTGGCTTCTTAACATGAAGTAGAGAGAGCAATAAGTGTTTGTACATGAGTAGAGAAAGTCATGTGTACATCACATAAGCACCAGCTGTTTAAAACATTTGACTATCGCTTAAAGTCTACTGTATTCCCTTGTAACTACAATAAGATAATGTTTATCTTGAAGTAGATAGAGCAATAAGTGTTTGTACAAGAGTAGAGAAAGTCATGTATACATCACATAACAACCAAAACATTTGACTATCACTTAAAGTCTACTGTATTCCCTTGTAGCTACAATAAGATAATGTTTATCTTGAAGTAGATAGAGCAATAAGTGTTTGTACAAGAATAGAGAAAGTCGTGTATACATCACATAACGACCGAAACATTTGACTATCACTTAAAGTCTACTGTATTCCCTTGTAACTACAATAAGATAATGTTTATCTTGAAGTAGATAGAGCAATAAATGTTTGTACAAGAATAGAGAAAGTCATGTATACATCACATAACGACCGAAACATTTGACTATCACTTAAAGTCTACTGTATTCCCTTGTAACTACAATAAGATAATGTTTATCTTGAAGTGGATAGAGCAATAAGTGTTTGTACAAGAGTAGAGAAAGTCATGTGTACATCACATAACGACCAAAACATTTGACTATCACTTAAAGTCTACTGTATTCCCTTGTAACTACAATAAGATAATGTTTATCTTGAAGTAGATACAGCAATAAGTTAGTTTGGATGGAGTAGAGAATACCCATTTTCTGGAAGAACACCAGAAGGTTAACTGATATGTTTGAACTATATTTCTGATAATTACGTAAGGATTTATACGATGTATTTGCTAGAAACAAAACTATAGCTACATTTGTAGTGTTACTGCTGGTTTAGCTGAAACCTGTTTCCTTGTATACATATTTTTATGAGGGGACACTGTGTTGAATGCCAACGCGGCCTCTAAATGTCGGTAACGAGAACCTAACTTTGGGAATTTATTATAGCTTGGGGTTCTTTCTCACAATTTGGTTGAGATCATAACAAGACTTCCTGGCTTCTGGAGTAGCTCTGTTCCCAGCGTCATGATCCTGGCGTCTGTCTGTACATAAAACAAAGTGGATGTTCATTGGTGAAGTTAACGTGGAATGATTTGTTTGTTGATTAGTTGTATACCAAGGGCAAGTAAAGCATGTTTCAACTTTGATCACTTGCAACTTTGGGAGAATAATTGGGGGATTACATTACACTATTTACATCTCAGAGAAAATGTTGGAAGTGTAGTAAGTTTGAATTTTATAGTGAGGGGTCGCGATTCCTTCCTCTTAACCAGGGAAACTATTGTTTTCATGGGAGTTTCTATTAGGGCAATATATTATTACTTAAACTTATTTCCACCCCTTTCGGTAGAACCGTTGGTGTAGGCCATGGGGCCTGCTGGTACCCGGGATTCTTTTAGGCATCCCTCAACCCAGTCTGGGCGGCGAGGTCAGCCAGACGTACGAAATACCGGCGTCGAGAACCATTGTCCCGTCGAGTCCAACCCAATCCGAAATACTCCCATTCGGGAGGTGCTCGAATGTTCGCCCCGATGTGCTTCTAGTAACGCCAGAGAGTCAGGGTTCTTGGGTTTTGTAGCACGAGCTGCTGAAGGTTCGGAAGTGCCCCTCCCCCCTCCTTTCGAAAATTATTTTATACTCAAATCTCACCTAAAGCTACCTTTATATGGAAAAAGGCTTCTAAGGTTAAAATTGCTTTAACGATGTACATTGATATACCATATATTTAAGATCCTGAATTTTCTGAAATCTCCTTAGTAGTGCTCATCAATTTGGATGACTTTTGCAACACTGGTGAATTTATTATGTCCAATGAATACGTTTGTGGACGTAACAATATGTTAAATATTTTTGTTATTGTTTTGTATTTGTATTTTTAAATCATTATGCTTTTCTCAGAAGAAAGTCATTATTTAGCCATGCAGGAAGTCGAGCTATTGTATAAAAACATTTGACTATCACTTACAGCCTACTGTGCTTCTTATACCGACTGTACCTGTAAGGATGCAAAAAAAAAAAGATGTTTTTAAGATCAGATTGAGCAGAAAAGCTCATGTGACAGTACATGTATTAATATCAGAACTCCAAATGATTAAACAGGTTATAAGTAATTTAAAAAACTGAGGAATTTGCACGAAACATTCTGCATAAATTTATGTTTCTTTATCGTTTGTGTTATTATTCCAGTCTTATCTTTACCTCGTATCTCGAGAAGTACAAAGTTCCGCTAAGCTCCAATTATTTTCGCGGGTGATTGGTGTCGTGACATGAAATGTAGAGCGACATCTCCCCTCCCCCAAATGCGACATAATTTAACTAGCTATCACGCCATTTTCAGACCTATATATATGACTACTGTTAGCAGTTAACGTGGGCATTGCTTCTTCCATTAACTGGCGTTTTGTTTTTGTCTCTTTAAATTGCACATCTGGTTAATTAAGAACTTCGCTTCGTCGTTTACACAAATCAATTTTTGGTTTAGCTGATTGGATTCTATGAACACAAAGCCTAAGGGAATCAAACTGTGAAAATAATGATGAAGTGTTTTAGAATTTGGCTTTTAAAATAAATTCAACTCTGAAAAACTACAATACGAGGATTGGCTGATAACTCCCAGGTCACACAATTAAGAATTTAAAAAAAAAAAAAAAACATTTAATTTTTCTCTTTATTTCTATATACAATCTCCAGAAAGCTTAATACATTTCTCATATCCTTGTTTTAATTTAATTAACTCATCTCTGTAGTGCAATTTATCATGGTTCTCAAAATAGCTATTTACTGCATGAATGACCTCCTCATAGCTGTCAAATGTTCGTCCTACGAGAAAACTGAGTGCTAGATCTGACGAATACGGTAGATATTAAAGCAATTCGCACTTTAATTCGTACATTGTTCCCATTGCAATTACTCAACGATGGGCCGGAGCATTGTCGTGCAGGAACAAGGTTTTTCCTTTGCCAAATGAGGTCTTTTTCTTTACACTTTATCATTCAAACGTTGCAATAAGCTTGCGTAGTACTCACCAGTGATACTTTTACCCTTTTCCAAGTAATCAGTAAACATAATTTCCTATACATCCCAGAAAACACTCGCCATAACCTTGTTACCTGACAAAATTGACTTTGCTATTTTTGGAGTTGGTTCACCTAGCACAGTCAAATGTTTTGACTGTGATTTTCTTTCTGAGTGTAGTGATGTAGCCAGGTTTTATCGATGGCAATGAGCCATCTCAAAAATTCACTGGGATTTTTACTATAGAGCTGTAAATTCTTAACAGAAACAGTTTTTCTTTGCAACTTTTGATCAGGTGTTAGCAAACGCGGCACAGACATTGTGAAAGCCCAACATGTTACTAAAAATATTACCTGCACATTCTTGTGATAGGTTTACAGCCTCTGCTATCTGAAACAACTTTAATCTGCGATCTTCCAGTACTAAACGATGAATTTTTTCAATGATCTCTGCAGTTGTGACCTCCACAGGACGTCCAGAGCGATGCTCATTACTAGTACCATTTTAAACTCTACACCAGCCTTTTAATCACTATATATGAAGAAGGGGCAGAGTAACATATGTAGCATGTGTGACAGGATATTTTATTATTAGGACTTAACAACTTTTAACTTAAAATGGATGAAAAGTTGTTAAGTCACTTGACTTAACAGCTTCTGATTCATAATGTTAGAGTTTTTCCATTATACAATATTATAATATGTAGCCATGGATAAACTATTACTTTATTTTCACCAGTACATCTCTACTATGGACTAATCCAGTATGCACTTCATGAATTGACATACAACATTGTCATCAAAACATCACTCCATCTCTATTACTAATCTTCCATATGTCTTGTGTCATAAAATGTGGTACCTTCTAGCAGAGTGACATGTTCCAGTAGTGCACGAACATCGTAATCTTCCAAAGCCTATCTGGTTTGTTTTTCGCACTATCACATGCCTTGTGTATGACTTGTAACCTCACTACTGTCCTCAGAAGAGACTGAGAACGATAAAGTGAGGAAGACATTGTGTGACGAACTTCTGGTACACAACCTCTTTGGAAATACACACCTCGGATTAAAGTGAATTCAGGACCACTTCTTACAAGGACATGGTCGAGGGCATCTTCAACAACTGGAGTGCCATCAAGTTACCCGTTGTCGGTCAGTGAGCGTTTGACAGACAACATCAATGGGCTACTTCTGTTGTGAATCTCTGATCAGTTTCACCCATGTGGGAGAGACTAAGATCGCTTCTTCTTCTCAATAGTGCCCTAAATTCTGCAAATACACATTAAAGAGTGCTCTGGTATTTGGAAGTACAGATAAACTTCCTGAAGGTGCACTTGAGGAATGTCTAAAAATGTCTAATGTCTAAATGTGTAATCCTAAATGTATCAACAGCTGATATCAAAGAGCTTGGGTGGCACCACCAAGCGGCTAATGCGGCAACTACTTGACTTAACAACATCTAACCCGAAAAGGCTGACTTAACAACTTTTATTTTGGAAATTGATGTCCATTCAACATGACCTAACATCTGATCCGCAAATCTTTTAGCACTATTAGAGAACTAGAGTACTTAACGTGTAGCTTCAAGTCCTACATTACTTATCGTGTGTTTAACAGGACTTCTGAAAAACATTGACTGAATCTGAGTGCTTCAAATTTGGTTCTCTTTTTGCTAGGATATCTGCTACTCAATGTACACTGTGCAGGAATCCACTTTAAGACTATGTTCTTACTTAAATTTTGTATCTGTTTAACGAAACAATGAATTTCTCTTATTTCTTCTGTTTTTGGATTCTGAGTTAAGTCTATTTCTTGGATTGCCGCCCTAGAATATGATAAAATAACAACAGTTTTACATTTTTGTAAACAAGCAAACAGATATTTTAGAGAACTGTAGATTGCATCAACTTCTCCAACAAAATGTGTAGTGTCCCCCCCCCCCCCCCCACACACTATTCACTTTCGATAGTAAATTCAGTTGTTCGGAAAGGAGCTGATATCAATTTGATTACAACATGTTTGAGATATTTATATGATAAATTAAAACATACTTTGACATTTCTGGGAATACCTTTTCACTCTGAAGTACTTTTGTACAATAATTGGCAAGACAAAATGTTTGTACACCAAAATGCAGTTGTTAAAATGTATGCTTTATTGCAAACATAATTATTTGTGGCATTAGCTGTTTCTGACTTATTCCTTCCTACTTTAAAATTCATGTTGTAAATCTTTATTTACGTTTTTGTTGTCATGGGAGAATTCCAAAGCCTCACATAGCAACACACTGTTTAAAAATTTGCTAGTGTTTGGTACAGCTTTATATTGTTGTTAGAGTAGTGTAAAAGGCGATAACCTCTGTGGGTGTTGCTCGTTACGTCAGAGACAACCCGATAATCTGGTTCTTAAGATATACCGACCGGTCTTACAAGTAATCGCACATTATCGGCCAATGTCCCATAATTTGTTGTACGTTTTCCAAATATTTGTATAGAATCGAGTTGTTTGTTTCGAAACATTGAGTAGAATGTGAAGGAAGCGTTACTAATAAGAAAAGTGACCATACCCAGACGCAGAGAGGAGTACGAGAAACGTTTCACAAAATATTGCTCTTAGGAGCCGCACCCTCCTCCCGTTTCATTTTTTTACTGCTGTCTTTAAATTTGAGAAACGTGCCGTGGAAGTCGGAACCCGTCCGTCCGTCCGTCCGTCCGTCCGTTCGGGTGCTCTGCAGCTGCTATACTCCACGTGCACTCAACATCAGGCAAGGCAACAACATCAATAACCAGTAAATACGTAAAATATGAAGCTATTAACAGTGAAGTTAACTATAACAATCTGTAACTTAAAACTTCACTTATCTTATAAGAAATGATGATAATTTTTATAAATTGTCCGGGATCGCGATTTCATGTAAAACGTTTACACATCCTCAGCTGGAAACAAAGCTGTCTTACAATTTGTCTTAGATTTAAAGGTAATTTATTGTATAATTTCACTCCAAGGTACAGATGAGAATCCAGAGATTTCTGTAGGCGAAATTTAGGAGGTACCATATTATTTTTACCCCTAGTATCACGAGCATGTATATCAGAAAAAAGTGCTTCATCTGTCTTTTGAAAACAATTGAAGTTCAAACATGCATATATATACGGAGATGCTACAGTTAAAATACCAAATTCTTTAAAGATAGGTCCACAGTGTTGGCGAGAATCACAATTCTTTATTATTCTAAGAGCCTTCTTCTGGAGCAAAAATACCGGGTTGGCTTCTCCACTGCTACCCCATAGCAAAATGCCGTAAGTCAAGTGACAGTGAAATAAACTATGATAAACACTTAATAAACTATTAGTGGAGACTCACATTTTAAGTCTTCTTAAGAGAAATAAAGCTTTTGACAACTTCTTGCATATTTCTGTTATGTGAAATTTCCAACAAAGCTACTTGTCCAATCATATTCCAATTAGTTTAACCCTCTGCGGATGACTCTGTTTATCTTTTAAACTAAATAAAGTAGTTTGTGTTTTATCTTTGTTAATATGTAGACCATTTGTCCTAAACCAGTCAGACAGTTGATCCAAAGTATTCGACCAATTGAGGTACTTGCAGAAAGAGTATTAAGAAAAGTGGTATGATCTGCATAAGAAATAACTTAGAGATAGCTCTTTATTTTTAATTCCATAGTAATCTAATTTCTTTAGTAGCAGATCATGTAGTAAACAATCAAAAGCTTTACTAAGATCACATAAGCATGCCGCCACATTCGGTTTGTTCTCAAAAGCATTAAGTACTTCATTTACTAGACATTCAATACCCATTATAGTGAACCTATTAGGCCGAAAGCCATATCGTTCATCACTTAGTTTTCTTTTGGTTTCAAAGTATGAAACCAACTGGTCTTGTTAGTACTACCAAAATCTGAAAATAAAACAAATTTAAAAACCGAATCGACTGCCGGTATTTTAAAATTCATTACGCGATGTTTGTTTTTTAAAATAAATATATTTTCCCAAACCATTAAATCTATCAGACCATTTAATTGTTTTAATAATTTAACTTGAGGATTTATTTGATAGTTAAATGACCAAAAATGATCTTATACTTAATGTTACGAAAATGTTCTTTCGTTCTGGTTTCTAAATTACGGTTTATCTTTCCAATATAAACTTTATCACAATCAAAACAATTAAATTGATAAATACCAGATTTTATATTATTAGTAATTTTATCTTTTTTAGAGAAATGCAAAGCATTTTAATACTATATTTATTTTGAGGAACTAAAGTTATACCAAACTCTTTAAATTTTTTTTTTTTGAAAATGTTTATTAACCAAAGGGTGGTAGATAAATGTTTTAAATTTATAATCGTGTTTTATTTTTCTAAGGGTAGAAATATCATTAACAGGTTTTTGATATTTGAATTTTTTATTTTTTTGTTTTATTTAAAAAGTCGTTATTAAAGCAGTATTATTAATATGTTTATATTATTTATTAAATGCATTTTTATTCAGGGATATATTTATTAATCTATAAATTAAACTATTAAAAACAGCAAATTTATGTGAAAAAGGATTAAAACTTTTATTTTTTATGTAATTATCAATATGAGTAGACTTCCTATAAATACCAAAGTTTAATTTATTATTATTTCTTATTATCTTTAGATCTAGAAAAGGAAGAAATCCATTAATTTCAGTTTCTAATGTAAATTTTATAGCTTTATCTTGTAAATTTGCTAATTTTTAAGCATCGTTTGTTAGTTTATCAGGAACAATTTCAAAAATATCATCTACATATCTACACCAAACTTTAAAAATTAAAGGAAACGCTTTAGTGACTTGCATTTCTGTACATGGCCAAGTGTTTAAAAGAAAAAGGAATAACTATTTCTTTTATATATCGTTAATTATTGGAAAATTCAAAGAAACATAGAATACATCTAAAAATGTATATTCATTTTGAACCGTCGTATAGAATTTATGTTCCGTAGTACATAGTTCATTTGCTGGAAATGGAAAGCTTTTGAAATATTAATGCACTTTCTGATGCAAATGCGATCTCTATTGGTGGCCTTCAACTGTTTCTTTACATCGTACCGATATGTCTAATGGGATTTCTGCGCACAACGCTTGAATAGGCTCCGTGGTTTATGCCTTATCTTTTACTGTACCCCATAAGAAATAGTACAGCGACGTAAGGCCTGGAGAGTTCATACTTCCGCCATCTTGCAGCAACTTCCTTGTCACTAACTGCGTGACAATTCTGCTTTCACCTATTGAACCCTATAGCACGGAAAATAGAGTTTCTATGGCGATTCAAAGTGTGACGCATCCTGTAGATAATAATCATACATCGGAAATGATCAAGCCTTCACAAAAAAGTGATACAACATGAAAAGGGCTTGGGAGAATATTACCAGAAATTCCTATACAGATTCATTTGTCAATGATACTTGGTTGTCATTTTTATTTTAATCAAAATATTTTGTCATTCTTGTGAAAAGTCTAGATTTTGGAACATTTTTCAATATAAGGAGTATTTATATATTAAAGATTGTCTTGAACATCTTCGTAAAGTCGGAACTTAAATCAAAAATGAGTTGTTCAATCTCGTGTTTATGGATGTAATATTAAACTGGTAGCGTCTGGATCAATTTGGACACCGTGCCACTTTAATTGGTTGTGTAGCTGCAATGTTGGCGAGACATGGACCATGGAGAGGGGAGCCGCGTTTTCGGGTCATCGTGGTCATTTTGGAATGACTTTTCTGGGAAGCAGCTCCCAATACCGCGCTACCTCCCTGTGTGTGCAACAGCGAACTATGTCGACACTTACTCTTCCACAAGTTTATTCTTATTTCTGCGTCTTAAACTAAAACAAAACACTGGAAGAAATTGTGTGTCCACTCGCATGGTCATTCTTGTGCAAGCTATTATTATAAACGCCCGATCTTCATGCTAACCGAGGTCCATATTTCTAGAAATTAATTTAATATATTTAAACTGGAGTGGTATGAGGTTTAAGCGAAAGTCAGATTAAGAGCTATAGTTATGTGATGGCTTTGAGATTACTGTCTGGTTAGTTAACTCATGTGAAGGTCGGCCGCGTCCTTTGACGAAACCTTATAATCGTTTTAGAACCCCGGCCCTCCGTCTCCCAGAACGTTCTGCAAGGTTGCCACCTTACTCGATAAGTCATGGGTATCGTACGAGGTTTCGTCTAAATAATATATCGTATGTCCATTACTGCGAAACTTCCTTAGTTTTGACAAGCTACAATTCTACTTCATTCCATAATAACCCTTATCTTATTCAAAGTGCGGTATTTGAAACTCAGCTCCGTTACGAGACCGCGCAAAGTGCAGCGCCCATAAGGAAAATCACAAATTTCTTGCAAATGTGCAACCAACTCGTCTAAGGTGGGCGCTCTCCCTTTTGCATAGAATCTATAAATTTGTCGACGAACTAAATTGCATGTGAAATTATTTACTTCAGACATTTACTTTCACACTTGATCGGTGTCATTGGTATTCCTTTCGTCACAATATTTCTTACTGTATTTCTGTGAATACCCAGAATTTATCAGGTTCATTGTATGACCCCTTACCAAGATTATTTGTCGGCACATATTTATATGTGTTCAAAACAAGCGCTTGAATTTGCTTAGAAAGAGTTCCCGTTGTAACTTTGTTTTTGAGGCTTTTCCAGTTAAATAACTCGGCCCAGTTATTCACACTATCGTCATCACTTTGATTATTTTCACTTGACTGAAAGTTATCCACTACTTCATTTGCATTTACCACTGCATTTCCCTCCCACGGTCTCCACATCGTGAAACACAACGGATTTCTGTATGTAATGAGACAGATCAACTGGAAGTTGGAACTTTGACAACTGAGACTCCACGTGGAGTAAACATGCGACTGTCATTTCCAGAAAATCAGGTTTGCTATTGGTCCTCAACGACAGTGTTCCATTTCTGAAGTGTGGAGATAGACTTATGACGGTCATTAGTGGGCGGTAGGATCCGGCAAACTGCACTCGTGTTCACTAGGCCCGCCTCGGTAGCTTAGATGGTAGCATATCTGCCTCACGTTCAAGAGGTCCCGAGTTCGAATCTCGTCAGGGTGTTACCTGGATAAGGTTTCTCCAGGGTTTTCCGTTATACTTCAAGACGAATGCAGGGTAACTCTAAGCTTCATGGACCCTGGACTCATTTGAGCATCATTTCAACCAATTCATTCACCGTCCGATATGACTTAACGTCGGAGGACATAAATTACAGTGTTCACTAGACAGACTTTACCTTCTCTTCGAATGGACAGAACTTAGAAAGGCTTCCTACTTGAGAAGCGTATAAGTATTTGAAAGCACAAAGAAGTAACAGGAATATATCGTAAATGGTAAATTCTACAAACAGTGTAGAACAAATCTGCATGGGAGTTCACGGGGTACGCCGCTGATGACCACGGTGCAGGGTCCTATGGACGTGACTGACGCTGGTGAGGAATGCCAGGATCATGGTGGTGTTTGCTGTGCTGCAGTGGCGTTCTGTAAATGCTGCATGGCTTTTAAATAGCCTTTGGTACAGTAACAATGATTTAGTAATTTTTTCTAGGAGAAATATTAAAGCCTACTTACTTTTTCTTTGATTGGTTGGTTCTCCAGCATAAAAGCTACAAGTGTTTTCATATAATACAGAAATTCCTTTACACAGACAACGAAATAAATGCAAACCTCCAAAAATGCCATTTTTTAAATCTTGTATTTTAATTCAGACTCTGTCAAAAATGTATCTCCACTGGAATTTCTTGTAGAATTTTCGAGTGAAGAATATTGTGACTTTGTGGGTTCGTGAAATGAAAAGTCAAGTTTGCAGAAATTCAAGCTGCCCTTTATTTCCGTAGAATCACACTCTGGTCAAGCCTTATAGTAGCAGAATTACGTCATATACATAATACAACTTGCAAGGTCATCGACCACCATCACAGCTGTTCCCACACCCGAGTCCAGTTAACAACTGTTCCCAGTGGCGGGCGGCAGCTTCCTTTTATAGCTTACTCACTATTCTGGAAATTCGTGGAATGTTCTCAAGCAATAAGGACGACGTTAGAAGAAAGAAGAACTTCCAGAAATCCATCTCCTCCCCGCCACTGCTGCAACTATGTCCACTGCGCCTCCACCCGCACCGCTCCTCCTAGATGCCACTACTGTGGGACACAATGTCTCACCGCCGAATGCAGGAAGCATAATCTATGGCACCGACGCAGATACTGCGCCACTTGCAATGACCTAGGCTATTTTGCAGGTCAAGCGCAGTGCCCACGCTACGCCAGAACGAGACTTCAAGTACAACGCAACACACCAACGGCCAGGGAGTAAGATGTTCCACGCACACCACCTACTGTAGCAGCAGCTGCCTTCTTTCCTGGAGAAGACCTGAGAGAAGCGTTTCATGATCTTCGGAGGGAGGTACAGACCATTTGAGCCCGTCTTGCCTCACTTGAGGTCGCCATCGCAGCCACACAGTCCTTCAGAGAGGACATCCATGACCTCCACTCCGAGGTGCTAAACATAGCTCCATGACAACTGGAGGAAACAATCACCACAAGCATTGCAGGACACCACTCAGACCAGAACGACCAACTTCCGAAGTTAACAGCATTCGCCCAACGCTCTGTCGACAACACAACTGATCTCCAGACCGGACTAGACTGTCCAATAACAGCTTCAACTACTCAACAACAGTGACCAATCATCCTCTGTGAAGTGCAAGCTTTCACGGCTGGAGGAGAGCGACACACATACACCGGCGACAAACTCGACCAGCTCCTACACCTCAACCAAGTACTCAACAGCATGGTTGAACAGCACATACAAACGCGAGCGGACATCTCTACTGTCTCCCATCGCGATCCCCTAGGGGAGGGGATTCGTCCCCTTCAGCTGCCGTGGTGCGGACGCTGCGGACCCTAGCACTCGTGGTACCTCTGACGTTACCAGAGGAACCTCGGGCTGAGCCCGAGCCCCTCCCTGAATGGTAGCTGTTCGGATTGGGTTGGACTCGAGGGGACAGTGTGTTCCCGACACCCACGGGGAATTGGGTACCTCCGGCCAGGCTACGGCCGCCCGGAGGGGGTAGAAGTTTGCCTAATAAATCCCGGGTACTAGCCTGCAGAGGTAGTAGAAGGTGTGCTAGATCACCAGACGGCCCTACCAAGGTTTCCGGTAGTCATTCCCGCGGGGTTGAAGCGCGTAAGTGGCGTATCCACTTCCATACCGTCTTGACGTTGTCAACGGTGGGGTTGGGGGCTTTTTAAGAAATCAGGTGTTGTCCTATGGAAAGAACCCCGAAGTATCCATCGCTCCCGGGTTGAAGAAGGCCAGTGTCTTTGGACCTACGAGTCCAAGACTGATTGGGTAGAACTTCTGTACATAACTGCACATAACTGTCTCCCTTCGCGAACGTGTACGAAGACAACACGGATTCAACAACTCCCAGCAATAAAGGTTACTCTTAAACCCTAGAACAATGTATGAGCAGTTCCCTTCGTGCCATGCCCAGGGCCTCGGTCATGGTCATGGCCAAGGAATGCAACCCTTGCACGCTCCCGTACACTGTACGGCAGCTTATGATGACACTACAACCGGAGGTGCTAATGCGGAACTCCGTAATCGGTAGGAATATAACTGCCATCCCAGATTCCAGTCTTAATCTCTCATTCTAATTCCTTGTTATTGTTAAAAAACAGAACTTGGGTAGCTCTCCGAGTGAGGTTAAGGAAGTCAGACGCTCTGATGAGTTTTTCAAACATTTCTGTGATTGTTGGAGTTGTATATAATTGCTATAGTTAAACGGGAGAATTGTCCGTACAAATCCTTTGTAATGTGGAAGTCAAATGATTTGAACGAATTAGTTTTGTCATTCAAGTTTTTAAAGAAACCGTGCAACAAAACAAAAGCCAGATAGTGAATAATAAAAGAAGATAATTGTAATAGAAAACTTAAAAATAAATAAGTGGTATTTTATAACGCTCTATGTTGATTATTTGAAAAGCTGCTGGTTGGCAGAAATAATATTTATTTATTTCTTTTTATGCTAGGGGATCTCATTAGCTGTAAGTGTTAAGGGTATTTTATGACGTACTTGTGTTAAGTCATTCTGTAACCCGCACTCTAATCATAGTTCCCACAGTTCTGGCTCATAAAATAAGATAGCTTGGTTGTTACTACAACGCTTTCAGTTCGTTCCTCTCCACGGCAAATCGCTCACCTAGGAATACAAAACCAATAATAAACTGTAGTATTTGAATTTAACATTTTATTTCTCGTATTTTATAGCATGTTTATGAAAAAAATACAAACATATAAATTCCTTTTAAATTAATGCACCAAGAAGTTCATTCGTTCGGGGATTTATTTTCCATCTTACAGAGGGTTGTGTTTGAATGCAAGGAAATTACGAAATAGTCGTACAGGTTTATGGTGAAGGAATTATATAGAATGAGGTTTAAATAATAATATAGTGATATATTATATATTATATTTTCAACTTATATACAATAATTGTAATTTATCGTCTAGTTTCTATGTCTGTTTTCAATTTTCTCTTTCCGATCTTCAACTGTCTACATATCAACATCATTTGTTTCAGCTCACGCAACATTCAAAACAATGCAATGTCGATGTTTGAAACTCTTTAGTCATTCAGTAGAAGTTCTGAAATTGTCTGTGTCTAATTTTATTGTTGTCTCTAAAGCTTGAGTAATTAATTAATTGATTTTGATCAGTTTATTTACGCAACGGTTCCCGAAAAATATTTCCGTTTCCACGTTAGACAGTTTTGCAGCTTAGAGTGTAATTTTACATGGGAAATTGCTCCGTT
The DNA here is from genome assembly GCA_030765055.1 of Mantis religiosa. Lineage (NCBI taxonomy): Eukaryota > Metazoa > Arthropoda > Insecta > Mantodea > Mantidae > Mantis > Mantis religiosa. The sequence goes on along the minus strand of CM060953.1, from coordinate 10,507,979 downwards.
CCGAAATTTATTTTCCATTTTTCCAAGTTTCCGGTGTATAAGGGGTCCGTACCAGCTGAGTGGCATCGAAATTATTGGTCTTCTAGCTTTTTTCTATAAGTTTTTGGTAATAAAACAAACGCTAATTTTGCTACTGCATGTGCACAAGAACATATACTGAGATAAAATGACAACAGGAGCGTGCGTTGAACAAATATCTATTTGAGAAAAAAAGTATCAGTATATTCAAAGAAAAAAACAAGCAATATTAATGGAAGTGTCAACAGTTACCCGGAGCGGATTGTTAAGGAGGCTTTGGTCATTTCCTCTGAGAGGAGCACGTTTAATCGTGATGCTGGATTTCAGTTTAGCTCCTCTTGGAAACCGGCCTTAAAATGGAAATCCGTCGGCTTAAAAAGCACAGATCTATACAGCTTGATTATCAAGTTAAGTAATTAAGTTTCTTTGACGTAATTAATGTTCTATACTCATGTCATCTTCTGACCTGACATTTAATTTACTGAAACAGTCTTTTGTTCAGTGATGTGAGTATTGATAGTGTTTTGTCTTTGTTTATATTGTCACGAACCCATTGTTGCGAGGAGCACAAAGAGACAGATAGTGCTGCACGGAGATAAGGGACAGATGGGACGGCGCGGAGATAAAATCTTGGCGGAACAGATAAAGAGACAGTTAGCTACTGGAAAGTTCGATATCCTCTTTGTTACAGAACATTCCAGAAATGTCTAGAAATATGAGCAGAGGAAGCCGCAACTCGCCAAGAGGGAGTCGAGGGTCATAATCGGAACTGCGTGTACGTACAGCTGTGTTTTGAAAGTGAACTCTTTTGTTTGTGGATGTGGCAGACGACCTTGGAGGCTGTATTTGTGTATGTTACGTAATTCTGCTACTATAAGGGTGGATCAAAGTTATTTGTACGGAAATAAAGAACATTTGAATTTTTGTAACTGGAACTTTTAACTCCACGAACCATAAAGTCACAATATTTGTGTTATATACAGTGATACATTTATGGTTACAACATTTATTAAAATATCCTGATGATGGGAGAGACGTCGATTTGTAATCGTCTTTTGGCCTGCCTTGTTTCCCGAGAAGGTCTCGAGCTTGTTCTTGTATAAATATAAAAATTGAACAAGCCAAGATAAAGTGTATATAGATTGGTAAGCATATGCAGGGACACGAAAGTGCTTTAATAAGTAAATGGTTTTGAAATGCGCAGTCTAGGCTAAAAGCGAGCTGACCGGGCCTGTTTACTCTATCGGTGAGTTAATTAAGGCAGCAGTGCTCGGTATATATGTCGTTTTTGATCACAGAGTCAAGGGGGAAGCTTGTACCCGCACTGTGGTTGTGTTTTGTTCACTGCGGCGAGCTTTTCCCCCCTCTTATTTTTATTTATCTACATTTTTCTGCTTCTTTTTCTTTACTTTTTATATTCTCTCTTTCTCCGTTGCATACAGGCAGGCTTTTCTCTTCATTTTCACCTCGACCGGCGTCAGCTGGGGCTTGAGTACCCACTTGCTGCAGATTTATAATGATTTTGGGGACGAATAAGAGCCCTCGTGTAGCTGGCGACCCTTGTCACTGGACGGTATTTCAGACTTACTAATACTGAAACTCAGGGAGTACCATACGGGAGGTCGCGGGTTCTCATCGTAGATACCCCAGCATTCTGTTAGTGAAGGAGAAACCATGCAAAACCTAAGTAGAGGAGCCGGGGATCGAACTGGCGACCTCATGTTTGGCATGAATTAACATATATATTCCCTTTCTTTATAATAAATTCATAATATATTCTGACTATTTATATTATATACACCAATATTTGTATAATTTAGGATAAAAGTCTGGAATAAAAGTGTTTTTCATTTCGAAATTTGATGTTTTTGCAAATCTTCAAAATGTTTCCAAGATGCAGCTTGCATTTAGCTCTTCTAAAATTCATCACGCAGAATTCACATGCCCGATTTCACCAACAAATGTTAAAATCGACGTTTAACAGATGCAACGTAACAATTGTCACAGCACCAACAAAGCTGTTAAATTTCTTGCATTTCACCAACCTGTTTTCTGAAAATGTTAACAAACACATGTTAACATCAAGAGACTTGTAAATACATGGGCTGTTCAATAAACGAAGATCATAATTTTTTTAAGGTCATAATTTTTCGCAGTAAAAATCATATTATATTCTGTTAGTTTAATGTGAAACAAACACGCCGTAGTAGTTTTATTGTTGGTACTCCTGGTTCCTGCCTGTGAGAACCAGGCAAGTTCAGACATATTCAGTATCGTCTACCGCTGCAATGGAGGTAACACGCGAGGAACAATGTGCGGCTTTGAAATTCTGCTTTCGTCTCAACAAATCTTTAGTTGAGGTCAATAAAATATTACAGGAGGCCTATGGATTGTCTGCTCTACCCTACAGCACAGCTCGAAGGGGGTTTAAAAAGAGGGGAGGGAACAAAAGACATTCGCATGCAGGTCTGCATGCAGTTAAAGTTGATGTTAGAGGAAGATCCGGAGTTTCTTTCAAACGTAATCGCTACTGATGAAACTTGGCTACATCATTTTGATCCTGAGAGAAAACAGCAAAGCTCAGTGTCGAAATCTCCTTCATCACCAACCCCCAAAAAAGCAAACGTGGTTGCTTCTGCTCGGAAAGTTATGGTCATCTCATTTTTTGATATTTATGGAATGGTTTATCAGCATGTTGTACCTGCACACACATCAGTAACTGGACAATACTACAGGGATGTCCTGAAAACATTGCAGGTCCATATCAGGCGCAAAAGACCACATTTCCGTGAAGCAGGCTGGATGTTGCAGCACGATAATGCGCGACCGCATATTGCCAATGTTGTTGCTGAATATCTTGCAAAAATCAACGTGAAGTGTATCCCTCACCCTCCATATAGTCCGGATTTAGCCCCATGTGACTTCTTTCTATTCCCTAACATGAAGAAACGCCTTCGTGGGAGATATTATCCATCATCAGAAGCAGTGGTGAAGGTTGCGGAGGCGATTTTGAAGGATCTCCCAAAAATGGTTTACAGCATGTCTTTGAAGACTGGCAGAAACGCTGGGACAAGTGTATCGCATTCAGGGGAGACTATTTTGAGAAGGACCATCAAAATTATGAGGATGGGTAAAGGTGCGTTGTCAAAAAAAAAAAAAAAAAAAAAAAAAAAGACTGCATTATAGCTATTGAAGGCTATGAATGAGTGAGTCTTATTATTTTGTGAAGGTACTGCGATGCGCTTTCGTTTTCATTTGCGTCTCCACACACCTGAAGAAGTGACAGGTGAACAAAGTCGCAAGAGAAGCCCTGAGACAAATTTCTCGTAGATGCTGACAGAATTGTTAATGAATTGGTGACGAAGTATAAGGATATCGTGGAAAATAAGAGGACGGATGCAGTGAATGTAAAAGAGAAGGAGGTCACGTGCGAAAATATTGGAAACGAATTTAATTCAAATGCATGTGTCACTACTACAAGCACCAAACAACTTCGTCAGAATTGCCTAACTTTAAATTGAGGAGCGAAGGACAAGTGACGAGTGACTTGAACGTTACAAGACGGCAGGTAGACAGTGTATTATCCACATAATTCAGTGAATTATAAAATCGGAAAGATATTAATGCTTGAAGCAAAGACGAGATCGGCATATTCCTTTCGATGTATATTCTAACTCAGTATTACGTAAATTTAAAATGAGGAGCGAAGAAGGACAAGTGACGAGAGACTTGAAGGTGTCAAGACGGGAGGTAGAGAGTGTATTATCCACATAATTCAGTGAATTATAAAATCGCAAAGATATTAATACTTGAAGCAAAGGCGAGATCGTCATATTCCTTTCGATGCATGTTCTAACTCAGTATTACGTAAATTTAAAACGAGGGGCGAAGGACAGGTGACGAGTGACTTGAACGTTTCAAGACGGGAGGTGGACAGTGTATTATCCACATAATTCAGTGAATTATAAAATCGCAAAGTTATTAATACTTGAAGCAAAGGCGAGATCGGCATATTCCTTTCGATGTATGTTCTAACCTCTCCTGTACTTCATAACAACTTGTTTCGAACAGTGATAGCTCCTTCTGATAGCTCCTCAAAATCATTTCGCCTCATAGGCCGTACTCTATTACGAATGTCATTTAGACGGTCTTTAATATAGCAAATCGACAACCGCCATCTTGACAATTTACAGTTGTTAAGGACTTAACAACAGAAATATAGCATGTTAATTTAACAATAGATTTAACACGAGTGTTAAGCTAACACTTGTTGATGAAATGCAATTTTTGTTATAACTTTTGCTAAACTCGTGTTAAGCCTTAACATTTGTTGGTGAAATCGGGCATCAGAAAAACAAAGAATAATTAAATATTATTTGTAACAATTATGGGTTATTAATCTGTTTTTGGTTACTATAAATACTTAATGTATGCAAACTGTAGGGATCGTAAATATGTTTCTTGTATATTAATGTACGAGAAGTATTATTTTATTGGTCTGGACAACTATGGTAGTTATAAAAGGAAGTGTACTATAATGTGGATTGTGTTGTAGTGGAGATTTTATAAATTGTTGAGGGTTTGCTCATATTAATTCTACAAATGTCAAAAGATGTTTACGTAAAAGGATACGAAAATGATGGAGAAAAGAAAAATGTATTGTTGATAGGTAATTATGTAATTGCTTTTGTGGTATTACTGTCAGAATTGGGTTAACTGTACACAATTATTAGTGTTATAAGCGTGTTTGAATGCTCCGATTGGATAATATCATTTTATTTTTCGGGTGAAAATATGCACTTCTGATTTCCACGCCGTCTGAACTCAATATTCACGTAGCAATTCGTTTTATCTTAACAGTCAATTAGATAATCTAAAGGAGGGATCTAAAAGGATGCATATCTCTCTACTTGTGCCTTTTGATTTTCTAGTTATTTCCCCTTCCTCTCTGCACGTCACTTCCCCCGAGGTTCCATGGTTTGAATTCTGCAGCAATCGGGAAGTGATCCCGTCAATAATAAATCACTCGTCTGGGACTTGGTCTGTGGTGGAAGAAGATAAAAAAAATCTCATCACGAGGGAAACTTTTTGTTCATGAAGCATTCATGGTGGCAGACGAGGATGATGAGCACGCGATCACCAGCCTATCACCTTGCGACGTCGCTAGCTACCGTCTTGCGGGATTGCGTGCGCCAAGGCGAAGCCCTTGCTCCTATTTTAAACCAGAACCAAAATAATTCCTTTAGCAAATTCACATCCACAGCGATTTTCTGTAGAATCTGTAAAGTGAAAATGATGTCAATTTCTTTATCCTTTTGGAAATTGGCATGTTCTAAGCACTTTTGGAAATAAAGCCATTTCCCACTTCGTTATATCACTGAAAAAAAAAGCAAATTATTTGATTTAAATCTGCTCACTACCAGTGGAATGAAAATTGACGTTATATTCTGGTTTTACATCGTACGAGGGCTGTTCAATACAGGATTATCACAGATTTATTTGACAACGTACCTTTACTCATCCTCAGAATTTTGATGGTCCTTCTCAAAATAGTCTTCCTGAATGTGATGTACTTGTCTCAGTGTTTCTGCCAGTCTTCAAAGACATACTGGAAACCATTTTCTGAAGGATCCTTCAAAAACGCCTCCGCAGCCTTTACCACGGCTTCTGATGATGGATAATGCCTCCCACGAAGGCGTTTCTTCAAATTAGGCAATGGAAAAAAGTCACATGCGGATAAATCCGGACTATAGGGAGCGTGAGGGATGTACTTCACGTTGATTTTTGCAAGATATTTAGCAACAACATTGTCAATATGCAGCCGCACATTATCGTGGTGCACAATCCACCCTGCTTCACGGAAATGTGGTCTTTTGCGCCTGATATGGACTTGCAATGTTTTCAGGGCATCCCTGTAGTATTGTCCAGGTACTGATGTGTGTGCAGGTACCACATGCTCATAAACCATTCCATGAATATCAAAGAATGAAATGACCATAACTTTCCCAGCAGAAGCAACCACTTTTGCTTTTTTGGGGGTTGGTGATGAAGGAGATTTCCACACTGAGCTTTGCTGTTTGCTCTCAGGATCAAAATGATGTAGCCAAGTTTCATCAACAGTAATTGCGTTTGAAGGAAACTCCGGATCTTCCTCTAACATCAACTTTAACTGCATGCAGACCTGCATGTGAGTTTCCTTTTGTTCGTGAATCAACAGTCTTGGAACCCATCGCGCACAAACACGTCTCATGTGTAATGTTTCTGTCACCAACGTGTGGGTGGTACCCAATGAAATGTTCAGTATTTCAGAAAGTGAGCTTAAGGTAATTCGTCGATCCTCTCACAATGGCAGCAGCAGTGTTGATGTTTTCTTCCGTAAGAGCAGTAACTGGAGCACCGGGTCCACCTTCCTTTGTAATTGATTGTCTCCCCTCTTTAAACATTTTAAACCACCTTCGAGCTGTGCTGTAGGGAAGAACAGACTATCCATAGACCTCCTGTAACATTGTATAGGCCTCAACAGAAGGTTTGTTGAGACGAAAGCAGAATTTCAAAGCCGCTAATTGTTCCTCGCGTGTTCCCTCCATTGCAGCGGTAGGCGATACTGAACATGTCTGAACTTGCCTGGTACTCACAGGCGGGAACCAGGAGTACCAACAATGAAACTACTACGGCGTGTTTGTTTCACTGTAAGCTAAGAATATAATAAGATGAAATTATAGTGCGAAAAATTATGACCGTAAGATATTATGATCATTCTTTATTGAACAGTCCTCGTACATTGCTCATAATGGAGAATGTTTTTATGTTTTCAATCGGAAACTACTTTATTTTAATTATTACTAATGCAGTAATACTAATACAGAAAATAATAAAAGAACATCCCCAAAATCAGCCGACTATCTTCCGTAAGCAAGTCAAAATACGTTACGTGGCTAGCTATTTCACTGTGCAATAATTTCATAACAATGTGCAAGGTAATTAACTGGTTACAGGAAATAAAACAGCTGAGCGTACAAAGTCGAGTAAACCAGCTAGCACTTGTCTAGTGTTCTGTAAGATGTATTGCATATTACTGGCGCCTGACAGGTGCGACAGAAAATAAAGTAAAAGAGAACGCATTCCAGAATGAATTGGAAATATATCTCTGTCATTTGGAGTTACTATTGGCTCCAGTTTCACTTATACTTCCTCCCTTTCTTGAAGGAAGTTTATTTATCTTCACAAATCAGCGAAATTTTAATTTGCGCTGCGGAGTATTCTGACCTCAATGAAGGTAAGAATGTGCCGTTAAGTTGAGTACGTAACTCAAAATGCTCGACAATGATTAATAACATTCTAGATCTCAGAAAGTATCGGTATCACAATTTCACTAAAAATACAAGTTATGAGGTCCCCTAGAAAAGGAATGTGTACCAAACGTGTCCTGTTTGTGCGTATCATTACTTAGATCTATCACCTACCTAGGGTGAAACAGGAATAATTTCATAAATATTTTCCACCCCAATCTATCCTTGTTTCATAACATCTTGTGTTGTTCAAACTTGGCTCTAACATTTTATTAAAACAACCTTTGTTTAATATATTTACATAACAAAGTGCATATTTCGAATTTTATAAAAATAGTGGCTTAATTCCTCTTCATTCTGAGTGATTTCGTGAGTCGGAAACTATAAGAAATAGAGAAAGTCTTACTGTACAAGAAAATAGCTGACATCTCATTTCTGTATCTGAGAGACTACCAGCGTATCAGTGTCAAGGATGGAACTTCGTTGCCAAATGTAGAAGTTAGTTGTTCGATGCACCCTTGTGGTGATAATCCACGTCGAAAGTCGTAATAAATCAGTGCACGAAGCATTTACACGAGTTAATTCCATATTTTTGTTGAGATACAATTTTCATGTAAAGAAAACAAATGACGCTCTATTGACAAAAGTCAGCAATGTCTAGCTTCCCATTGCGAACGTTAGATGGCACCTACAACATTGAGGTTTGTCGATACAAAATCATTCGAAATTCCTTGCAAATGAACAGGACTTCTTTAGGGGTTCGAAGATTTACGTATGTATTTTTGAAATTGCAATCTAATCGTCTTAATTATGAGTAGTATTAAGACATTTTGAGCAAAACAATTTCGAAAACGTTTACGTGCAAAGGATAGAGATGTGAAGATTTGGGATTTATAAAACATTTTCGTATTAAATTAAATTGAATTAATTTAAATTATTTTAAATTAAAATCTAATTCATTTGAATTGAATTAATTTCAAAATATTTAAATACCTAATTCTATGCTATATGTTTTGCTTTATTTTGCTCATTGAGACACACACACACACACACACACACACACACACACACACACACACACACACACACACACACACACACACACAGTGCTGCAACTTTTTAAATAGTGTATATAGAACAAGTATTGTGATGAACTCTCGATACCTTTTATTTGAGTGGGGACCAACGCCATCTCTACTTATTAGACAGAATGTACAAATCCTAAATAACAAGCTTACCTCGTATAAAGCACGTAGATGTCTCTGTCATTTCTGATGATATCTCGTAATGATAAAAACCTCGAGAACTTCGTGACCCATCCGCGGTTTGCGTGGTGCAATTGCATCATATGAAACAGTTTTGCATTAGATAATCTTGAAATATGTCCGAGTTTAAAGAATGTAGGGGGCGGAGCACACATTAGTTAAGGAAAGGCAGCAAAACTAAAAATGCAGCACACGCTATATACTTGCATATGAAACGTGATAGTCTGCAATCAGATCTTGAATATTACTTACGACAGAGATAAACTCTCTTGTTATTTATTACACAACTACTTCCTATATATGTTTCGGATGCAATTAAAATATCTCATTGTTACACTCATAAGAGTTCCCTAACCACTCTTCTACGGACTATAGTTCCATGTATATCTTGTTCAGTGAGATAAACATTTTCAGAAATGTAGGTACAAGAGGAGTAAGTACAGTGGCAGTTTAAATTTGGTTTGTCATATGGTTACTCTTGATGAATTTTGAATTTATTGTTAGATCCTGAAAACAAAAGTCAATCAACTTAATGGATCTTTCAAATAGAAGCCAACTCTACACATACACACTTTCGAGGAATTCGCAATACTGATAAGCTGAACCGATGAGGTGTGAGACGGTGCGTTGTCTTGGTGAAACAGGATTTTCTTTTTCTACAAATGTGGCCGTCTTTCCGCAAGTTCTGCCTTCAGCTTGTCAAGTAATTATGTGTAGTATGCTCCTGTAATGATTTTTACTTTTTGAAGGTTATCAAATAAAATAACTCCATGGCTATCTAAAGAAAAAAAAAAGAAAAAAAAAAGAAAAAAAAACAGTCGCCATCGCTTTCCCAGCCAAATAAAGAGTTTTTTTTGGGGGGGGGGGCTGATTCCCCCTTTGCAGTCCACTGTTTGTACTATATTTTTGTTTCGGACGTATAATGGTGTATTCACGTTTCATCTACAGTAATTAATCGGCGCCAAAACTTGGATTTATTTCGCCTAAAGTGCGCCAACAGAGCGTTGGATATGTTCATTCGAATGCCTTTTGGGTCTAACGTAAGCAAACGCGGCACCCAACACACGGACAGCTTTCTCATGTCTATATGTTGAATTAATATGTGACAAACACGTTCTTTTGGCATATTCATAGCCTCTTCTATCTTTCTCACTTTAATTCGGCGGTCGTCTAGTACCATTTGGTGAACTTTGGCGATGATTTCGTCGTCGGTAGTTGCAGTTTCTGGGTGTCCCGGACGTTCAACGTCTCCCAAGCTCTTACGACCACGTTTAAATTCAGCTGCCCAAAATTTCACTGTGGTAAATGATGGTGCAGGGTCCCTATATACAGAATCCAACTCATCTCTGATTTGTGTAGACCTATTGCCTTTTAAAAACAAGTATTGAATGACAGCTCGATACTCGATTTTTTTCATTTAAAAAAAACATACCTACATCAACTCACTCAAGGGCCTGTTACATAACATCTGAGTGTCGAAAATGGTTGAAACTTTGGTGTGTAATTGTCAACAGATGAACACTAGTTTTTATTTACGAGTGCTGCCGCTTCATGTTGAGGTAGGAAGCTTTTCAGACTACCCTCGTATTTCGTTTTATTTATTTATTTATTTTTTGTAATTTTACGTCCACCTACGTTTTCATATCGGACGTTGAATGAGATGGGTGAAATGATTCTCAAATAGGCCCAGGGTCCATGGAGCTTAGAGCTACCCGACATTCGTCTTTTAAGGATAAGAGAAAATCCCGGAAAAGTGCTTATCCAGGTAGCTCACCCTGACCGAGATTCGAACTCGGGACCTGTTGAACGTGAGACAGACACGCTACCACGTAGGCTACCAAGGCGGGCCCTCGTATATTTTAGATTAGAAATAGTTTGTTTTACCTACTTCGGAGACCTGAAGCTTAAGGTGCTGCGATGTTCAATTTTTGCCTTGGCATCACCGTTGGCAACATGGCGAAATATTCTATATAAAGTCTTGGCAATGAAACTAATAAAATGAAAACAATGTATTAACGGGTTATGAGTTTCTCTAAGCATACTGTTCTTTTGAGGAAACTGTGATGTTTATTTCTGGTTCTGCACACTCAGCACCTTTCATGTTGACATTTATATCATCCGGTCGATACCGTACCCTGCGATCGATACGAACACGGCCTACTCGATTGAGCCAATACTTACATTGCACAAGAAACTAAAGTTGGCTACATTGGATTTTAAATTTTTTTAATACAGCTTGGAAAATTATCTTCTTTTAACACTACTCACATATGTCCAAAGCCGCGATTTTAACATTATCTGTCTAAAAAGTAGTTTTACATGCACCATACAGCTCATCTGGCGCATTGTGGTTTCTTTTTGCTTCAAAAGACTAAAGACTAAAGTGCATTTAATCACTTTTTGGTAATCAGATGAAGCAATGAGACATAATAAAAACCTGGTTTTTATAATTTGCCTCAGGAGAAGTGTCGTTTTTAAGGAGCTCTTTAAAATGTATTGAAGTTAAAGGGTAACAATAAGTTCACTTGGTTTTTAAAACTAAATCTAAAATATTCAGTGTAGCCCTCGTATGTCGCTTGGGGCATGCTGACGTGGCGGCAACCGGGCACAAGTCTGGGAAATATAAAATACGTTAAAGCTGACAGTGCATTTTTGGCCTTACAGTGAATTTCAGTAATCAAGAGGAATCGAGGAAAAGTAACGACGGAGGGTTCTCATTACGGAGGCAATTGGGACATTTCTTTTTTTAAAATCAGTTTCCCACTCGCCAGGAAGGTAACCAACCAACCGGTAGCTATAACTTTTGCGCGTGTCACCCGGTTATCTCCCTATTCCCATCTCGAGCGTGTTTCAGATATAACACACTTTTCCTCTGGTCCCACTTCCTTCTTATATATATTTCTCACAAATTACCCTCCTCCCGCCTTTCTCATTTCATCTGTCTTCAGCAAGACTCTAAATAATGGAGGGCTTTATCTTTGGACCCGACCAAGGCTTTCGTTACAGTTACAAATTGCTGATACAGGACCAAACTCTCAATGCAAAAGTGGCTGCAAGTACAGGCTATAGCTCTCCGACATTGTTCTTTGGTATTTGCTAAACAAAACACTAACTACGTGCAGCTAAGTTACTATCGCATTTACACATTTTAACACACATGTAAGCATTTAAAAATAAAATTCTGATAATGAACTAAAATATACAAAGAAGTTGTGTATTGTAAGAAAAATTTAGAACTGTATTCTAAATATGTAAACAAAAAGCAATACTGGTAGGAACAGCTGGACTGTAAATGTCTACTTTTAAAATACTGATGCACTTTACATGACTTTCTCTACTATACTTGTACAAACTGTTCTTACAAATACAAGCGCTGCCCACCTCGGTAGCGTAGATGGTAGCATGTCTGCCTCACGTTCAAGAGGTCCCGAGTTCGAACCTCGGTCAGGGTGAGTTATCTGCGTAAGGCTTTTTCCGGGGTTTTCCCTTATCCTTCAAGACGAATGTCTACGGAAGAAAACCTTGCGTTCTCTGGAGCCATACATTTATCACTTGGAACAAATGCAGATCTAATAACCAGTTAAGCAAATAGAACCCTTCATATGTCTCGCAGTACAAGCCAATAAAACAGGAAATGTTCTAAACGACTTACCCTGTACCCGTTCCCGTCTTAAAAAAAAGTTATATATATATATATATATATATATATATATAAAATATATAAGAATATAAAAAATAAAAAAAAATATGAAAATTAGGGTAAACTTGTTCAATAGTCTTTCTTTCTTTAGAGATATTTCAAATGATCATTTAAGAAAAAAAAGTCAAATTTTTCCACGCTGACATTGTCAACTTCAGAGCACGCAGTAAAAAAAAAAAGTGAAAACTTTTGCCAAACTTATGCAGGCTTTACCACTGCAAACAGACATTGTGGTCTGACCTGGCTACGAGTAACCAGTCCATTGACTAACAGCATCTCAACAGGTAGTAGGGATTTGAATTTACAGACTAATGCTTCCACTGAAACAAAAAACTGATACATCAAAAATTTTGAGATCTCTTGTGGATTATAAAGAAAATGCAAATAATTTGGTAAATTTAAGGTCGTGTTGACACATTACCATTATTATTCTGTTATTTATAGCAGAAAAAAAGGTCAGGTAACTAAGCTCCTTGGACCCTGGACTCATTTGAACATCATTTCACCCAATTCATTCATCGTCCGATATGAATTGACGTTGGAGGACGTAAATTAAAAAAAGTACAAGGGCTGTTCATAAAGAATGATCATAATTTTTTACGGTCATAATTTTTCGCACTATAATTCAATTTTATAGTATTATGTTAGCTTAATGTGAAACAAACACTCGTAGTAGCTCCATTGTTGGTATTACTGGTTCCCGCCTGTGAGAACTATACGAGTTCAGACATGTTCACTATCGTCTACCGCTGCAATGGAGGTAACATGCGGCTTTGAAATTTTGCTATCGTCTCAACAAATCTTCAGTTGAGGCGTATACAATGTTACAGAAGGCCTATGGAGAGTCTGTTCTTCCCTACAGCACAGCTCGAAGATGGTTTTAAATGTTTAAAGAGGGGAAACAATCAATTTCAAAGGAAGGTGGACCCGGTGCTCCAGTTAGTGCTCTTACGGAAGAAAACATCAACACTGCTGCTGCCATTGTGAGAGAGGATCGACGAATTACCTTAAGATCACTTTCTGAAATACTGAACATTTCATTGGGTGCCACCCACACGTTGGTGACAGAAACATTACACATGAGACGTGTTTGTGCGCGATGGGTTCTAAGACTGTTGATTCCCAAACAAAAGGACATTCGCATGCAGGTCTGCATGTAGTTAAAGTTGATGTTAGAGGAAGTCCTGGAGTTTTTTTTTTCAAACGTAATCACTGCTGAAGAAACTTGGTTACATCATTTTGATCCTGAGAGCAAACAGCAAAGCTCAGTGTGGAAATCCCCTTCATTACTAACCCCCAAAAAAGCAAAAGTTGCTTCTGGGAAAGTTATTGTCATCTCATTTTTTGATATTCATTGAATGGTTTATCAGCATGTTGTACCTGCACACAAATCATTAACTGGACAATACTACAGGGATGTCCTGAAAACATTGCAAGTCCATATCAGGCGCAAAAGACCACATTTCCGTGAAGCAGGTTGGATGCTGCACCACGATAATGCGTGGCCGCATATTGCCAATGTTGTTGCTGAATGTCTTGTAAAAATCAACGTGAAGTGCATTCCTCACTCTCCATAAAGTCCGGATTTAGCCGCATGTGACTTTTTTCTATTCCCTAACTTGAAGAAACGCCTTCGTGGGAGACATTATCCATCATCAGAAGCAGTGGTGAAGGCTGCGGAGGCGATTTTGAGGGATCTCTCAAATATGGTTTCCAGCATGTCTTTGAAGACGGGCAGAAACGCTGGGACATGTGCATCGCATTCAGGGGAGACTATTTTGAGAAGGATCTCAAAATTATGAGGATAGGACGGTTACATTGTCAAAAAACATTGTGATCGTTCTTTATTGTACAGCCCTCGTACAAGTTTGATACATAGCCGTTTTTTTAAATTTAATTTTGATGTTCACAGAGACAAACTAATATAAACGGTTTCCTAAAAATGTTTTTCTCTTCAGAAATTTCCTAAAGGTGTGAAATCTGATTACAAGTGAAGTAATGTGATGGTATTTTTGTTACAGGCGGTACGGTACCAAATGTGGCGGGTGCTCGCAAGGAATCTCTCCAAGTGACCTGGTGAGGAAGGCGAGGGATAAAGTGTTCCATCTGAACTGTTTCACCTGCATGGTTTGTCGCAAGCAGCTGTCAACGGGCGAGGAACTCTACGTCTTGGACGACAACAAGTTCATCTGTAAAGAGGACTACATCTCGGGCAAGACGCACCAAGGCAAGTCTGAAAACATTGATACACATAACTGTATATGCTAAGAGAATGTATAGTATAAGAGGCAAGTCAACAAGGGAAGTTATATATTGAGAAACATTTAGAGTTAAGTCAGTGTCGTTAAGGCAATTAGGCGTTTCATAGCACTCAGCCAACAAAGAAATCCATAAGCTCGAAGTTTGGATAGTTAGAACTGAGCAAGTTCAGATGCCACAGAGTTACAAATACGCGTTTCTTTATCGTAATAACAGAAACCTGCCTCCTAAATTTATAGGTAACTAACGTGTGCAAGGTTACAATAACAGTTGAAGTCCTTATAATAATAGCAGTAAAAATAACACAAAAGTTTATGGAAAGTAACAATTTACAAAACTAGTTGTATAAGTGAACAAAAGAATGATTGGAAATAATGATTTCTTCCACACTAAGCCGTGTGTAGGCTAAGGTTTGAATGGTTAGAACCAGGCTGAAAAATTCAATGCCACAGCCGGGATTTGAACCACGGATCTCCCGCTCTCCGTGCGGTTGCTCTAAACCACTGAGCTGCTATGGCCAACATGCCGAGATGATATTAAATTCTCCAACTGATTCGTATGTTTCCCGGTAGATGAATGTTATCATCTGGACTTTCTGGACTTATTACAGTTCAGAAAAACAATTTCCTTTTACAACAATTCATATACTTTTCTTGAGGTAGAATTGGAGACCTTCCCAGATCTTTGTAAAACAACGTGGGTAGTGCTGCATGCTCCTACCAGTTTGCAAAATTAGAAACGGAAAGGAATTCATAGATTTTACCAAGAAAGAGGGTAGAAATTGTGTTTCAGTTGTCAACAACAAGTTTAATCGCCCGCCTCAGTAGTGTAGATGGCAGCGTGTCTGCCTCACGTTCAAGAGGTCCCGAGTTCGAGTCTCGGTCAGGCGAGTTCCCTGGATAAGGTTTTTTGCGGGGTTTTCCCTTACCCTGAATGAGGAATGTCTCGTAACTCTAAGCTCCGTGGACCTCGGACTTATTTGAGCATCATTTCACCCATTTCATTCACCGTCCGATATGACTAAACGTTGGTGGACGTAAATTAAAAAGAAGAAGACGTTTGACATTTGCCAACTTGTGAAATACGAACTTTGGTGGAGTAATAATGAAATAGTTGACAAAAGAGCGTGCCGAACACAAGGTTAATGGCAATTAATGCCAAACCGTAGTCCTCGGTAGATAGAGTCAACATGAAAAATTCAATGGCCGAGATTTGAACCACGGATCTCTTGATTTCCGTCCAGTTGCTCTAATCCATTGAGCTACCATGGCCAACGTGCCGTCCTTACATTAAATTCTCCATTTGACTCACATATTTTTCCGGTAGACCACTAAGGGCTCTGGCATCCGAGATACACCGTTTGTGGCGACTTACTATCGTAAGTACTTGAATTTCAGGCTTCATCATTTAACTTTTATTATTTTAGTTAATTGATGGAAATTAATAATTTCTTCATATTAATATTTCTAATATTATTCATATTAGTACATAGGCTAAGGTTTTTGATCGATAGAGTCAACATGAAAAATTCAATGCCATGGCCGGGATTTGAACCACGGATCTCCTGGTTTCAGCCCAGTCGCTCTAACCCATTGAGCTACCATGACTTCGGGTTATCTTATACTTTCCGAAGATCTGTTGAACCGATTTTAAGATTATAACAATAAATCCAAGATTCATCAACAGTAACGATATTCCAAACCAAATTTGAAGTGTCACCTTGGAATTTTTCCAGAGTTTTTCTGTAGCAATCGATACGTTGTTGTTTTTGATCGGTAGTCAGTTTATGACGTCTAACTGTTGATATATTTAACTCATACCAATGTCCAACATGTCCGTCAAACAACGATAATATTTTCATCAGTAACAACAGTTCTTGGGGTGAGTCCTACACGAAATCCTTAAGAACTTTCTTAGATGGCACTTGTTCGTGAAATACATGTCTAAAGCGACCTTACAGTCTGATTTTTAAAAGAAGATACGTGAAGGTCATCAGGCAAGGGACGCGAAGGTTGAGAAGGGAAGTTCTCTGCTACGGTAACGTAAACAAAGGTTGTCAGATTGGATACACTGCTGAATCACATACTCCTCAGCTCAGTTATCGCTAGTTGTGTGAGGGAAACAGAGTTTGTCTAGTTGTGCTGTGTATTGTTGGACTACTTTGTTAAAACACAATTAAAATACGTTTTTATGGAAGCAAGACGTAGTAGCGGTAGGATTAGAGGTGGACCGAGGCAAAGATGTTACATTGCATAGTCAAGATAGAGAATTTGTCTGTTCTCTTAGAGAATTCTTCCAACAGGAAGACGAGAGTTTGCTCCTTATCAATGAACAGCTTATTCCTTTTATCCAAAAGCGACAGCCACATGTCAGTAGATATGCTTGCACGTAAAAGAATTCCTGTGGGTCAAAATTCCGGCATATCGGCGGCGTTGATATGAACATGTCAATTAACAAATTCGTTAATAATAGTATATTGCGATATTAATGTATACGGAACGAGGAAAGGTCTTAAAAAACGAGGCGCTTGCACCGAGTTTTATCAACTCTCGAGATTCCATTATTTGCTTACCACATGTGTGTTGTACATTATTTTTTGCACTATATGGATTTATATGAATCTGAATTTTAGTAGTTAAGATATTATCTGAAATATTAATAAATATAATTGAAGATAAATGTTAGATTTTAGAACGTACATCGCGTATATGTGTTTCTATGGAGAAATACTTACTGCACTGTGCGGGAATGTCAACTTACGATGTATAGCAACAATAACGGTAAGTATGGAATATTAGTTACATAGTACAAACAATTATTTAAAAGAACTCACACATGTGTAGACTCTACAACTCAGTGAATGTGTCAACAACTTATTTCTGTTTTTAAAGTAGGCTAATACAGATTAACTGTACATATTTTTGTTGAGGTGAGATAACTCGAACCCTTGTTTGTTTAGAGTGTTGAGAGGATAAAGAAGGACTGTAGGCATCTATGATGATTTGAAATCATGCAAAATCATGAAAACATTTTAAATGAGATGATTATTCAACTATTAGAGCAAAACAAACTAAGCACACAGTAATCAACTCAGAAAAATTGGGTACTAGCTGTCAATTTAATTTGTATTTGGAAACATGTGATTTTCAGTGTCGCCATAAGATGATAAGATCATCAGGAACACGTTATTGCATGTGCCTTGCAACAGAAGAGTGATAACTGTATCACTGGAGCACGTGTTTGAAAGTAGGAGACAGATCAGTAAGGCATTTGTTTAGAGCTACTGCTGACTGCAGTAATTTTTCAATTCAACTTCGTAGCCTTGCTTTGGTGACCTGTAATTAAGGATATAAGTATATTACAGTAGCCATGCTGATTTATGACGTTCATTATTGATTCCATTCAGGCATTCCACGTTCAATTTACGTTTGAAAAATGACACATTGCTAGAGAAACGCCCTATGACATATTAACTGCGTGTGCATTGCATCCATCAACATCACTATGTGGCTACTGTTCGTCTCGAGGCTATCTGATGCATTCACCATCTGTCAGACATAGCTATAGGTTCTTATCTGTTAAGTCAGTGTATCCCTGGAAGTCCAAGAATGCAGCCTTCTTCTTTTTGCTTTGTTGTCGTAAAACACAAAATTATAATAGGTTATGTCAAACTGTTGTTAGGAAACTAATTGCTAATTCTCTATTACATATTGTAATGCACAATTTGAATTTCGATTTCACCAGAAACATGTTTTAGATATCTAAATTTCAAACAAATAGAAGAAGATCGAAGAATACGGTTCACATGGAAAATTTTTGAAAGTGTATATCTTGAATTTTCGAGGAATAGACCATAGCTGATAAACCGTAATGTATACAGTCTTATTAGAAGAAGATGAAATGACAAGTAACAGATTCGGAAAACATCTGAAGCCTTAGATGGCGCTTCGTTCACAGTATACACTTTATTGCCACCCCGGTTTCATTTCAAAGTGACCGATAGATAGGTACACCAATATATGTTGGGATCCTTCATGTGCATTTTTCTTTTTGTTGTTACTTTAATAACAATGTCTTATGTACGAGGTCTGTTCAATAAAGAATGATCACAATTTTTTTTCTGACAAAGTACCTTTACTCACCCTCATAATTTTGATGTTCCTTCTCAAAATAGTCTCCCCTGAATGCGATGTACTTGTCCCAGCGTTTCTGCCAGTCTTCAAAGACATGCTGGAAACCATTTTTGAGAGATCCTTCAAAATCGCCTCCACAGCCTTCACCACTGCTTCTGATGATGGATAATGTCTCCCACGAAGTTGTTTCTTCAAGTAAGGGAATAGAAAAAAGTCACGTGCGGCTAAATCCGGACTATAGGGAGGGTGAGAGATGCACTTCACGTTGATTTTTGCAAGATATTCAGCAACAACATTGGCAATATACGTCCGCGCATTATCGTGGTGCAGCATCCAGCTTACTTCATGGAAATGTGGTCTTTTACGTCTTACATGGTCTTTTGCACCTGATATAGACATGTTTTCAGGACATCCCTGTAGTATTGTCCAGTTACTGATGTGTGTGCAGGTACAACATGCTGATAAACCATTCCATGAATAACAAAGAATGAGATGACCATAACTTTCCCAGCAGAAGCAACCACTTTTGCTGCTTTAGGGGTTGGTGATGAAGGAGATTTCCACACTGAGCTTTGCTGTTTGCTCTCAGGATCAAAATGATGTAGACAAGTTTCATCAGCAGTGATTACGTTTGAAAGAAACTCCGGATCTTCCTCTAACATCAACTTTAACTGCATGTTACCTCCATTGCAGCGGTAGGCGATACTGAACATGTTGAACTTGCCTGGTTCTCACAGGTGGGAACCAGGAGTACCAACAATGAAACTACTACGGCGTGTTTGTTTCACATTAAGCTAACAGAATATAATAAGATTGAATTTTAGTGCGTAAAATTATGATCATTCTTTATTGAACGGCCCTAATATTTCTTACAGAAGATAAGTAATAACATTTTAAGATAAGAGGTGAAACTTTCTTGGCGAGGAATATCTTCGAAATGTTCTCTGGAAACAAGTCAGGTGAAAAGACGATTAGAAATCGACGTTTCGGTAGCGCACAACACTCCCATCACCAGGATAATTTTAAGAAATATTATATCCACAAAATAGAGATAAAAAATAAAAAAGACAAAACACTACCAATATACGCATTACTGAACAAAAGACTGTTTTCAGTAAATTAAATGCCAGGTCAGGAGATGGCGTGTGTGTAGAAAATTAAATAGTTCAAAGAAACGTAACTACTTAACTTGATAATCAAGCTGCATAGATCTGTGCTTTTTAAGTCGACGGATTTCCATTTTAAGGCTGAAGAGGAGCTGAACTGAACTGAAATCCAGCATCACGATTAAGCGTTCTCCTATCGGAGGAAATGGCCAGAACCTCCTTAACTCTCCGCTCTCAGTAACTGTTGCATTTTGCCAAGATGGTCGTCTCCCGAAAGTTGACTCTATGCTCTGCCAGCCCAGACTTATGAGGTTGCATTAAACGAATGCTCCGAGAAGATATTGAAATAATATAGTGTGATCCATATAAACCTGAACCATTTCAATAGGCCACAACGTTTGAACCAATAATAGGACACACGTACAACTTTGTGAGAATATAATACACAATTGGAAGATTACATTACACTATTTACATCTCTGAGAAAATATTGGAAGTGTCCTCCACCAGCATCTATGGATCGTTGGTCCCATTTTCATTGATACGACTGTAGACACTGAAGTTTATACGGGTATCTTCAAGACATTTGTGGAGCAGCTGGATGATATCGAATTGAGAGGTTATTTCCAGCAAGATGGAGCAACGTACCATACATATAATGACACCATGCAACTTGTGACCAGTTTCTTTGGTAATCGAATAATGTCAAAATGTCTGTGGCCCCCCAGATCCCCTGAGCTAACCTCAAAGGATTTTTTTCTTGTGGGGTATCTAAAAATAGAGTGTACAAGAATAGGTCACGGACAATTTATATTCTCAAGTTATCCATTCGAACCAAAATAATCAACATTGGCGAGGACACTCTCTGTAAAACTTGTCTATAACCGCTCGGCTATCAGTACACGTTTAGTAACTGAGAGTTAATTATGAGAGGATTCAGCAGAACGAAGCTGAAGAGACACGTTCCGTGACGACATTGTAAACCGGCCGTGGAAACGATGTGGACTTCCAATCTTCCCCCTCCTTTCAAATGGTGTATATAAGATCTCATTGCTCAAAAATTGCACAACGCAAATGTCAAATACATTTTATATTCTGTGGCGCTAACCATTTCGTAGCTATTCATTCTTAGTGCTTTGATTTTCGCAGTTTACCTACTTATGCTTCTCTCAGTTAATGGAAAGTCGTTCGTATTCTTTTTTTCTTCACTACGTACATAGTTATGGTATAAAGATTTGTGTAACTATCAAATCTATTTTATTTGAAGCGTTTTGTTATACAGAACAAAACATAAGCGGTAACAAAACAAAAGAAAAACAGAGAAAAATAAAAGAAACGTCCAGGATAGCCAATGTAATTGCAATCTTCGGAGGCTTACTAACCAGTGTAAATGGAGAAGATTTTTCACCCAAGTATTCTAAACCGAGAATTTACTGGAAATACACGTTTTGAAGTCTTGAATAAATAAGGTATTTTAGAAACAGAAATCTACTTTTAGTGTCTATGCTCAAAAAAAATTGATTTAAACTTGCTTGACTTTATTCAAATGTTGAGTGCCGCGATAGTTCTAAGTTGGTCTTATTAGAGGCGTAAGCCAATTTAGATGGACACGCGCGCGTCATATTCTGCACCATTACTGCTGCAAATTGCGGGATCGAAACCAATCACGCCCGCCCGTCTATTTATATTCGAGTACGCCTGAGCAGTAACTAAATGCACAAAGCTTTTAAATATAGCTGACGTCACCCACCGATGGGCGCAGGTGCAAGGGGCGAAGCACTTGATAAAATCGGATGGGGAGGGCATCTTCTACTACTAACGTGTCACCCTCATAAAAATGCAAGTTGGAGAGACCTCACTTTCCGGGTTAACTGTTGCAAACTACACCCATCCCATCACAAAGCCCCGGATAAAGAGTTCCTGGTAACTCGTGCTATGCTGTGCCAGCAGGTTATTTAATTTCGGGCGGTGGTCGGCTATGAAGGGTTGCAAGGGGATGAAAAGGGAGGGGTGGTGGTTTAGAAAATCGCGTTACTGCCCGCAAAAGGAAGAGGGGCCGACGGACGGAAAGAAACGTGCAATCTAATAAAAAATAAAGCGCTTTGTGAGAGAAAGGCATTGAGAGGTCAATTGTTCTTGCATACATGAACAATGGATACTTAGTTGTGAATGAAATGTTCTTGAATATGCGATACTCATACCAGACAAGATTTGTGTACTTTTACTGCCTCTCTATGTAAAATATTGTATAACAACTAACTCAAAACTTTAACATCTTCAAGGATACGACACAAAGATTAATAATCAGGAATAATACTGGTTTTGAAGATTTGAATTAGTGCATTGTATATTTAAGTTATATATTTTATTTGCATGTACGTATCTTTAAATTCCTGCGTACAGTCGTCCTCGTCTGGAGTTCAAACTGCAGTAAATTCAAAGGATCACAGTCGTAGATTACCGGCACGTTAAAGAACTTCAAGAATATATAGAAGGTTTGATGAATTTTTTCCATCAAAATTTGTAGAATTCAAACTTAAATATTTTGTAGAAAGAGAAGAGTGGGTATATTGTAGCAATGCCAGTAGCAACATTATTTGGTAAGCTGGAACCGTCAGTGTAAACATGCAGCCGTTCATTGAAAGCGTCATTTCTAGTGTCATTTGTTTCAGGTTTCAGATTTTGTAACTTCTACAGCTAAGTGTATTTCCATAATAAAATTAAATGTATATTTAAAATTTCCTACTAATATCCTCCTTAAAGTACTCTAAATTCTGGATGGCTTTTATGTAACTGGTAAACCGTAAGAGGTAGACAAAGTATACTTCTCAAAACTGTGGAAGTTTTCGTTAAAACATGAAGTGTATATCAGAGAACATTTATGCATCTCCTAGCGATCAGTTAATGAAACATTTGACTATCACTATTTCAAACACCATGAGGTGAAGAGAACAATATAGATGGTGAATTTTATCAACAAACTTCTGTCTTAGCAATAGTTAATCCTCTTTCACCTTTTCTGGCGGATCATTTTATGACCGTTTTTTCAAAATGCAAGTCACATATACATATTTACATGTTAATCATACTTTTGCTATTGTTCCTGATAAACCCATAAACGATGCTCTAAAATAACTAAATTTGCAAATAAAGCTACAAAATTTACATTAGAAACTGGAATTAATGGATTTCTTCCTTTTCTAGATCTAAACTTAAATATAAATATATAAATATATAAATATAAATATATAAATATATAAATATAAACTTTATCACAATCGAAACAATTAAACTGACAAATACAGACAGAGAAATGTAGTGTATTTTTAATGATATATTTATTTTAAGGAACTAAAGTTATACCAAACACTTTAAAAAGTTTGAAAATGTTTATTGGCCCAAGGATTGTAAGTAATTTTTTAAAATTATAATTGTCTTTTATTTTTTAAGGGTAGAAATATCATTAATAGGTTTTTTATATTTAAATTTTTCAATATTTTTGTGTATAAAGTATTTATTAAAACCATTAATTAATGCAGTATTAATAATATAATTAATTAATAACAATTAATATGTTTATATTCTTTATTAAGTTTTTCTTTATTCAGGAGTATATTTAATAATATATAAATCAAACTATTGAAAACAGCAAATTTATGTGAAAAAGCGTTAAAGCTTTTATTTTTATGTAATTATCGATATGAGTAGACTTCCTATAAATACCAAAGATTAATTTATTATTATTTCTTATTATCTTTAGACCTAGAAAAGGAAGAAATCCATTAATTCCAGTTTCTAATGTAAATTTTATAGCTTTATTTGCAAATTTGGTAATTTTGGAGCATCGTTTATGAGTTTATCAGGAACCATTGGAAAAATACTATAACATATCTATACCAATCTTTAGAAATTAAAGGGAAGACTTTAGTGACATGCATTTCGCAAAAAAAAAAAAAAAAAAAAAAAAAACGCTCATAAAAAAGGGTGAAAGAGGATTACCCATTGCCAAGCCAGAAGTCTGTTAAAAAATTATCATCACTTCTTAAAAGATAAGTGAAGTTTTAAGTTATACATTATTATATTTGCATATATTGTCTTTGAATGTTTAAATAACCTACTGCTTGGTACAGAGGCTGTGCCTTATAAATATAAGTTGTAATTACTGACTTAAAGCATATCAGCATATCACATATTGACTATCACTTAAAGTCTACTGTATTCCCTTATGACTACAATAAGATAATGTTTATCTTGCAGTAGATAGAGCAATAAGTGTTTGTACAAGAGTAGAGAAAGTCATGTATACATCACATAACGACCAGCTGCTTAAAACATTTGACTATCACTTAAAGTCTACTGTATTCCCTTGTAACTACAATAAGATAATGTTTATCTTGAAGTAGATAGAGTAATAAGTGTTTGTACAAGAGTAGAGAAAGTCATGTATTAATCACATAAGACCAGCTGTTTAAAACATTTGACTATCACTTAAAGTCTACTGTATTCCCTTGTAACTACAATAAGATAATGTTTATCTTGAAGTAAATAGAAGAATAAGCATTTGTAAGAATAGTTCTCTACAACAATGGAGAAAATGCAAGACAGGGAATGTTTGGTATATGTAGGGCACATCTGCATGGTCTCCCTCGTTACATATCGATCCTATAGACGTCGGTGACTGGCCCGGCTTATACTGCTCCAGCTCTATTAGATTTGAAATTCATCATCGGAAATCGTGTTAAGTGCTTCAAAAGGTCTCGGCCCCAGTTCGACAAGAGGGGAAGCGCCCCATAATGATTTTCAACAGGCCTGTATATCATCGCGTGAGTCTATGGCGAATAACAATTCATTGTCCATTGTCCCTTCCTTTCTCCTGTGTAGGTGTTACGTCCATATCACCATAAACTTCACTTTCTATAGTAGCGTAAATGAGGAAGTAATTCATTATAGACCAAACGTTACCGGAAATACAAGTTTTACGGATCCCCTGGATCAAAACTTGTTCCTTGAGTATAATTTCGTTAGATTTACTTTCCTTTTAATAATTTTCATTAAAACATACGTTTAAGATATTTTCAAGCCATGTGAAATGTATTTGTTGAATTTTCTGGGTATTTCCTCGAAGTTCTTTTCATTCTGGATGACTTTTTATAACTGCTAAATTGTAAGAGATAGACAAAGTCATAGCACATACAAATTATATGAAACTTCTGATGTTAACCATTTTCCAGACATTGTTATTTGTTTGGATTTTCATATGATATGCAAAGAGAATCTAATTTCAAGAACATGATATAACAACGTACTGTTTAAAACATTTGACTATCACGTGAAGTGTACTGTATTGTTCTTGAATATATCTACAGATGTATATTGAAAGTTTATCTATAGTAATAAAAGTAGTTGGAAAGTAGCTTTTGTAATAGTAAGTCATGACAATGCAGTACTAATAGATGGAATGTCCATATTTCCCTTTTTCATTCAAAGAAATGTGATTTCATACCAATCATATAGCGACCCGCCTTTTACACGTTAATTTTGTAATAACGAGGACTCATTTGTCTTAAGTCAAATCGGACGATGAGAAGTAATACTCAAATGAGTACAGGGCACGCAAAGCTTAGAGTTACTATACATTCATATTTCAGGATAAGAGAAAACCTATAACGTTAAGTCATATCGAACGACGAATAAAATGATGTTTAAACGAGTACAGGGTACATAGAGCTTAGAGTTATCAGACATTCATCTTTCAGGATAAGAGAAAACTTCCAACGTTAAGTCATATCGCACGACGAATTAAATGATGTTCAAATGAGTACAGGGTACATAGAGCTTAGGGTTAACAGACATTCATCTTTCAAGATAAGAGAAATCCTCCAACGTTAAGTCACATCAGACGATGATTGAAATGATTTTCGAATGACTACAGGGTACATAGAGCTTAGAGTTACCAAACATTCATCTTTTAGGATAAAAGAAAACCTACAACGTTAAGTCATATCGGACGATAAATGAAATGATGTTCAAATGAGTACAGGGTACATAGAGCTTAGAGTCACCAGACATTCATCTTTCAGGATAAGAGAAAACCTCCAACGTTAAGTCATATCAGACGATGAATGAAATGATGTTCAAATGAGTACAGGGTACATAGAGCTTAGAGTTACCAGACATTCATCTTTCAGGATAAGAGAAAACCTATAACGTTAAGTCATATCGAACGATGAATGAAATTATGTTTAAACGAGTACAGGGTACATAGAGCTTAGAGTCATCAGACATTAATCTTTTAGGACAAGAGAAAACGTCCAACGTTAAGTCATATCGGACGATGAATGAAATGATGTTCAAATGAGTACAGGGTACATAGAGCTTAGAGGTACCAGATATTCATCTTTCAGGATAAGAGAAAACCTCCAACGTTAAGTGATATCGGACGATGAATGAAATGATGTTCAAATGAGTACAGGGTACTTAGAGCTTAGTGTTACCAGACATTCATCTTTGTGGATAAAGGAAACCTGGTTATCTATGAGGATAACTCACCCTAAGCGAGATTCGAACAAAGGACCCCTTGAGCGTCAGGTAGACACCGTATTATCTACGCTAGAGAGATGGGCGCTTAGTGTATGACACTAAGAATAATTTCAATGCCGGCAGTTTGCCGTGATTTCCTATTAGGAGTGTATTTACATGCCTGTGAATATCTAATTTGGCAGTTACATATTTAAGTACACTTACAAAGCATTGGTGTGGACCTGGGTATGATTTGTTAACCAACTAAATCAGTTTTTCTTGAATTGCCCATCAGCTTATTAAAAGTGACATCAGTTTACCTAAATGTTCCACTGACATACGGCGTTGTCTCTGCAGAGCTACTGACATATTACTCAATGTGTGGAAAGGTTAAAATATCCCGGCCCTGTAGCCGGAATCGAAGCCGGAAGCACTGGATTTCAAGGCTAACATGCCGACCACTAGAGCACAGAAGCAGCGTCAGAGTACTTTTAGTGAATATAATATTAAAATGGCGAGCGAGTCTTACATGCTTATATTTGTATATCAAATATTAGAGAGACTGAAGAGTCGAAGTAGGAAAAAACTCGAGGAAAGTGGGTTTAGAAATAATTTTCTTTTTTATAAATTACCATATGTTAACGGTTTGAGTAGACAGCATCACTCTCTCTCTCGCTCTGTCTCGTAACGGTCCGGTAGTTACGTACCTTGTTAGTCAATTTGAAGCGTTTGTCCATGCGACTGAACTTAACACACATCGCTGTCCCATGAAATAGACTAGATGAGCGTGAAAAGTTACATATCCAATCACGCCGTGCCTCCGATATGCACGTCACCCGTTCTCCAACATGAAAGAAAACCCATTTTCTACTATCTACTTCATGTAAACAGAGGTAGACAAAGGATTTTTTTCCCCTGTTCCGTTCTCCTTTGGAACATACTGAAGGTGTTAACTCGTTATCTTTGGTTTTTTTAATCATTAGGTTACGCACACATTCACACTCTCATTCATACTTCCAGACTCTGGGGAAGAATCTTGATCGGAGAAAAATCCCCACACTCACCGCCGGGAATCGAACCCGGGAGCCCTAGCACGGCAGGCAGGTGCTCTAACCGAATGGGCTACGGGGCCAGCCACAAACGATTTTATCGCATAGATGCAATGGCAGTAAGCTTAAGTGATGTTCAAATGTTTCACGAACTGGTCACTGACATTTCCTTCTCTTTGCGTCTCCATGGGAACGAATTTTCTGCGCTTGCTCATGTGAGTAAAACACATATGTGTTGGAAAAACCATTAGCAAAGGGAAAAGGACAATTGCACAAAAAAGGTTTATTTTACAAAGTTGTGCACTTTAACCTAAATATGTTGTGTATAAAGTTTTTTTTCTATATTTACGCTTACCAGATATGCAAAAGTCTCTCTGATTGAACAGGACTTCTGAATACATTTCCAGAAAATCTGGTAAATTAGGTACCCTCTGTACTTTCTTGGCTGCTTGGGATGGTCGCCCTTAGTCTCGCCTTGCCTCATCCTTCCTCCTGGGGAACCCCACTTGGGGACATAGGTACAATCGAGAACGTTTGGACCTCCGTGCCGAATCCTCTTAATTGTGTAGTCCAGTTCAGTCATACAGGCGTGCGGGCGTACATACACTTTCAGATATTTATAATATATATATATATATATATATATATATATATATATATATATTATATATTATATATTATATTGAATAAAATCTTTCTGTTTGTGTTATTCGGGTAATTGGAAAATTCGTATTTCTGGTGAAATTTCGATATAAATTTTATATACGAGTGTCGTCTGATACGGCTGGCCGTGGCTCAGTGGTTAGACCGCTTGACTCTCACCAAGACGGCCCGGGTTCGATCCCAGGCGACCGCAAAGTGAGATTTGTAGTGGACAAAACGGCGCTGGGGCGGGTTTTCTCCGGGATCTCCGGTTTCCCCAGCCATCTTATTCCACCGGTGCTCCATCTTCATATCGTGTATCATCAGTGTCACCCCCTGCGGGCTTTTATGTAGTAAAAGCGGGCATTAAACACTACGCATTTCATTTTCATTGTCGCCTGATAAGTCCTTGGCCGCACAATAATAATAATAATAATAATAATAATAATAATAATAATAATAATAATAATAATAATAATAATAATAATAATAATAATGGAAATTAATTGTTCTTTAACACTAGCCGTGTGTCAGACGCACTGTGAAAGGGTAGAGCCAGACCGAAAAATTCAATGCCGTATTCGGAATTTTAACTACGGATGTTCTGGTCTCCGTCCAGCCGCTCTAACTATAGAGCTAATATGGCCAACGAGCCGACATGACATCAAATTCTCCAACTGACTCAAATTCCGGCTATGGCATTGAATTTTTAGTCTCTCTACTCATTCATAGTGTGTCCTACAAGAAATTTAACTTTTTAACTGTGCTAGGCTGGATGGAATTTACTTAGAACTTTTATATTTGATGTTTTAGCTATAATAATTAGGGGTTAGGTTCCATGAATGAAAATGTTCAATAATTTGTCCATGTCTGTAAGACGAAGCAGATCGTCGGTAGGAAATATAAAAAACAAGATTTATAAAAATAGAAATTTCCGACACCCAGAGTTGCAGCGGTTTATTTTTTGGATGATGAAGGTGGTGAAGGTAGAGTTCTCACCTTTTGTGAAGTTCTTACAGAATTATTGTTCACCACGGCTACTCTCGAGCGATGATCTCTACACCCAGGGCCGTAGACTCGGAACCGAGAAATAATATATTCTTTTGAGATAATGAAATAATTACTCTTCATTCGATTTATTTCCTTTGCAAACTGATGTTTCAATTATAACAAAATATTTTGAAATTATTGTGAACACGTAAGAAAATAATTCTTCTTTTACTCGATACAATTCAGTTGTCAATTAAATTTACTGAATCAATTTTCTCCTATACTTTACAAATAATGGTAAAATTTGCTTGATGTATTAGCTATTTAATATACTCGCGGACACACGCAAACCATGAATGTTAAATGCAAGATTTCGGACAGACACTTACACATGTCCGTACTCAGTGATGGTTACATGCAGAAGAATTTTATATTACACTTCTACTCATTTGTTTAGCATAGCAAGAATGTAGCCTCCGCTACTCGTTTGTTTAAAAGAAACTTAATGCAAGCAATAGTATTTTATATGGATGTCTTGAATGTCGCAACCAAACCATCACACCGAAACACACGCTAGCAGATGTCACAAGAACAATATAAAATATCCGCTAAAGGGTATAGTTTCTCAAATGCTTGAAGGTGGTCATAGTTGTAGTGGAATGCATTATGTTCCAGCACTGTACGGTAGGCGCGCCCGGAAACCGGTTCGACCAGCAAGTTCTGGAAAACCTTCATACGATGACATCACAAATCATTACCTACTCCTCTTCTTTTTATCGCCGCTTTCGATTGTTACGGTGAACAGTTCATTAATGGTTCCACTGCAATGTTTCCAGACACGAGAGCATTTTCTGTCAGCTATTAACGATATTTACTGAATATATTGGAAATCGAGCGAACTACTTCGGAACTGTAGCTGCAACTGAAATAATGGCATAGTACTGGACTCACATCACTTTCGCTACACAAACATACACTTACTATTTTTATTTACTTCATGTCAACATATAAACGTGTGTAGAAATAGTGACAATGTACAGTAGACTATGTGATGGTCAATTGTTTTAAAGAGCTGTTCACTACGAAAGGAGTTTGACATTACATTCCCTTTGCCTGGCCAAGAGTGAGAATAACTAAATACCATTTTTTTTCCCTTATGAAAAGCCTAAGTATTTGAAAATTCAATCCAATAACAAAGAATATCTCGAGATGCCTAATGGCACAACGTTTTCATTTGAAATAAATTGGGTACTTTAACAAGAAACACATGCTGTTCTGTGGTAACATTTGAGGACTACAGAGGCTATTCCCAGAAAATTCAAGATATGTCTTTCATTATTCAAGATATTATGTTAAACATGTGGCAATTTTATAAAAAATTTTATAACCACTTTTGAGAAAATGAAAAATTTTTAAATTCTCCGAGTGGATGGCAAATTTATGAAATCTTGCATAGCATCGTTGGAAGATACTGAAGTTAAAGATTAAGGTGGTACATAACCCGTTTGTTTTCAACTTTGCATGCTCTTTCCCCCTTGCATATTCAAAATACATCATTTCGGTGACATCTCATAACTGAAATTTTAGAATATCTAAAATCTTCCCGTAATAAACTTAGTTTCAGATATATAGAGATTTTCTTCCTTGCATCCTTGGAATATGGACAACTTATTTACCAAGCTTCTTATTTCACCTACTTTTTGTTTTTGTTTTTGTGTTATACGGTTTACAAGTACACGTGGACCCTTTTCTCAAAACCTATATTACCAGTGAAATGTGGGCATCAATTTTTTGGGTCGAATGCACTATTTTCCTATATATCATACTTAGTAAAAAAATAATGACCCCTAGATACCTACCACTCTCAAAAGAAAAGGTACCTAAAAGTACAAAAGAGAAAATATAGCCTGAACACTTTATAGAACTCCAGAAAACTAAATAAATAGATGAGCTTCTAATTATACAAAGACTTTATAATGCATTTGTGAAAATAGTATACTTTAATGGCCTAAATATAAGAGTAGAGAAAGTCATGTATACATCACATAACAACCAGTTGTTTAAAACATTTGACTATCACTTAAAGTCTACTGAATTCCCTTGTAACTACAATAAGGTAATGTTTATCTTGAAGTAGATAGAGCAATAAGTGTTCGTACAAGAGTAGAGAAAGTCAAGTATACATCACGTAACGACCAAAACATTTGACTATCACTTATATTCTACTGTATTCCCTTGTAACTACAATAAGATAATGTTTATCTTGAAGTAGATAGAGGAACAGGTGTTCGAAGTATGGAGTAGAGGAAGACTTGTGACTACAACACATGTAGAAGAAGTGTGAACTTCAGTGTTATGGAGGTTCGCTAGTTAAGCCAAAGAAAATCCTTGAAGCGTTAAAGAGATATCGAACGCATGACTCCAAGTTTCCAGTACGCCTTGAGATCAAAGGGCGGGCAGGTGTGACGTAAAGTATCTGACGTAACAAGCATAAAGGACTGACTGTCTATGCCGAGAGCGTGCACTTGAATTCACATCGCAATTACACGGAGAAGTAGTAGATGGCAATAAATATTGCACTTGGTGATGATGATCCGAGAGGAAAACGCATTAAACAAACACTACGTTATTTATCGCTGAACTCTACTTTACTCATCTTTATAATCTTTAATTTTTATTTTCTGTACCGCGTATGTAGTAGTTAATGAGGTACTGCAATCTATTGAAAAGTCAGACAGTAGGTGAATGGCGGGGACGAGATTTATATAATGTGAAATGAAATCTTCGATTAAGTGCCAAACTGTAGGTAAATCCAGTGTCTCAGAGGGCGTGTTGAATGGTTACATCGCTCGACTCTCAATAATTCAGCCCTGGTTTGATCCCAGGCGACCACCGTGTTATGGTAGACAACACGGCACTGGGGTTCGAAAACGCCCCACCAGGTGGACCCGGACACCAGAGATCGTCCTACCGGAGGAAGGAGGAAGGATGAGGCGAAGGAGTCAGAGGGCGGCTGACCCAAGAAGCCACGACAGTAGAGAGGGCAGGGTCGCTACTGTTTACTTTGGAGAGAGACCTCCCCGACAGGCCAGGACAACGAACTCGCTCCCCTGCAGCGGGACGGCAACAAGCCCAGCAGCCGAGCCCTAATGGTAGAGTCTGTTTAGTTAACTCATGTGCACGTCGGCCGCTTCCTTTGACGAATCCTTATAATCATTTTACAGCCCCGGCCCTCCTTCTCCCAGATCTTTCTGCAAGGTTGCCACCTTTCTCGATACGTCATGGGTATCGTACGAGGTTTCGTCTAAATAAATTATCTTATGTTCATTACTGCAAAACTTTCTTAGTTTTGACAAATATATATCGCCAAGCTACAATTCTACTGGATTCCATAATAACCCTTATCGTATTCAAAGTGCGGTATTTGAAACCCAGCTCCTTTAGGAGGCCGCGCGAAGTGCAGTGCCCATAAGGAAAATCACAAATTTCTTGCAAATGTGCAACCAATTCATCTAAGGTGGGCGCTCTCTCTTTTGCATAGAATCTATAAATTTCTCGGCGAATTAAATCGAATGTGAAATTATCTATTTTAGAGATTTACTTTCACACTTGATCGGCGTCTTTGGTATTCCTTTCGCCACAATATTTCTTACTGTACTTCTGTGAATACCCAGAATTTATCAGGTTCATTACATTACCCCTTACCAAGATTATTTGTCAGCACATATTTATATGTGTTCAAAACAAACGCTTGAATTTGCTTAGAAACAGTTCCCGTTATAACTTTGTTTTTTGAGACTTCTCCAGTAATATAACTCGGCCCAGTTATTCACACTTTTGTCATCACTTTGATTATTTTCACTTGACTGAAAGTTATCTACTACTTCATTTGTACTTAGCACTGCATTTCTCTCCCACTGTCTCCACATCGTGACACACAACGAATTTCTGCACGTAATGAAACAGATCAACTGGAAGTTGGAACTTTGTCAACTGATACTCCACGTGTAGTAAACATGTGACTGTCAGGGTAGCTATTGGTCCTCAACGACAGTGTTCCATTTCTGAAGTTTGGAGATAGATCTATGAAGGTCATAAGTGGGCGGTAGGGTGAGTTTTCTTTGAGGGGCAAACTGCTCTCGCGTTCACTAGACAGACTATACCAAGGCGGGCGATCCGAGCCCCAAAGTTACCTGGCTGGTGGTCACGAAATGGTCCCAGCAGAGGAGCGGAGAGCGGCAACCGACCTACCGGAGGAGGAAGTAATTTTCCTCAGAGCATATCATTCTGCCATGCACCGCCGAAACTGCCGCCAGCACTTGTACCCTGAAAGCGACCGCCAGATGAGAGATGATATGAAATGATAATGAAGATGAAATGTAGGGACCTACCCAGCATTCGCCTAGCGACCCAGGAAACTCCCGTTCCAAAATATATATACCCGTGCGTTAGGTAGGCCGACGGCGGGGATTCACTTAGGTCTCCTGCCGTAGGGGGAGGATCCGTCTCCTTCACTAGCCGTGATGCGAGAGCTGCGAACCGCTAGCACTCGTGGTATCTCTGACGTTACTAGAGGAACCTCGGGCCGAACATTCAGGCCCCTCTCTGTTGGGATTTGTTCGGATTGAGTTGGACTGGAGTTGGTAGTGTGTTCCCGACATCCGCGGGAGAGCGGGTATCTCCAGTCAGGCTTCGGCCACCAGAGGGGGCATAGGGTTGCCTAAGAGGTCCCGGGTTTTGGCACTGCAGAGTTAGTAGAAGGTGTGCGGCCCCACCGAGGTTGATCTTCCCTGTGGGGTTGACGCGCGTAAGTGGCGTATCCACTTCCAGCCGTCTTGATTTAGATTGAGGGGGGGGGGGGCTTTTAGACTCCGGATATTGCTACAAGACGGAGTTTTCCTTCGCTCCTGGGAAATAGAGACCGAAGTCTTACGACTTTCGGGTTGACCCCACCGTCAACT
The DNA here is from genome assembly GCA_030765055.1 of Mantis religiosa. Lineage (NCBI taxonomy): Eukaryota > Metazoa > Arthropoda > Insecta > Mantodea > Mantidae > Mantis > Mantis religiosa. The sequence goes on along the minus strand of CM060953.1, from coordinate 10,474,048 downwards.
ATTAACTGTGGACCTTAGACGAAACCGCCTGAGCCATCCCGAATGGGGGATCTAGGGTGATGGGATTTTCTTGAACAATCCTATACTTGTAAGATGTACTTGAATACTGAATTTGGTATTTATATTTTTAGTTTTACTGTTTAAAATCACAAACACCTTTTGTAACTGATTCGCGGAGTTTCAAAACACGCATTTCCATTAAAATATGGATATTGAATTTCTGAATGAATTATAATAATTCTTGTGGAGCCTAATTGAGAAAGTAATATTAGTGCATACAGTAAGTGATGTGAAAGTTTCAGATATCGCCCTTTACTTCCTGTTTCCTGCCGCTACAAACCCCAAATCTTGATAGAAACAGCAGTTTTACCATGTAAAATTGAACATAATTTGTCTGTAAAGTTATAGGCAAGCAGGGATTTTTAATTTTCCCTTGAGAATATTAAAGGGCCACACAGCGCTGATATCTCATGTCCAATCAGCTGATATCAGCACGTTCCCATTCATAAAAATTAGGATATTAGTTTTGAATGTATGATTATAGACTTGAACCCGCTGCCAGGTTGTACCGACCTTGAATATTTAATGCAAGTTGTACGACAGGTAGAAAAGGTCGACATTCTTCTGTCGTCTGATATTGGGCTTACGGCGCTTTTTATATCGACTTCATTTTAGTTGGTATTAAACCCCATAAGTTGATTACTTCCTCTTTTCTTATAATGAAGAAATGTTAATGAAACTGAACAAGGCTTAAAAATAACTAAGCATTGAAAATATTTATGTGTTTTGATAACTGCAATAATTAAAACAAATCATACCGAACGAGAATTATGTAATCGAGTCCTTTTTGAGAAAATTACAGATGAGTCGATAGTCGCTTTTCTCGAAACTCGATGCCGTCATCTCTACTTCTAATTCCAATACAAAATATAAATTTGGGAGAACTCTACAATGCCAATAAAATTATTATGTGTTTCAAACGGGAAGGTGTTTGTCGTTGAGCGGTATTAGATGAACAACCAATCGGAGTACTGCGGTGTTGTTGTATTGTATTCCCCCTAAGTGATGTGTGACGAGCCCCAAACTAATCAATCTCTAATAAATACTATTCGTGTTAAGACAAAAATTCAGATTTTGCCAAAACTGATCCATGATTAAGGAGACAGTAATGTATTTAACATAACCATAAAAACCCATATTTTTACCTCAAATAGTTTTCCTAATACAAATAAATAAAGTAAATACCATTATATTATAACAATGCATTACGACGTAAGCACTGTAATGAATATCATTATTGGTTGGCATGGATGCGTGAACGTATATTTGAAATTACTCAGAACTGAAAAGTAAACAGTTGACATGACGTGGTAAAAGAAATATGTACTTTGTATAAGTCAAGGTGTTTGTTAAATTCGATGAGAGGAAACAATACACTTCTTGCTAGTCTGACAGAACGTGTCTGGTCACATTATATCTTTGTTTATGAATGGTTCGTAATCTCTATTTACTCCAGAGAGTTCAAAGCAGCATTATTCAGTTACTCTTCCATGAAAAAGTGTATCAGCTGGAGTAATGAGCTACGATCCAGCTTTCCCCTTACTACTGCTAGAACAATCCAATAGAGTTAATGTGGGCTCAAATTATGTTGCAAATAGAAATAATATTTTTAAACTGACTGACCTTGAACGACTTATTCACGAAGAAATTAACAAGGAACACAACAAGACTGGGAAAACTGCGTGAGACATCAGATAAACTACAAGAAGACGACTTTTGGTAAGAAATAGCACGTAACGAGATTTTGGAACCTATCATCATAAATTTGTAGTACTCAGACGATGAAGACAATGACAATGAAGAATTATCTCTTAACGTAAGTAACATTCACAGCTATACGGAGACACCGCTGGTATTTTCGTTGGATTAGAAAAATAAGTAATTCATAAACTATAATTAATTTTAAACTCTATATTTAAAAAATTTGCATAATACAGGAATATTCATGTTGCAACATCTGCATTATTATAAAACTTTGGAAAGCTCAGTTTGCGTTCCCTTACGTCTAGCGCCACAAACACTCGCAAGTGTGCGAGAGAGAGAGGGAAATACTAAAAGATTGGGGGTATCGAGGTGGCAACGATAAAGGCTCTAACGCATCTGATTCGCTACAGGCGAAAACTCTTCCCATTTGAAACACATAATAGAATAGTTTGGTGACACACGATTATTTTCTTGTATAATGTACTGTACAGGTATCGCAATTTCTCAGGCTTTGCAATGCTCTAATTGCAGCAATAATATTTTGTGATTTTAAAATAAAATAAAAATTGCAGAATCATCACCGAAGTATGGAAATACATATAAAGCTGAAAAATTTCAATAGGCCATAATTTCCCTTTGAAAGTTCGTAGAATGTAGATCTCAGTGGCTCTGGCAGAATTGATAACACTGACAATTGTTGACGTTTCTTTGATACGACTGTAGACACTGAAGTTTATATGGGTATCTTCAAGACATTTGTGGAGCAGCTGCATGGTATAGAATTGAGAGAAGGTTATTTCCAGCAAGAAGGAGCAACGTGCCATACATCTAATGACACCATAGAACTTGTAACTAGATTCTTTGATAATCGAATAATCTCAAAAAGATCTGTGACCCCCAATCCTCACCGGATTTTTTCTTGTGCAGGTATCTAGAAATAGTGTACAAGAATAGGCCGCGAACAATTAATGTTCTCATGGTATCCATTTGAACCGAAATAAGTAACATTGGCGAGGATACTCTCAGTAAAACTTGAGAGAATATGGTGAGATGAGTACAAACATGTATAGATGCTGGTGGAGGACACTTCCAACATTTTCTCTGAGATGTAAATAGTGTAATGTAATCTCCCAATTGTGTATTATATTCTACCAAAGTTGTACATGTGTCCTATTATTGGTTCAAAAGTTATGGCTTATTGAAGTGGTTCCGGTTTATATGGATCGCACTATAGCACCGAGCGAATATATATATCGATGGGACACACGTAAGTTTTGATGATGACGGAAGGTTTCTGTACGATGTCAGTTGGTGTCACGTTCTAGGGGAACAATGGATACAGGTAGACAGCCTCCTTGGGGGTGGTATTGTTGATGGACGGCAAAACAACAAGCCGAAGGTCATCTCCGCTTCTTTTCAAACCCTATTTTCAAAATGTACTAAGCTTCTTTAACAGTCAAAAAATCAAAGTAGATGTAAACAAAGCCACGTGTGTTTGATCCTTCTTCACGCTTTCACCCTCTAAATAAAACCTTTCACCCTCTAGTCCAAATGTTTAAAGGCTCACTTCATTTGTTCTAAAGTACAAATATTAAGTACTAAGTACAGTTCAGCTGTGAATTTAAGTTAATTTGTACCTAGCCTAACTTATACGCCGTAACTGGGAGGGCGGACAAAAAAAAAAAAAAAAAAAAAAAAAAAAAAAAACAGTATCGGAATGAGGCAGTGTTGTTAAACACAAGTTAGGAAGTGAGGAAAAGACAATGTTATTCAACATTTTAACCATTTTTTGAGAAATGTTTAGAGCTTGCTATAGATGAAGTGGTGAATCTAACATCCAGAGATTACTTGTGTGTCAGTTTCAAGTATTTACAGCGTACGTAAAGTGAGGTTAGAACAATTTACAGCTAAGATTATAGGGATACAGACGACATAAGTGGCAATTACGAGGGTGGTATGAAAATTTTCCGACCTCAACATGAAGATGGCAGCACTGGTAAATAAAAGCTAGTGAATTTCGTTGTTCATCTTTTGACAGTTACTCACCAAAGTTTCAGCCATTTTAGACGTTTAGTTGTTATGCAACAGTCGTTTGAGTGAGTTGATGTGAGTGTTTTTGTGCAAATGGACAAAATCGAGTATCGAGTTGCCATAAAATATTTGTGTTTGAAAGGAAATACGCCTACGCAAATCAAAGATGAGTTGGATTCTGTGTATAGGGACTCTGCACCATCATTTACCACAGTGAAATTACTGTTATAACTCACTGTTTGGACTGTACTTTTGTTTCGGACGTATAATGGTGTACCTAAGTTTCATCTACAGTAATTAATCGGTGCCAAAACTCGGATTTATTGCGCCTAAACTGCGCCAATAGAGCGTTGGAAATGTTCATTCGAACACGTTTTTGGTCTAACGTGAACGAACGCGGCACCCAACGCGCGGACAGCTTTTTCGTGTCTAAATGTTGATTTAATATGTGACAAACACGTTCTTTTGACATGTTCATAGCCTCTGCTATCTCTCTCAGTTTGATTCGGTGGTCGTCTAGCACCATTTGCTGAACTTTGGCGATGTTTTGTTGGTAATTGCAATTTTTGGGCGTTTCGAACGTCCATCGACACCCCAGCTCTTACGGCCACGTTTAAATTCAGCTGCCCAAAATGTCACTGTAGTAAATAAAGTGCAGAGTCTTCATACACAGAATCCATTTCAACTTTAATATCTAATGAAAGCTCGATACTCGATATTGTCCATTTTCATAGAAATACTCAGATCAACTCAGCCCGCCTCCGTAGCGTAGATGGTAGCATGTCTGCCTCACGTTCAAGAGGTCCCGAGTTCAAATCTCGGTCAGGGTGAGTTACCTGGATAAGGTTTTTTCCGAGGGTTTCCCTTATCCTGAAAGACGAATGTCAGGTAACTCTAAGCTCCATGGACCCTAGAATCATTTGAGAATCTTTTCATCCAATTCATTCACCGTCCGATATGACTTAACGTTGGAGGACGTAAAAAAAACACATCAAGTCACTCAAACGACTGTTACCTAACAACTGAGCGTCCAAAATGGCTGAAACTTTGTAAGAAACTTTGGTGAGTAACTGTCAACAGATGAACAACGAAATTAACTAGCTTTTATTTACGAATGCTGCCATCTTCATGTTCAGGTCGGGAACTTTTCAGACCAATAATACCTCGTAATATTAACCTGGAAACCGTGGGAATCACAACTACCACTCCCAAGATTAAGTTTGAAACAACCGGCAACACTTACGAATCAGCCATACCACGCCCCTGTTATAGAGAAACACAAATCTTTTGGGTAGGCAAATGCAACTAAAGACTTAATACGGTAGTGATATACCCTCAAACCACAGATAACGGGGATTATTTGAGCTGGTAGACAGTTCGTGTACTCGTATGAAGGTGAGTATAAAAGCATAATGACGTGTAGGCTATTAGAAGTAGGTAGACAATATTTAGTATGATGGGCGATAAAGCGGTCGTCCCTAGCGAGGTCTGACTATTGTAGCATATCGAAACGGACGTGGCCCTTTCCCAAGCTGCATGTCAATACAGGGAGGAGCTGCACTAAAGCTTCCTGTTACGGCCGCTATTGTTGCACATTTCAACAATGATCCGTCCATGCCCGCCCATTATTCTGGATTAGATGTACCGCAGTTAATGGCCAAGTCCGAATACGTACACGACTGACTGACTAGTGTGTGGCTTGTTTGTCAAGCGATGCTTTCTTTTGATACCGTTTAGTCTCCCTAAATCCCCTCCCCCCTAAACAAGAAGCTTGTCTGGTGAACAATAAACTACCCTTTACATGGAAAATGTTTTAAACATTTGAATATTGCTTAAAGTCTACTGTATTCCCTTGCAACTACAATAAGATAATGTTTATCTTGAAGTAGATAGAGCAATAAGTGTTTGTACAAGAGTAGAGAAAGTCATGTAACATAACGACCAAAACAAAAGAAAGTCATGTATACATTACATAGCGACCAGCTGTTTAAAACATTTGACTATCACTTAAACTCTACGTATTCTCTTGTAACTACAATAAGATAATGTTTATCTTGAAGTAGATAGAGCAATAAGTGTTTGTACAAGGGTAGAGAAAGTCATGTATACATCACATAATGACCAAAACATTTGACTATCACTTAAAGTCTACTGTATCCCCTTGTAACTACAATAAGATAATGTTTATCTTGAAGTAGATAGAGCAATAAACGTTTGTACAAGAGTAGAGAAAGTCATGTATACATTACATAACGACCAGCTGTTTAAAACATTTGACTATCACCCAATAAGTTTTCCAAAACATCAAAATAAAAAAATCGACATTACTTGTAGGATTTTCCATAGAGAAACAATGCACTTAGGTATTTGTTAGGGTTCCGCTGTGACACCTTACGTAATCACACGACAATGCTTCATTTCTTATACTGTGAATAGAAACGATTTGAGAAAGGCGTGCAGACAATATAAAAATGTTTGATATTGCTTAAATTATGCAGAGATTGTTGCAGCAAATGTTATGTTTCATCTTGGTCTACTGATAAATGTCTACTCTTGGAGTAGATAAAACGTGACAATGTCTTGACACTGATACCTTCGTCTTTGATTCGCCGTGTAACACAATCAAATTTGGTGGTCTTTGTTCTATTTTGACATTCTTATGATTCTTTGTTCTTTTGTTTACAAGATAAAGCGATGTTATTTTAGCTGGTGTTCTAATAAAGTTGTAAGATACTTTCAGACGGCCTCCAGTGGAATAATGGCTCTCAGAGCGTTCACCGTGGTAGTAAATAATGGACACGTTCTCTGGTTCGATGCTAGAACAGGCTGTAGTTGTGTAACTCACGGTAGGTAGGCAGGCAGGCAGGCAGTCGCTTCTGCCCGATCTGCAGTATAACGTGGCCCTGCTATAAATTATAGACGTTCTCTCTCTCCCAACCCATCGTCAGCAGATACAGTACAGTATCCCTCTGACCTCGGAGCATCACTTCGCTTAGAGAAGGTGTTTTTTTGGCAAATCTCCATAAGGGCTTCTATTCTTCTATTTTCATTTGATATCACCTCTACTAAAGATATTTCCGAGGTTTACCTTTATCCTGAAATATGAATGTCTGGTAACTCTAAGCTCTGTGTGCCCTGTACTTATTTGAACATCATTTCATTCATCGTCTTATCATCATATCGACTTAACGTTGGAGGTTTCCTGTTATCCTGAAAGGTGAATGTCTGGTAACTCTAAGCTCTATGTACCCTGTACTCATTTGAACATCATTTCATTCATCGTCCGATATAACTTAACGTTGGAGGTTTTGTCTTATCCTGAAAGATGAATGTCTGATAACTCTAAGCTCTATGGACCCTGTACTTATTTGTGCATCATTTCATTCATCGTCCGATATGACTTAACGTTGGAGGTTTTCTCTTAACCTGAAAGATGAATGTCTGGTAACTCTAAGCTCTATGTACCCTGTACTTATTTGAACATCATTTCATTCATCGTCTTATCATCATATCGACTTAACGTTGGAGGTTTTCTGTTATCCTGAAAGGTGAATGTCTGGTAACTCTAAGCTCTATGTACCCTGTACTTATTTGAACATCATTTCATTCATCGTCCGATATAACTTAACGTTTGATATTTTGTCTTATCCTGAAAGATGAATGTCTGGTAACTCTAAGCTCTATGTACCCTGTACTTATTTGTGCATCATTTCATTAATCGTCCGATATGACTTAACGTTGGAGATTTTCTCTTATCCTGAAAGATGAATGTCTGGTAACTCTAAGCTCTATGGACCCTGTACTTATTTGTGCATCATTACATTCATCGTCCGATATGACTTAACGTTGGAGATTTTCTCTTATCCTGAAAGATGAATGTCTGGTAACTCTAAGCTCTATGGACCCTGTACTTATTTGTGCATCATTTCATTCATCGTCCGATATGACTTAACGTTGGAGGTTTTCTCTTATTCTGAAAGATGAATGTCTGGTAACTCTAAGCTGTATGTACCCTGTACTTATTTAAACATCATTTCATTCATCGTCCGATATGACTTAACGTTGGAGATTTTCTCTTATTCTGAAGGATGAATGTCTGGTAACTCTAAGCTGTATGTACCCTGTACTTATTTAAACATCATTTCATTCATCGTCCGATATGACTTAACGTTGGAGGTTTTCTCTTATTCTGAAAGATGAATGTCTGGTAACTCTAAGCTCTATGTACCCTGTACTTATTTAAACATCATTTCATTCATCGTCCGATATGACTTAACGTTGGAGATTTTCTCTTATCCTGAAAGATGAATGTCTGGTAACTCTAAGCTCTATGTACCCTGTACTTATTTAAACATCATTACATTCATCGTCCGATATGACTTAACGTTGGAGATTTTCTCTTATCCTGAAAGATGAATGTCTGGTAACTCTAAGCTCTATGGACCCTGTACTTATTTGTGCATCATTTCATTCATCGTCCGATATGACTTAACGTTGGAGGTTTTCTCTTATTCTGAAAGATGAATGTCTGGTAACTCTAAGCTGTATGTACCCTGTACTTATTTAAACATCATTTCATTCATCGTCCGATATGACTTAACGTTGGAGATTTTCTCTTATTCTGAAGGATGAATGTCTGGTAACTCTAAGCTGTATGTACCCTGTACTTATTTAAACATCATTTCATTCATCGTCCGATATGACTTAACGTTGGAGGTTTTCTCTTATTCTGAAAGATGAATGTCTGGTAACTCTAAGCTCTATGTACCCTGTACTTATTTAAACATCATTTCATTCATCGTCCGATATGACTTAACGTTGGAGATTTTCTCTTATTCTGAAGGATGAATGTCTGGTAACTCTAAGCTGTATGTACCCTGTACTTATTTAAACATAATTTCATTCATCGTCCGATATGACTTAACGTTGGAGGTTTTCTCTTATTCTGAAAGATGAATGTCTGGTAACTCTAAGCTCTATGTACCCTGTACTTATTTAAACATCATTTCATTCATCGTCCGATATGACTTAACGTTGGAGGTTTTCTCTTATTCTGAAAGATGAATGTCTGGTAACTCTAAGCTCTATGTACCCTGTACTTATTTAAACATCATTTCATTCATCGTCCGATATGACTTAACGTTGGAGATTTTCTCTTATTCTGAAGGATGAATGTCTGGTAACTCTAAGCTGTATGTACCCTGTACTTATTTCAGCATCATTTCATTCATCGTCCGATATGACTTAACGTTGGAGATTTTCTCTTATTCTGAAAGATGAATGTCTGGTAACTCTAAGCTCTATGTACCCTGTACTTATTTAAACATCATTTCATTCATCGTCCGATATGACTTAACGTTGGAGGTTTTCTCTTATTCTGAAAGATGAATGTCTGGTAACTCTAAGCTCTATGTACCCTGTACTTATTTAAACATCATTTCATTCATCGTCCGATATGACTTAACGTTGGAGATTTTCTCTTATTCTGAAGGATGAATGTCTGGTAACTCTAAGCTGTATGTACCCTGTACTTATTTCAGCATCATTTCATTCATCGTCCGATATGACTTAACGTTGGAGATTTTCTCTTATTCTGAAGGATGAATGTCTGGTAACTCTAAGCTGTATGTACCCTGTACTTATTTCAGCATCATTTCATTCATCGTCCGATATGACTTAACGTTGGAGATTTTCTCTTATTCTGAAGGATGAATGTCTGGTAACTCTAAGCTGTATGTACCCTGTACTTATTTCAGCATCATTTCATTCATCGTCCGATATGACTTAACGTTGGAGATTTTCTCTTATTCTGAAGGATGAATGTCTGGTAACTCTAAGCTGTATGTACCCTGTACTTATTTCAGCATCATTTCATTCATCGTCCGATATGACTTAACGTTGGAGATTTTCTCTTATTCTGAAGGATGAATGTCTGGTAACTCTAAGCTGTATGTACCCTGTACTTATTTAAACATCATTTCATTCATCGTCCGATATGACTTAACGTTGGAGGTATTCTCTTATTCTGAAAGATGAATGTCTGGTAACTCTAAGCTCTATGTACCCTGTACTTATTTAAACATCATTTCATTCATCGTCCGATATGACTTAACGTTGGAGGTTTTCTCTTATTCTGAAAGATGAAGGTCTGGTAACTCTAAGCTCTATGTACCCTGTACTTATTTAAACATCATTTCATTCATCGTCCGATATGACTTAACGTTGGAGATTTTCTCTTATTCTGAAGGATGAATGTCTGGTAACTCTAAGCTGTATGTACCCTGTACTTATTTCAGCATCATTTCATTCATCGTCCGATATGACTTAACGTTGGAGATTTTCTCTTATTCTGAAGGATGAATGTCTGGTAACTCTAAGCTGTATGTACCCTGTACTTATTTCAACATCATTTCATTCATCGTCCGATATGACTTAGCGTTGGAGTACAGTTTGTACAGGAGTAGACATGGTCGTTTGAGCGATACATAATGTGCGCTATTATAAATCTATGTTGCATTGGACAAACGAAGTCCAGTTATTTCAAGAGTAACTTGTTTGCGACAGTCGTTTTTCTGTTTGTCGGAGAGGGCGCGATGCTTGTTTGTTTGTGTCATAATAAATAACGGTGCATCCCATTTGAAAAATATCAAACATTTTCTGCTTTTGTATTAATAATTCGCTTTCATTTCTGCGTCCATTTGCTTTATACTAAACTTGGTAAATAGAAAAATGATTAAAATCTCTCTTGTTTACATTTACCAAAATAATAATAATGCTAAAAATTGTGTACGGAGTACAGCATAAATAAATAGCGGTTCTGGTTAATGGATACTCTCTGTTTGATGTGAAAAATATATGAATTTACATTCATTTGATTTTCGAATAGAGTTTGTTTGCTAGAATATAGTGGGGAAAAAGTTTGCTAATTATTATTGCTTTTGCTATCTAACATCAAAACGAGCTGCGTGGCTCAGGCAGTAGATAACCACAATCCGAGGCTTGTGGGTTCGACTCTCTAGGGCCAAGTCTGTTGTAACTTTGTTGTTTGTAAATTCGAGGGTTATTCGTAAAGCAAGGACCGTCAATTTTTATAAGTTAAACCATCATAGATATTTGCAAAAGTATTTTTTATTGGATTGCTTTCCTCTTTCTCTATTTTTCTACATAGTTGCCATATTTGTTTAAACATTTGTCATAACGTTCTACAAAGTTCACTATATCGACGTCATACAGGTCTGCCACCTGTGAGGATAACGTGTCTTCAACTGTTTCTTTCACCTTGTCATAGCACTCTCCCGCCAAGTTGCGCAGGTAGCGCTCAACGTCGTTTTTCAAATCATCGTCGGTCTGGAAATGTGTTCCACCCAGGTGTGACTTCAACTCAGGAAACAGATGACAATCACTAGATGCTAAGTCTGGATTGTCCCATCCGAACTGGGTCAGGAGATTAGCCGTTGCATGTGCAGTATGGGGACGAGCGTTGTCTTAAGGAAAAATCACTCCCTTCGTCAGTATTCCCCTCCTTCGATTTTGAATGGCATGTCGCAACTTTTTTGAAGTCTCACAGTAGCTAGCGGCGTTTATTATTGTGCCGATAGGCATAAACTCCCACAACAATACATCTTTTCTGTCCCAGAACACACTGGCCATCACTTTGCTGGCAGAAAATGTCTGTTTGAACTTTCGCGGCTTCGGCGAATTCGAATGCCGCCACTGACGAGAACGTTCTTTAGTTTCTGATGTTGTGTTGTGTACCCAGAGTTCATCGTCAGTGACAATTAAATCCAACAATTCCTCGCCCTGTTCTGCATAGCGCTGCAGGTATCGGTGGGCCGCTTCAACACGTTGCCATTTACGGTCTCCGGTGAGCATTTTGGGGACCCACCTCGCACACACCTTGCGATAATGCAAATGTTCGGTCAAAATCTTGTCAGTCGTAGTCTTACTGAGTTCAGGGATAAGTTCGCACAGCTCGCGAACTGTCACACGCCGATCTTTAAGCATTTCTTGCTCCACTTTTGCAATTGTTTCGGCTGAAATCGAAGTCCGACCAGAACGCTGTTCGTCATGGACGTCTATACGTCCGTCTTTCAACCCTCTGACTCACTTTCGCAAGTTTTTGACGACCATACACTGTGGCCCATAGACTTCGCATAACTGACGATGAATTTCAGTGCCCTTGGCACTCAAAAATCGGATCACTGCACGCTACTCGCACTTGGCAACGGAGGTGACAGGAGGCTGCATCGCAAACGGCTGCCCAGCCAAGACTAATGGTTGCAATGGGTAAGTTGCGGTGGGGATTTGAAGGTGTGAAACCAAGTTACACGCCAGTGTTGCCGGATGTCGCGTAATAATGTTCCTCACGCCTCCAGCACCTTGCAGACCTTATTTTACGGACACGCCTCATATGTCTCATGTTCAAGAGGCCCCGAACGCACGTGGACGCGGAGTGACACGGTACTTTATTCTCTAGTTGGACATACGAGGGCAGTTCAATAAAGAATGACCATAGTCTTTCAATGTCATAATTTTTCGCACTAAAATTCAATCTTATTATACCCTGTTAGCTTAATGTAAAACAAACACGTCGTAGTAGTTTCATTGTTGGTACTCCTGGTTCCCGCCTGTGAGTACGAGGCAAGTTCAGACATGATCAATATCGCCTACCGCTGTAATGGAGGTAACACGCGAGGAACAATATGCAGCTTTGAAATTCTGCTTTCGTCTCAACAAATCTTCAGTTGACGCCTATACAATGTAACAGGAGGCCTATGGAGAGTCTGTTCTTTCCTACAGCACAGCTCGAAGATGGTTTAAAATGTTTAAAGAGGGGAGACAATTTCAAAGGAGGGTGGACTCGGTGCTCCAGTTACTGCTCTTGCGGAAGAACACATCAACACTGCTGCTGCCATTGTGAGAGAGGATTGACGATTTACTTTAAGATCGCTTTCTGAAATACGGAACATTTCTTTGGGTGCCACCCACACGTTGGTGACAGAAACATTACACAAGAGACGCGTTTGTGCGTGATGAGTTCTAAGACTGTTGATTCCCGAACAAAAGGACATTCGCCTGCAGGTCTGCATGTAGTTAAAGTTGATGTTAGAGCAACATCCGGAGTTTCTTTCAAACGTAATCACTGCTGATGAAACTGAACTACATCATTTTGATCCTGGGAGCAAACAGCAAAGCTCATTGTGGAAATCTCCCTCATCGCCAACCCCCAAAAAAGCAAAAGTGGTTTCTTCTGATGGGAAAGTTATGGTCATGTCATTCTTTGATATTCATGGAATGGTTTATCAGCATGTTGTACCTGCACACACATCAGTAACTGGACAATACTACAGGGATGTCCTGAAAACATTGCAAGTCCATATCAGGCGCAAATGATCACATTTCCATAAAGCAGGTTGGATGCTGCTCCAAGATAATGCGCGGCTGCATATTGCCAATGTTGTTACTGAATATCTTGCAAAAATCAACGTGAAATGCATCCCTCACGCTCCCTATGGTCTGGATTTAGCCCCATGTGACTTTTTTCTATTCCCTAACTTGAGGAAACGCATTCGTGGGAGGCATTATCCATCATCAGAAGTAGTGGTGAAGGCTGTGGAGGCGATTTTGAAGGATCTCTCAAAATATGCTTTGCAGCATGTCTTTGAAGACTGGCAGAAACGCTGGGGAGACTATTCAGGTGAGACTATTTTGAGAAGAACCATCAAAATTATGAGGATGAGTAAAGTTACGTTATCACAAAAAATGTGATCATTCTTTATTGAACAGCCTTCGTATGTTGTATTGATAGTATGTGGTACAGTTGAGAGATCTTACCTAGGTAGTATGTTTGCCCATCTCACACTCAGAGGTATGTATGTATTTAGCAGCTTCTTCTAGAGGTGGCTAGGCACTGATACATGCTTGGATTCCTAACATAACATTTTCTTGAGTTAAAACCAAAATTACTTTCCTCACGATACACAATAATTATTCCTTATTGCTCGTAACTCCTGCATTACTTCGCACTCCTCTTCGTGTAGCCTGATTGCATTTGCGCACCTTCTTTTTTCTAATTGTACAAATTGTTGTATAAAAGCGTGCAGTCATAAAGGTGTCACTGACCAGGGTTAACTCGAGTAAATTGATAGCCGAGGGAACTAAGAACAGAAGCCGCATGTGAAAGGAATTACCATCATTACCAAATCTCGGGAGATGGGTCATTACGTGGAAACCCGTCGCGTGACCGAAGCAACAAAGTTTTCTGATCCAAGCTGCTTCCTTTTGTGCCACGTTCACTCGACGTAATCATAATCGCGAGGTAAAAAGGAAAACATTGCACGGAAGAGATTCATGAATCATGCAAACACGCGGAGGACTTATTTATTTGAAATATGGTATATTAAACGGCTGCCATACTGACATTTAGTAAAAATATCTTTAAAAAATTGCTATCTGTATTTCATGTCGTTGGATCAACAAATTCAAAATATATTTTGACTTTATACATTTAATATAACAGTGTGATATATAAATATAGGCTATAAAATCTCTACCGTGCTGCAGTGGGCAAGCCAAGAAATGTTCTCCAATTTGACCCCATTCAAAAGATCTTCCAATTTTACAAGGGGCGTTCAAAAAATCAGTTCTGTTTCAATTTATCTCCGCTGCAGCGCTGCAATCGCAGTTCTGCACATGCGCGGTAGATGCTCTGTATTAAGGAGAGGAAACGTGCGTCATTGTGAGATCGCTGTCAGCCACGTACGCTTTGTTGTGCTTGTTTACAATGTCGGTGTTGATTGAAAATCCCGCCGCTTGTGAAATCAGATCTGTGATTCGTTTTCTGAATGCTAGGAAAGTGAAACCAATTGAAATTTATCTGCAAATTTGCGATGTCAAAAGGTGTTGTGCTTTTTCACGACAACGCACGACCACACACTGCAAATGCGACAAAAACATCCTACAGGGATTTGGCTGCGACGTATTTGACCATCACCCGTACAGCCCTGACCTCGCTCCTAGCGACTTTCATCTGTTATTGCATCTCAAATCTTTCTTTGACGGTCAACACTTCAACAATGACGAAGAGCTGAAAGAAAATGTTTCCAACTGGTTGAAGACACAGACGGCAAACTTCTATGAAGAAGGTATACAAAAACTTGTGCCTCGCTATGACAAATGCCTGCAACATTTCGGCAATTATGTGTTAAAGTAGTTTAAGAGTTGTAGAATTTTGTGATGTAAATAATTTTTCTGTATCTGTACACAATTTAATTTTATTAACAAACAGAACTTACTTTCTGGACGTACCTTTTAATTTGATTTAAAACTTAATAAAGATGCAAGACATTTCTTCAGAAATTCCTTCCCCCCCTCCAACATAGTACTCGGCGTTTTTCAACATAGTCTCCTTGTAACTCTACACACTTCTCCCAGCGATGTTCCCATCTCTGTAACCCGTCCAAATAGTACTCGGCGTTTTTCAACATAGTCTCCTTGTAACTCTACACAATTCTCCCAGCGATGTTCTCATCTCTGTAACCCGTCCAAATAGTACTCGATGTTTTTCAACATAGTCTCCTTGTAACTCTACACACTTCTCCCAGCGATGCTCCCATCTCTGTACCCCGTCCAAATAGTACTCGGCGTTTTTCAACATAGTCTCCTTGTAACTCTACACACTTCTCCTAGCGATACTCCCATCTCTATAACCCGTCCAAATAGTACTCGGCGTTTTTCAACATAGTCTCCTTGTAACTCTACACACTTCTCCCAGCGATGTTCCCATCTCTGTAACCCGTCCAAATAGTACTCGACGTTTTTCAACATAGTCTCCTTGTAACTCTACACACTTCTCCCAGCGATGTTCCCATCTCTGTAACCCGTCCAAATAGTACTCGGCGTTTTTCTCTGCAAAATAATTGTTCACGAAGGTGATTGCCTCTTCATTTGACGAAAATCTCTGTCCTCCGAGCGCAATTTTCAGATGAGGGAATAAAAAGAAATCGCAGGAGGCTATATCTGTTGAGTCAAGCAGTTCAAACCGTAATTCGTAGATTTTCGCCATTGCAGCCGTTGTCTTGATGAAACAGGATTTTCTTTTTCTGCAAATGTGGCCGTTTTTCCGCAAGTTCTGCGTTCAGTTTGTCAGATAATGATACATACTATTTTCCTTTTTGAAAATAATTGATTTAAATAACTCATGACTATCCAAAAAAAAAAAAAAAAAAAACAGTCTACATCACTTTTCCAGCCGAAAAAAACAGTTTTTTTTTTTCTCTTTTTTTGAGCCGCTTTCCTCTTTGCAGTACACTGTTTGGACTGTATTTTTGTTTCGGGCGTATAATGGTGTATCCAATTTTCATCTACAGTAATTATTAGGCGCCAAAACTTGGATTTATTGTACCTAAACTGGGCCAACAGAATGTTGGAAATGTTCATTCGAACACATTTTTGGTCTAACGTTAGCAAACGTGGCATCCAACATTCGGACAACTTTCTCATGTCTAAATGTTGATTTAATATGTGACAAACACGTTCTTTTGGCATGTTCATAGTCTCTGCTAGCTCTCTCACTTTAATTTGACGGTCTAGGTGAACTTTGGCGATGTAGTTGCAGTTTTTGGACGTCCCGAACGTTCATCGTATCCCAAGCTCTTACGGTCACGTTTAAATTCAGCTGCCCAAAATTTCATTGTAGTAAATGTTGGTGCAGGGTCACCATACACAGAATCTAAGTTATCTTTGATTTGCGTAGATGTATTGCCTTTCCAAACAAATATTTAATGACAGCTCGATACTCAATTTTGTCAATTTTCATAAAAACGCTTACATCAACTCTCTCAAACGACTGTTACATAACAACTGAGCGTCCAAAATGGCTGTAACTTTGATGAGTAACTGTCAAAAGATGAACAACAAAATTCTCTAGCTTTTGTTTAGCAGTGATGATATCTTATGTTGAGGTGGTAACTTTTCAGACCACCCTGGTACATATATTGTGACTTTGTGGGTTCGTGAAATAGCAAGACGAGCTTAGAAAACACAAAAACTACACTTTATTTTACTCGCAATACACCGTTCAACATTACAAAATTGCTCGCTAACCTAAAACTGTTTATTTTCTCTAACTCTACATTCAACTGTCTCTCACTTCCGGTAACGATCGGCCATCATTTTTCATCGGCTTCGCGAGCCTACCACCAGGGTGACAATATATATGCGTGTAGAATGTTGTTTATCTTTAATAGTTTACTAATTATTTAAAAATTATTGGAGAGTAAATTACTTGAGGTACTCCCAAGAATTTAAAGGCATATGCTTTATTTCCCACTTAAATATCTTAAAAATACAGCATTTTAATGAAAGGTATTGAAGCAAATTTTGATAAAATCAATCTACGCGGTAGGTACGTGGTAAAAATCTTCCGTTATGCAATGAAAGTACACAAATGTAAAAGTCTGTCATAGACTGGAGGGCAGACCGTTTCGTAATACTGTACGTATGTATGGTGAAAGGCTGTAGACTCTAACAAGAGAAGGTCTTTAGGAGTTCTGATTCATATGAGAAAGTGGATAAGCAATACCCTTTCTTGATGTCGTATGATTACTCCTTACTAACTCTAGTATTTGATACTAGTAAATAATACATTGTGTCTTCTTGTATACTAAGAATGTATAAATACATTTCATATGAAATGAATGTTTTAAGACACCGAATCATCCAGAAATTTTGAGCGAGATGCTCTTTTGTTAAAAGCATGCCTCCAAAACCGACGTAATTTAAAAAGCATTTCCAACATTTTCAACAAAATTCTCCAGGTCAAACTGCCCTTTATTAAACATTTTTTCAAAATATTGACTTTCTCAAAAAGGACTCTGTTTTCCTTAATGAGAATTTTATCAAATGCAGAAAGCATTGCCTTTCATTACAACACTGTTGTGATATTTTAGTAGATGTACACTTATTTGGATTCCTAAATGAAATAAACACAAGTTTGTAGAACAAAGGAAGATTAAAAACAACATAATTCAGAAACCATATCGAACAACGTCCAGAAATGCGACAAGGAAAGTGTTATTAAAATTAACTGGGTGTCTTTTAGAATACAGTGGCACTCTGTACGTCGGTAAATATATATATTTTGTAATTTACAAAACGTAAATCCAACGTTAAGGCATATCGGATGGTGAATGAATTGTATGAAATGATGCTCAAATGAGTCCAGGGTCCATGGAGCTTACAGTTACCCGACATTCGTCTTGAAGGATAAGGGAAACCCCAGAGAAACCTAATCCAGGTAACTCACCCTGACCGAAATTCGAACTCGGGACCTCTTGAACGTGAGGTACACATGCTACCATCTACGCTACCAAGGCCGGCACATAAATCTTAATTATGATTGGTGGTTGGGTAGAATTTAGTAGCCATTCACCTCTTAGGATGAATTAGAATGGGACTCAACTTTAGCCCGGTGTTATTTGGAATGCCTACAAACTGTGAGAGGAGTTCGGTATCGTGTAAACTTCTGGAGTCGTTATCCACGTACGGAAAAGATTAGGCTTCTTGAAGTACTGGGGCTGTTCAATAAAGAATGATCATAATTTTTTTACGATTATAATTTTTCGTTTTAAAATTCAATCTTATTATATTCTGTTAGCTTTATGTGAAACAAACACGCCATAGTAGTTTCATTGTTGGTACTCCTGGTTCCCGCCTGTGAAAACCAGGCAAGTTCAGACATGTTCAGTATCGCCTACCGCTGCAATGAAGGTAACACGCGGCTTTGAAATTCTGCTTTCGTCTCAACAAATCTTCAATTGAGGCCTATACAATGCTACAGGAGGCCTATGGAGAGTCTGCTCTTCCCTACAGCACAGCTCGAAGGTGGTTTAAAATGTTTAAAGAGGGGAGACAATTAATTTCAAAGGAAGGTGGACCCGCTGCTCCAGTTACTGCTCTTACGAAAAAAAAAAAATCAACACTGCTGATGTCATTGTCAGAGAGGATCGACGAATTACCTTAAAATCACTTTATGAAATACTGAACATTTCATTGTGTGCCACCCACACGTTGGTGACAGAAACATTACACATGAGACGTTTGTGCGCGATGGGTTCCTAGACTGTTGATTCCCGGACAAAAGGACATTCATATGCAGGTCTGCATGCAGTTAAAGGTGATGTTAGAGGAAGATGCGGAGATTGTTTCAAACGTAATCACTGCTGATGAAACTTGCTTTGATCCTGAGAGCAAACAGCAAAGCTCAGTGTGGAAATCTCCTTCATCACCAACCCCCAAAAACGCAACAGTGGTTGCTTCTGCTGTGAAAGTTATGGTCATTTCATTCTTTGATATTCATGGAATGGTTTATCAGCATGCTGTACCTGCATACACATCAGTAACTGGACAATACTACAGGGATGTTCTGAAAACATTTCAAGTCCATATCAGGCGCAAAAGACCACATTTCCGTGAAGCAGGCTGTATGCTGCACCACGATAATGTGCGGTCGCATATTGCCAATGTTGTTGCTGAATATCTTGCAAAAATCAACGTGAAGAGCATCCATCACCCTCCCTATAGTCCGGATTTAGCCCCATGTGACTTTTTTCATACATTCATACCAAACGATTTAGAAAGAAGCTGGTCCTATAGGGCAGTTTACTCACCCTCAGAAACTCAAATGTGTATCCAAGTCGTTTTCAATTAGGAACTGACAGGAACCAGCATTATGACAAGTCGCTTCCCATCTTCACAACACCCTCAGTTGTTTGTTTTGGATCCTGGGACGCTTAATATAGGTTACAGTAGCCGAATTACTTTTGTTATCTTGTCTTTGCAATGAAAAACGTTGGCATTTATTCTACACTCTGTTGTTTTATATTCTTTTGTTACCCTTATTTAATTTTCTACAAATTTGGGAACACATAAAATACCTTTAGAATTCACTTAGATTGTTTTTTCTACTCCTTAAGTACAAATCATTCTTATTTTGATATAAAAACGTATAAATATGTAGTATTTTAATTAAATTTATTATTTTATTTAGAAAAATGAGGAAGGGGATGTACTGTATTCATCTAAAAATTAAACTTCTTATGTAAATGTTGCCAAATATTAATTTTCTTTCTCACTCCTGAAGAACAATTTTACTCTTTAAGTAGAAAGTTTGTCCAGTTTGTCTTTCATCGGTCTCAACAGATGTTTAATCTTCGGAGCTGGCCTTTGGATGGTTCTGATGTTGTATTTGGCGAGAATTCTTCTGAATCTGCCGGATAGGTTGCTGGTAAACGGGATGCAGGCTGTAGCAGTAGGCTTATCTTAAGCTTGATCATCAAGTTAAATAGTTATGTTTCTTTGACCCAATTAATTTTCTATACTCAGTCCATATTTTTAAAAAAATATTTATATTTTATAAAATTTGCACACAAACGGAGCTGCAGTAAAGAAGTGACTTGTGTTCAGGGAGAAATTGGACGTGAAAGCAAATCCTTGTGTGGAGGTACAGGTAGTGCAGGAAGAAGGAAGCTGTTAGTGTTATCGTATGCGCTGATTGCTGGCCGTCGGTTACGAGCTTAAGCAAATATTTATCTTGCCACTTACTGGGATGCCGCTCGGTCGGCTGCCTGAAGATTGCAGTCGAGAGAAGCCACTCGAACACCGAAACCACTTGGGGGCGCTAAAGAAAACAATGCTAGCCCGCTCGGTCGCTCTGTCGGTCTCGCAAGTATGTATGTAAACAACGGCGCTCGGGGGAAAAAACAATATCGAGGGCTCTCTCCTACTTGTGCTTGTTTCACAATTGCTTTAACATTCATGCATTTGCGAACTAAAACCACAAATGTGTTACAACAAACTACTCTTGCAATAGTTGATCGAGACATAAACCGTTGTAGAAATGGTTTATTACAGACAAAATGGTAATGGAATAATAGACTAGGTTAGGGTAGATGTGTATGGAGGTTCAAACTTGTGTTGCACCTATAACCCCAAGTGAATGATGATGATGATGATGTTTTTTTTTTAATCTACGTCCAACAACGTTATGTCATATCGGACGATGAATGAAATGATGTTCAAATGAGTACAGGGTACATAGAGCTTAGAGTTACCAGACATTCATCTTTCAGGATAAGAGAAAACCTCCAACGTTAAGTCATATCGGACGATGAATGAAATGATGTTCAAATAAGTACAGGGTACATAGAGCTTAGAGTTACCAGACATTCATCTTTCAGGATAACAGAAAACCTCCAACGTTAAGTCATATCAGACGATGAATGAAATGATGTACAAATAAGTACAGGGTACATAGAGCTTAGAGTTACCAGACATTCATCTTTCAGGATAACAGAAAACCTCCAACGTTAAGTCATATCAGACGATAAATGAAATGATGTTCAAATGAGTACAGGGTACATAGAGCTTAGAGTTACCAGACATTCATCTTTCAGGATAAGAGAAAACCTCCAACGTTAAGTCATATCGGACGATGAATGAAATGATGTTCAAACAAGTACAGGGTACATAGAGCTTAGAGTTACCAGACATTCATCTTTCAGGATAACAGAAAACCTCCAACGTTAAGTCATATCAGACGATGAATGAAATGATGTACAAATAAGTACAGGGTACATAGAGCTTAGAGTTACCAGACATTCATCTTTCAGGATAACAGAAAACCTCCAACGTTAAGTCATATCAGACGATAAATGAAATGATGTTCAAATGAGTACAGGGTACATAGAGCTTAGAGTTACCAGACATTCATCTTTCAGGATAAGAGAAAACCTCCAACGTTAAGTCATATCGGAAGATGAATGAAATGATGTTCAAATAAGTACAGGGTACAGAGAGCTTAGAGTTACCAGACATTCATCTTTCAGGATAAGGGAAAACCTCCAACGTTAAGTCATATCGGAAGATGAATGAAATGATGTTCAAATAAGTACAGGGTACATAGAGCTTAGAGTTACAAGACATTCATCTTTCAGGATAAGGGGAAACCTCCAACGTTAAGTCATATCGGAAGATGAATGAAATGATGTTCAAATAAGTACAGGGTACATAGAGCTTAGAGTTACTAGACATTCATCTTTCAGGATAAGAGAAAACCTCCAACGTTAAGTCATATCGGAAGATGAATGAAATGATGTTCAAATAAGTACAGGGTACATAGAGCTTAGAGTTACCAGACATTCATCTTTCAGGATAAGGGAAAACCCCGGAAAAAACTTATCCAGGTAACTCACCCTGACCGAGATTTGAACTCGAGAACTCTTGAACGTGAGGCAGACACTCTACCACCACGCTACCGAGGCGGGCGATGCTGATGCTGATGCTGCTGCTGCTGCTGATGATGATGATGTGGGTATAAGGTCGCTCAATGGTGAAGTCATCAGTGCCCCTTTAAAAACTAATGACAATAAAAACCAGGTAAAAGGTGACTAAAAATGTCCAAGCTACACAGTAAAGTTAAAACGGAGAATAAATAAAGCAGCCGAATTAAATGCATAAAAACCTATTGGTCATTAAATTCTAAAATGAACATTTAAAAACAGTTTGAAAACCTTGGTCACTGCCGTCTCGTCATCCGCTGGCCGGCAGCTGGAGAGTCCTGTCTGAGTGTCAGGTAGGCACCGCACAGCGGATAGACCGGAGCAGGGTCCCCGCTTAATTTAAAAGGGTGTGTAAAATGGCAGTGACCAATACGTAAAAGAGCTAAAATAACTTCTTCCCGACGGGATCGCCGACAGGAGATCACCCACTTAACTGTAAGCTCCTTCACCGTTTTAAGCTTGTAGCCACGCAGAGTAAACAGTTACAAAAGGTATGACAAAACTGGGTGCCATGGTTGACACCTTTGCCATGTCGTTCCCCCGCAAGCCCACGTGACCAGGAACCCAGGCACACACCACGCTAACGCCAGAGGCATGTAAAACGTGGAGGGTGTCCTGGATACGCTGTACAATAGGATGGTGGTTGAACAGTTCACGAAAGCTCTGAAGTGCGCTAAGGGAATCTCAGAGAGGAAGAATGAGGCGAGAGCAGACAGAGGGCGGTATATATTTGTACAGTTACCATTGCAGTTTCATTGCAGTCTTTAACATCGTACACGCACTGTATAAACACATGAAATTGCTGACGTAAGATTTACTCGCTGACTCGGGTACCCTGGCTATAAGCCTTTGGTTTTCCTGAGCAGCTTGGTGTCATTTCTTCTTGACCTTCACTTCTTTTCTCTAATCCACTTTCCTCTTAACTTATATAAGAATTCTCCTATACATCTACTTTTTTTTTCAACTATCCACGTAACGCTACTACATCTTAGCTCACACGGTCCCATTTCTTATCCCATATTTTTCTCCTGTAATTTGTTAACTCCTTACATTCTGTCAGTTAATGAACAGTGCTCTCTTCATCTCCACAAAATTCACATATCCCTACCTCATTACTTCTCAACCCTTTTAGATATATTATTGCTACTCTCATCCATGCTATGACTTCTCTTCCCCTTTATCCTCGCCAATGTTACTTATTTCGGTTCAAATGAATTCCTTGAGAACATCAATTGTCCGTGGCCTATTCTTGTACACTCTATTTTTAGATATCACAAAGAGAAAAAGTAGGGTGAGGTTAGGTCAGGGGATCTGGGGGGCCACAGGCTTTTTGACATTATTCAATTATCAAAGAAACTGGCTACAAGTTCCATGGTGTCACTGGAAGTAAGACACGTTGCTCCATCTTGCTGGAAATAACCTTTTCTCAATTCGATATCATCCAGTTGCTCCACAAATGTCTAGAAGATGCCCGCCTCGGTAGCGTAGATGGCAGCATGTCTGCCTCACGTTAAAGAGGTCCCGAGTTCGAATCTAAACACCATGGACCCTGGACACATTTGAGCATCATTTCACCCATTTCATTCACCGTCCGATATGACTTAACGTTGGAGGACGTAACATTACCAAAAAAAAAAAAAGTCTATAAGATACCCCTATAAACTTCAGTATCTACAGTCGTACCAAAGAAAATGGCACCAACGATCCATAGATGCTGGTGGAGGACACTTCGAACCTTTTCTCTGAAATGTAAATAGTGTAATGTAATCTCCCAATTGTGTATTATATTTTCCCAAGGTTGCACGTGTGTCTTATTATTGATTCAAAAGTTATGGCCTGTTGAAATGGTTCAGTTTTATATGGATCACGCTGTAGTATAAAATTATTCGTAATTATTGCTGAGCCTTAACAGGATCTACATTTTTTAAACTGTTTACCCTTTGTAGACAAGTGTTCTAGAGAGAAAATGACATTCGCAGAAAAATTAAACAAATCATTTTATTTGTCATGTGCTCATCTTTAAATATATTCCATTCAATGCAAAAGTTTGGTGCTGTATTTGAAGAAATTTAACGTTTCGGAAAATGTGTCAGGTAAAGGGTAGTTTATGGAAGTTAATTGTTCTTTCACAGTGGCCGTGAGTAGGCTAAAGTATGGAAAGATAGAGTCAGACTGAAAAATTCAATGCCATAGCACACGAGTCAGTTGGAGAATTTAATGTCATATCGGCACGTTGGCCATAGTAGCTCAATGGTTTAGAGTGGCTGGACGGAAACCAGAGGATTCGTGGTTCAAACCCCGGCTATGGCATTGAATTTTTCAGTCTGACTCTACCTTTCCAAAGGGTAGTTTAGTTTAACAATTTTGCTGCAAATCAATTTGCGTGTTTGCATATTTCCTCGGAACTTACATATTTCCTGTTTTGAATCTTGCCGCTGGCTAACACACTTACACACTTTACTCGATTCAACATGTTTCGATGTATATATTTTCGGTGAAATATGGATTTGGAACTGTTAAATTGTTGGGTTTAATGCCAACTGTCTCAGTTTCAAAGGCAGTGTCAAACTGTTGCCAGCAGGTAGGACAGACGGAGGATAGAAAGGAACTTTGTGATTTTACCTGACTGATCTCCTTTCCAGGAACACAAGTAACACAATTGGGCAGCTTTTCAAGCACAAGTTTAAACTTTTATACACAACAATAGAAGAGGATTCTGGCGCTAAGTTGGAGTGACGGACGTGTTTTTATCTGATGAGTGTCATACACTTGTGGGTGTCCAATACCAGAAATATATACACCTGTTCCTCAGTGGCCAAACCTCGTGTGCTTCTCGCATTTGTATATCCATTTGTGCTACTTCAAAACGTATACAAGTGTCAGCTTGCAACACCAAAAACTCCTTTTTTTTTTCCTTCTTAATTTTTTTTTTACCTTAAATGTTGGTTATTGTTTTTTTTTTTAATTTTTTTTTCATACCAACAAATCTGGAATGTGGAAAAAAATTTAATAAATATAAATATTCGTAATTTTTCACACTTTTAAACTAATACTTCAATTTCCAGTTTATTTATCTTTTTAATTTTTTAAAAGAAAAATTTTTCTTGTTTAAATTTTTTGAAGGAGGGCGTCTTGGGGTAACGGAGCATTTGCAAGTGTCTTTGGTGTCTCAAAAAATAAATAATTTATTTTTCATTGCAATTACCAACGTAGGGGAGCTCAAATCGATGATGTAAGGCTCCATGGAACCTCTGAGCCCAGAAGTGGTTAGTTTTCAGCGTTCCTTTCGCAGGTAATCAAACCATTCTCCTTGTAATGCCACATTTTCGCTAGTTAGAGAGCTATTAAAAGATTTGTCCCATTGTTGACACAAATGAAAGTTACCTGAGTTATTGTATCCCTGGTTGATTATTTACTGTAGAACACAGAAGGCAGCAGAAAGTGTATTCTGTAAGTAATCAACCACGTACATAGAGGAGGTACTGCATTACAACTAAAGTTTCTAGGTCGTATCTTCTTGGAAAGTACATCCTGAGGTCCCATGAATTAAAGACTTTTTATGAGAATGAATATGTGTAAATACCAAAGTAAATATTTAAGTCTTTCAAAGATGAGACAAAAAGATTTTGAAGAAAATCCTCCTACATCAAACTACTGTTTACATGCACAAATTTTCGACAGTACTTTTTTTTCCTTAAAAGTGACTCTTATGACTTTGATTAAAATACTCTTTAAGATATCTTCGAGAACTTTTCGGGAAACAAGCCATGTGAAAATACGATGGTGTGAGATGGTGTGAGTGTAGAAAATTAATTGGGTTAAAGAAATTGTTTCTCTAGAACATATTTGTCACCAGGAAATCTTCAGGTTCTTATTTTACTTTTTAAGATATTTTTATAACATAACTCTTCAATTTTCCTAGAACAGTCCTTGAATAGCGTTTAGATAACTGGTAAACTGTAAGAGACATTCGGAAATGTATCATGCACAAAAAAATTCTTTTATGTGTATTTCTTGGCCGATGAATAATGCTGCTACACGCCAGTGATTAATTACTTTATATATAGTTTTAATACAAGTTTTTATGTTCCACGTTGGGAAGCCACTTGGATTACATTTTTATACGTTGGTGTTGAAATTTTTGTTCGTAAAAATTTGAAATTAATTAGCTTTTGTAATTTTTAACCTGATATATTAAGTTTTGCGTTTGTTTAATAGAGTGATTATAAGCTTTCAAAATTATGTAGATGTATTTAATTGAATTAATTAATGAATTAGTGAATTATTTATAGTATATATTCCAAAATTTAACAATTTACAACTTTAGACTACATTTATTTGTCTTTACCTTGTTCCTACCTTGGCTTGCATGACACCCTGGTCTTCTGCTCTTAATCTCCATGTCTCCTTGTTACTTTATTAGTCCCTTTCTTCCCCCTCATCTTCCTTTCTTATATTCTTTACATTTATTTGTCTTTACCTTGTTGCTACCTTGGCTTACATGACACCCTGGTCTTCTGCTCTGCCAGGTAGCTCTTAACCTCCATGCCTCCTTGTTACTTAATTAGTCCCTTTCTTACCCCTCATCTTACTTTCTTATATTCTTTACATATCTTACCCATTTTTCTTTTACTTTCTGCAAGAACTCGCCAATACTACTTACCTTCTTTTCCTCCCTGCCCGTTAACATTTTTATAGCTACTATCCTCTTCTCTATTTTCTCCCATTTTGCCTCCCAAACCTCTTTTCTCCACATTGCAACCTCCTCGCATTCTGTTACGTAGTGTTCTAGGCTTTCTTTTCCCTCACACAATTCACAAATTCCCTTTTTCCTACCTCTTATCCCTCTTAGAAATATTGTTCCTGTTCTCATCCAAGCTAACCCTTCTCTCTCTTGCCTATTGCAGTAATCTACATATGCTTCTCGTCCTCAATTTCTTTTTATTTGCTTGTAAAATTGTAATGATTTCATATTTTCTAGACTTCCCCATATTTCCTTTCTGTCTATATCTTCTGTTCTCATTTTACCAATTTACCCACATCGCTTGTATTCTTTTCCTCTAATCTCCATATATCTCTCATTCCTGGGTTTTTTTTTTTCATAATTCCTCCTATTTTTTCCCACCAACTATTTGAGTTCACTAATCTTTTTTGCTGTCTCATGCATAATTTTATAATTTCCCCTTCTCCTTTGGCCAAACACCTATAACAAAAGTTTTATTATTCTTTCCATTATTATTCCATTTCTTCTTTTCTTTCCTAATTTTACTAAAGCTACTTACCTAGGTGCTGAGCGATGATAATCTTTCACAATTATATAGATGTAATTGATTTGTAGCTATTCGAATTTTGTTTATCTCAGTTTAGGCCCAGTTGGTGCGTGAAATTCTAACACGTAGACTTAATGCGTTCTTTAAGGATAAATTTTCCAAAAGAATGCCACAAATCCTTTTCAGAAGATAATACTTATTAAACACTATTACACAGAAAGTCTTTTAAGCAGCTCTCCCACACGTCTACATCAGTGACTATCAAACTTCTTTTTCGTAAGATTATTGATTTTTCCGTTTCCTTGGAAACCGCTCGTTTCCACACACATTACACATGCATAGCCTACTATGTATTTTGTTTGTTTTGTTTCCTCTTTGATTATACACCCCCACTTACATAATACAAACATTTTAACACTTTTCTTAATATTTCCAAACATTAGCAAAACTCTACAAACAGTAATTATATTCGGGCCAAACAAAAACAACTGTTTCATAATAAACCAAGGAAATGGTGTCTAATATTTACAATAGATAGAAAGAAAACAACGTTAACCAAAGAGTAATAATTATAGATATATTATGGTAACTATTGTATATGGGAAAACAGTGATAGTAAAGTATTAAAAGATATAATCAACTGATCACTTGACTGAGAAAAAGGTTTAGATGAGTGCAGTTATGATTCTGAAAGATCAGTGATCACAAAGCAGTGCCAGTTTTATTGTTGTTTATCTCATCTGTGGATTTATAAGCCTAATAAGTTACATCTGAAGAGGAGCAATCTGAAGTAATGTTATATGCAGCCCACACAGGAGTAGGCGTGTCAGTATTGAACATTGCAGTTATCTCTTGTATTTAAATGCGAGGATGGCATTGAGCTGGTGTTATTGTAAGGACGTGTTTGTACAAGTGTGAGTTAGGAATGTTGGTCATCCCTGAGCATGAGCGGCACGGTCAAGTGAAAGGAAGTGGCCCCCCACCGCTAGGACGGGGTACTGATGTTCTCGGTGGGGAGTCCACGTAGAAGACCTGCCATCAAGGACGTGTCAACAGTTGGACCACTATCACCTGCACCATATGCAAAAACTTGGCTAATAGTCATTTGCAATGGCTAGTCAGTTTTGTTGCTTTGCCTAAAACTGCGAAACGACCTTTACTTACAGTTAAGTACAGTATTTCACTAAACAACTCAACACTTGCTGAGAATTCACCAAAAGTACATACTTTGAGACCCTGAGCCAAAAAAGAAAAATCATTTTTACAGAAGTCTCTGCCTTTGAACAGTATTACTTAAGAAGTTGTTTACATAACTAAGTTGGTATTGAAGTTTAGCGTCTTGGAACTTTTTTTTTTCTTTTCCTTTCAAACATTTTCAGGACAAATGAAAGTTGTATAACTTGCCAACTATAAACAGGCGAAAGGCTATTAAAAAGCTTTAGGGACATTAACAAAAATAGTTTGATTTCATTCATTAAATTGGCAATTTATTAGTACTTCCTTCAACTGTTAAGCCGATATGTAGCGACTTAGAAATTCCCCGCCTTGACCAGGAGAACATGAAAACAAGGGAAAAGTCCAAAGTAACTAAATTCATAGAATACGAGAATATATGACATAAGTTGTGGACTTTAACGACATCTACAGTTCTTGAGTGGTAATTTCTTCTATTTCTATAATTGAAAATTTGACAAAAATTCAAAATCTAGAAGTTTACAGACACTATTTCCAGAAAACTTAGACTATACATATAATTTACCATAAAAGTATTTAAAACAATGGTATTTTAAGCAAATAGGGTGAGGCATCTTTAAGGAAAGCAAAGACTTGGGAAGTTATTCTATTTAAAAGCTATTAAGGTTCCGAAATTCCATCGCATCCTTTGAAGGCGCAAAAGGGAATGTTCAAATAAGTACAGGGTACATAGAGCTTAGAGTTACCAGACATTCATCTTTCAGGATAAGAGAAAACCTCCAACTTTAAGTCATATCGGACGGTGAATGAAATGATGTTCAAATGAGTACAGGGCACATAGAGCTCAGAGTTACCAGACATTCATCTTTCAGGATAAGAGAAAACCTCCAACGTTAAGTCATATCGGACGATGAATGAAATGATGTTCAAATAAGTACAGGGTACATAGAGCTTAGAGTTACCAGATATTCATCTTTCAGGATAAGAGAAAACCTCCAACGTTAAGTCATATCGGACGATGAATGAAATGATGTTCAAATAAGTACAGGGTACATAGAGCTTAGAGTTACCAGACATTCATCTTTCAGGATAACAGAAAACCTCCAACATTAAGTCATATCGGACGGTGAATGAAATGATGTTCAAATGAGTACAGGGCACATAGAGCTCAGAGTTACCAGACATTCATCTTTCAGGATAAGAGAAAACCTCAAACTTTAAGTCATATCGGACGATGAATGAAATGATGTTCAAATGAGTACAGGGCACATAGAGCTCAGAGTTACCAGACATTCATCTTTCAGGATAAGAGAAAACCTCCAACTTTAAGTCATATCGGACGGTGAATGAAATGATGTTCAAATGAGTACAGGGCACATAGAGCTCAGAGTTACCAGACATTCATCTTTCAGGATAAGAGAAAACCTCCAACTTTAAGTCATATCGGACGATGAATGAAATGATGTTCAAATAAGTACAGGGTACAGAGAGCTTAGAGTTATCAGACATTCATCTTTCAGGATAAGAGAAAACCTCCAACGTTAAGTCATATCGGACGATGAATGAAATGATGTTCAAATAAGTACAGGGTACATAGAGCTTAGAGTTACCAGACATTCATCTTTCAGGATAAGAGAAAACCTCCAACTTTAAGTCATATCGGACGATGAATGAAATGATGTTCAAATAAGTACAGGGTACAGAGAGCTTAGAGTTATCAGACATTCATCTTTCAGGATAAGAGAAAACCTCCAACTTTAAGTCATATCGGACGATGAATGAAATGATGTTCAAATAAGTACAGGGTACATAGAGCTTAGAGTTACCAGACATTCATCTTTCAGGATAAGAGAAAACCTCCAACGTTAAGTCATATCGGACGATGAATGAAATGATGTTCAAATGAGTACAGAGTACATAGAGTTTAGAGTTACCAGACATTCATCTTTCAGGATAAGAGAAAACCTCCAACGTTAAGTCATATCGGACGATGAATGAAATGATGTTCAAATGAGTACAGGGTACATAGAGCTTAGAGTTACCAGTCATTCAGCTTTCTGGATAAGAGAAAACCTCCAACGTTAAGCCTTATCGGACGATGAATGAAATGATGTTTAAATAAGTACAGGGTACATAGAGCTTAGAGTTACCAGACATTCATCTTTCAGGATAAGAGAAAACCTCCAACGTTAAGTCATATCGGACGATGAATGAAATGATGTTTAAATAAGTACAGGGTACATAGAGCTTAGAGTTACCAGACATTCATCTTTCAGGATAAGAGAAAACCTCCAACGTTAAGTCATATCGGACGACGAATGAAATGATGTTCAAATAAGTACAGGGTACGTAGAGCTTAGAGTTATCAGACATTCATCTTTCAGGATAAGAGAAACAGCTTTACTTACCTGACCGAGATTCAAACTCATGACCTCTTGAACGTGAGGGAGCAGGATACTACCTACGCTTATATTTCGGACAGTTTGCTGTGATATTGAGTTTTTGGATGAAATATGATACTTTCTCTACTTACTGTAAATAAGTAATACGGTTTCCATAAAGGTAAAAATGTTGTACAGAAAGTAGAAAATGTTTACGTTTGGCTGTGAATGTGCTATGAGCTTAGGTACATTTACCGAAGGTTTTGAGCAAAACGCGGCGAGGTTATCACTGCAATGAGTGACAGCAGAGAAAGCTTTATCTGCGGCGGCCAACATCGTGAAAGTGGAGCACCTAATAAAAATGCTCAACTTCGTGACCTCCCACTCCTGCGGGGGGAAATTACGGCATACCGATGTCACTGCAAATAGACAAGACAAAATAATTTTATTTTAATATTCCGTTGTAGGTATAACCTCTTCAGTTGTATCTAACGCGATAATACAAACGCCAAATGAGAATAGACTCAAAGTGGGAAATATATTTGGAGTTTAAAACATCATTAGTACGCATTGAAATGACTATAGATGTTTTGTTATCACATACTCAGAAACGATAATAACCTATTCTGCATGTTTACGAACAGGCAAAGGATTATACATGCCAGAGATCGTCGACTGTTAGCGCGACTTTCAAATGTTAAAATGGCTGAAACATTTGTATGCCGCGACTTGTGAGGTTATGTTACATTCGTGTGCTAATGTACGCCTATGTGACTTAGGGAATCAAATGACTTGTTTGATTTGTTTCATTTTTTAGTTAAATAGTCTCTACAAGTGCAAAGCGTGGTTTTGAGCTTCCCTAGATAAATTCCTTGGCTGTATCGGTGACATTTACTATGATAGTTATTAAGGCAACGAGTGCGATAAAGTAAACAAAATACAATCGTTGCTCCGGTAACGGGCGGGATAAAGTAAATAAATGATTGATAACTCCAAATGTTCTATAACCTTTTAAGAGCAATATAACATATTTTTATTGTTTACATGAGAGTGAACTTGTTATAGATTACCATAGAAGTTAATAACTCCAAATGCAATTAGAAGCAGTAAAATTACCATTACATCTTGGATAAACCCTCCATTTATCCACTTGTATAATAAATTAGTATTTGTACTCACCTTTCTAAATAATATTGCCATTCATTTCGATGTAGGTTGCATACACAGAAACATAGACTAAACCGATTGTGACAGTGTTAACAATATACGCGTGCCACCAGTATAATCTTCTATATTTAAACTTGTACAAACATTTACTGCTCCATATACTACAGAAGATAGACTTTTGGACATTTATCTCATTATATATTTCCTTGTAGATATAAATAGGGTAAGAGGTTGCTTAAGTGACAGTCAATTGTAAATAGCTCTTTGCTTGATCAAGAAAGAAGAAAACAGTGTAACAACTTTCCATTTAAGAAAGGAATAATTGTTATAAAATAAAATAATATTTAAAAAATAGTTAATTCAGTGTATTTTAAAAACACAATGCATTTTTACGTGATCCGTTGCGGGAAGTTTTATTTCGTAACTCTTTCGTTTACCAGCTAGACAGACTTTAACAGGAATAAAGAGGATTTCAGGGACCTTTCATAGAAAATTTGTCCCGTGCCATGACGTGCTGGGCTAGGTCGTTGCGCTCTGGTTCTCTGGCACGGAAGGCACTCGGGTTTGATCCCGAATTTTTAAACCCTGGGTATCAACTCAGTAGCGTGAACAATTTGAGGAGCGAATCTAGGTAGCAGACCCTGGTCTTAAGTTACGTTTCTCACTGAGTTTGCCGTGATGCTCACCACATCGCCTCCCTGTACCGGTTGGATGATCGCCCACCTCTGCCTTGCGTGTGTGAGCGTGAGTCCGACAGTTGGGTTGACCGAGTTTGCGGGGTGTTACGCCATAGATGATTATTATTATATTATTATTATTATTATTATTATTATTATTATTATTATTATTATCATCATCATCATCATCATCATCATCATCATCATCATCATCATCATCATCATCATCATCATCATCATCATCATCATCATCATCATTATTATTATTATTATTATTATTATTATTATTATAAGAAAATATATGGTAAACTTTTATAAAAGTATCTTATAGGACAGTTTCTTCAAAATCGTTGAAAAAATCAAACTTCCAAGCAGCAATCCATCCAAAGCGTAATTTGAAATAGTGGAGTTTTTCTTCGTGTCTTATCCTTTAAGGGAATGTACCACCGAAATTGGTTAAAAATATGAGAATTTATGTATTTGAGCTAGTAAAATATTTTCAATCCTATAGTATCATAATCCAAGTAAATTTAGAGTTTCAGGCATTTAGTTACCGTTACAAGACAATTCAAATGACAATGTGCACGTGCATGACAGAATTCTGTCATTTGAGTTCGATTGAATGTACTAAATTAATATATTTGAAATTAGCGGGCAAAGCTTCTGGTGGAATTTTTGTGTGTTGGTATGATGGTTATTTCTTACTATATGTGGCAACATGGAAACAAAACACTGGCTACAAACATTGAAAGCAAATAGTTATGTTTGTATTTTGCATATGTGTGAGTTTTTAACTTATTCGTGCTTTTCATGTGTTCCTCAATTACTCAAAAACTATTGATGATACGAAAATGAAATTTTGAATTTTGTGTCCACTATGCATCAGAACTAAGTCGTAAAAATTGCTTTAAGATTGGTTGAAAATTGCTGGATTTGGTGTAGCGTGGATGCTAGCGTGCCTATCTTACTTTCGAGAGGTCCTCATTTTGAATTTCGGACAGGGTGGGTTATTTTGATGAGGCTTTTTATTGGGGTTTTCCTTATTCTAAAGATGAATGTCAGGTACCTCTTTGCACCCTCAACTCATTTGATCATTTTAGCGTTTTCACTTAAGGTTGGAGGACATTTTAAAGGGAAGTGAAGCTAGTGGTTTGAGTCCTAGATTTATACGGCAGGCAAAACGACGATCTGATAGAGGCCTTTGAGCAAAATGATGCACAAACATACGCCAAGGAGAAGCACTACATTCTGCAAAGTGTTTTGTTTTCCTCGATTTTTGAGCTAGATTTTAAATTCAGAGTGTCAAGGTAACAGATGTGATAAACTTTTGACTGTCTGGAGTGAAGCCAAAACAAAAGTTCCTTGTGGTTAACATTCTATTGACATTGGCCACGTATTATTTATGTCCCGTTCGTGTGCATCTATGTTAACGCCCTCTCGGTGCGTTCAGGCAGCACTTGCGGAACATAACTAATTAAATATCGCATGAAATGCTTTCGAAATACCCAATCTATTTCTATCCGCTTTCTATTCGCACATATTCCATCTGCTCTCGCCACAACCAAGATTTTAATCACGCCTGTGGAGTATGCATCCCATCACGCACGTACTTGCACACGGAAGCCTGGCCGGCACGGCGTAAAGGCCCAATAGGTCATCAAGTACAGTCCCTCCCAGCAATCTCTCTCTTCTATATCCATTGTTGTACAAAAGAGTTTTGTATTCTACTTCATAGAGGTTTGTATATATTTCCTTGTTAATATTATGAATTCAAACAAATACATTAGGCTTAAATGTTAGTCAAAATATTTAAGAGCTGGTCATTTTGTAATGGCTTTTAAATTCCACTCTCTAAGCCTATGGAAAAAATTTTATGTTTTAACTTTATTTTTCTATGTCGTAAGATTTTGTTTCTGTTAGACTTTATCAGTTTTACAATAGACATTGAGAATTAAGAGGATTTCTCAGCAGATTCCCACAAGATTTAAGATATACATTTCATTTGTTCTTAAAATTCTTTTAAACAGGTTATCTAAATCAAAAGCCATTGGTCAACACTTTAAAAAATAAAAATGTGCTCAAATGGCGTCCATCCTCTGCCAAACAATGCCATAGTCTGGAAAGGTAGAGCCAGACTGACAAATTCAATGCCATAGCCGGAATTTGAACCACGGATCTTCTAGTACCCGTGCAGTCGCTCCAAACTATTGAGCTACTATGGCTAACGTGCCAACATGACGTTAAATTCTTCAACTGACTCGTGTTTTTCCCGGTAAACCACTAGAAGTTCTCATAAACACATGAGACAACTACCTTAATGACGACATACAACATGTAAGTACTTTAAGGCCCGGGATTTATGGTTAACCAGAAGATAGAGACCAGAAGATTCTATCTCTACATACTTTAGCCTACACACGGCCAGTGTGAAAGAACAATTAATTTCCATTAATTGACCTAATAGTGGTTATATAAATATTATCTTATTATAGTTACAAGGGAATGCAGTAGACTTTAAGTGATAGTCAAATGTTTTAAAAAGCTGGTCGTTTTGTGATTTACACATGACTTTCTCTACTCTTGTGCAAACACTTATTGCTCTATCTACTTCAAGATAAAAATTATCTTATTATAGTTACAAGGGAATACAGTAGACTTTAAGTGATAGTCAAATGTTTTAAAAAGCTGGTCGTTTTGTGATTTACACATGACTTTCTCTACTCTTGTACAAACACTTATTGCTCTATCTACTTCAAGATAAACATTATCTTATTATAGTTACAACGGAATACAGTAGACTTTAAATGATAGTCAAATGTTTTGCTCGTTATATGATGTAAACATGACTTTCTCTACTCTTGTACAAACACTTATTGCTCTATCTACTTCAAGATAAACATTATCTTATTGTAGTTACAAGGGAATACAGTAAACTTTAAGTGATAGTCAAATGTTTTGGTCGTTTTGTGATGTATACATGACTTTCTCTACTCCCATACAAACACTTATTGCTTGCTGTATGTACTTCAAGGTTTTAAGGTGGTGTACAAAAGTTAAAAGTTTTCATTTATCATGGAAATGTCTTAAAATAAGTTATTCTAGTCGAAGGCAATAGGGCTATACATTAATGAGTGAACGTCGTTGGAAAACTTTCCATGTAAGAGGCTTTCTTGAGTGGGAAGACTTTTTCTTTTAAATATGTTGTCGTGGCTTGGAAGATGCTGTAATTAAACACCAAGAAGATGCTGTAAGTAAAATTAGTCATTTTATGGTACATTTTTAAGTAATTATATTTTCAGACGCCATGTACTCTTTTTTTTTTTTTT
This sequence comes from Mantis religiosa, assembly GCA_030765055.1. Taxonomy (NCBI): domain Eukaryota; kingdom Metazoa; phylum Arthropoda; class Insecta; order Mantodea; family Mantidae; genus Mantis; species Mantis religiosa. The sequence goes on along the minus strand of CM060953.1, from coordinate 10,437,900 downwards.
TAAATACAATATGTTTTTGTGATTCAGGGGTCTTCGCATAAAACACTACTGAAATATTGGTATTTTATATGTGAGCAGAATGTAGCACTTTCTCTACTTACTGTAAGTACGTGACAGTAAAAGATAAATGGAAGAAGACTTGTGAAAAATGCAATAGACACCATGTGCTCTCAGACATTTAAATGGTCAGTTCTTGAAGGAGTATGGGTAAACAAAAGAATAACAAGTAATTCTGATATTGTTTTATATATGTTGGTCAAATTTCCGCCTTAACATTTAAAATCATAATCAAGTTTGAATGGAAAAGTTTTAGAACGCGGTGTCGGCCATTGGGGAGCAGAGTTGCCGGCAAGAAGGGCGGTGCTGACCGGGCACGCAGGCGCCTGCTGCCCGATACACTCCTCCCAGTATCGACGCATTCTCTCACAATGGATAGAAAACCTCCACTTATATCCCATCAGACTTCACTACTTAGCCGAAATAAACGTTTGTGTAAATGGTTCTATTAATCTTACATTCTTGGACCGTAGAACCCCGTTTACACGGATCAACTGGGAACAGGGCGGTCGGAGATATCGAAAATCCGGTTTGTCTACAAAATGACGTAAAAACATAAAAATATGTAATACGTCACTCGAATATTTTAAATTTAGCTTAGAAATTATTGTGACCATACTTTCACATAAAAATACATACACTATATGTACTGTAATACCCAATGTATTTGTACTGTACTACAAATTAGTAGTAAAATTGGCAGCTTCTGTTGTCTCAGTTTAGTGTATCACTTACGAGTAGCGTGATCTCACATCCGCTTTAACATTAGAATTTCATTTGTGAATGTTTCGGCTTGACTCTCGAAATAAAACATCAATTTCTCTATGTTTGTTACTGCTTGTACGTGGGTCATAACAGCAGTGATCTTCTGTTGTCTCAGTTTAGTGTATCACTTAGGAGTAGCGTATTTCACATCCGCTTTAACATTAGAAGTTCATTTGTCAATGTTTCGACTTGACTCTAGAAATAAAACATCAATATCTCTATGTTTGTTACTGCTTGTACATGGATCATAACAGCAGCGAGTTTCTGTTGTCTCAGTTTAGTGTATCACTTAGGAGTAGCGTATTTCACATCCACTTTAACATTAGAAGTTCATTTGACAATGTTTCGACTTGACTCTCGAAATAAAACATCAATTTCTCTATGTTTGTTACTGCTTGTACGTGGGTCATAACAGAAGTGAGCTTCTGTTGTCTCAGTTTAGTGTATCACTTACGAGTAGCGTGATCTCACATTCGCTTTAATATTAGAAGTTCATCTGTCAATGTTTCGGCTTGACTCTCGAGATAAAACATCAATTTCTCTATGTTTGTTACTGCTTGTACGTGGGTCATAACAGAAGTGAGCTTCTGTTGTCTCAGTTTAGTGTATCACTTACGAGTAGCGTGATCTCACATTCGCTTTAATATTAGAAGTTCATCTGTCAATGTTTCGGCTTGACTCTCGAGATAAAACATCAATTTCTCTATGTTACTGCTTGTACGTGGGTCATAGCAGTAGTGATCTTCTGTTGCCTCAGTTTAGTGTATCACTTACGAGTAGCGTGATCTCACATACGCTTTAACATTAGAAGTTCATTTGTCAACGTTTCGACTTGACTCTCGAAATAAAGCATAAATTTCTCTATGTTTGTTACTGCTTGTACGTGGGTCATAACCACAGCTGGTTCATGAACACTGTCTGAACCAATACTCTTCATTTTCAGTAACACTACATGATGTTTTCCTCTGTAATCGGTTTATAACCTCCATCATTGTCAATGTCATCAAATTCGGAACAGCCATCGATATTTTTAAAAATGCTTTAAAATGTTCTTCCACACTTAGTTTTTCTTGTTCAATCTTGTATTCTGTCAAGCCATACTAACGTCGGGTATTTCAGCTAGTAACAAAGTAACACAAGACTATTGTACAAGTACAACCTAAGTCTAAATGTTGTAGAGATAAACTGTCAAACTACAGATAACGTCGGGTGTTTCAGCTAGTAACAAAGTAACACAAGACTATTGTACAAGTACATCCTAAGTCTAAATGTTGTAGAGATAAACTGTCAAACTACAGACAAAGTCGGGTATTTCAGCTAGTAACAAAGTAACACAAGACTATTGTACAAGTACAACCTAAGTCTAAATGTTGTAGGGATAAACTGTCAAACTACGGACATCGTCGGGTATTTCAGCTAGTAACAAAGTAACACAAGACTATTGTACAAGTAGGTACATCCTAAGTCTAAATGTTGTAGAGATAAACTGTCAAACTACAGACAACGTCGGGTATTTCAGCTAGTAACAAAGTAACACAAGACTGTTGTACAAGTACAACCTAAGTAAATGTTGTAGAGATAAACTGTCAAACTACAGACAACGTCGGGTATTTCAGCTAGTAACAAAGTAACACAAGACTACTGTACAAATACAACCTAAGTCTAAATGTTGTAGAGATAAACTGTCAAACTACAGACAACGTCGGGTATTTCAGCTAGTAACAAAGTAACACAAGACTACTGTACAAATACAACCTAAGTCTAAATGTTGTAGAGATAAACCGTCAAACTACAGACAACGTCGGGTATTTCAGCTAGTAACAAAGTATCACAAGACTACTGTACAAATACAACCTAAGTCTAAATGTTGTGTAGATAAACTGTCAAACTACAGACAACGTCGGGTATTTCAGCTAGTAACAAAGTAACGCAAGACTATTGTACAAGTACAACCTAAGTCTAAACGTTGTAGAGATAAACTGTCAAACTACGCACAACGTCGGGTATTTCAGCTAGTAACAAAGTAACACAAGACTATTGTACAGGTACAACCTAAGTCTAAATGTTTTAGAGATAAACCGCCAAACTACAGACAACGTCGGGTATTTCAGCTAGTAACAAAGTAACACAAGACTATTGTACAAGTACAACCTAAGTCTAAATGTTTTAGAGATAAACCGCCAAACTACAGACAACGTCGGGTATTTCAGCTAGTAACAAAGTAACACAAGACTACTGTACAAATACAACCTAAGTCTAAAAGTTGTAGAGATAAACTGTCAAACTACGGACAACGTCGAGTATTTCAGCTAGTAACAAAGTAACACAAGACTATTGTACAAGTACAACCTAAGTCTAAAAGTTGTAGAGATAAACTGTCAAACTACGGACAACGTCGGATATTTCAGCTAGTAACAAAGTAAGAATGCTACTAGACAATTGCAGGCTAAGTAGAAGCCACGTAGAAGGCCGAGTAGTGAATGCTATAGAGTGAGGTGGTGTAAAAAGAGAGAGACAGGCATTATAAAGAAGTGACATGTTAGTTTAACATTTGAGGGTCGCGGTGGGATGACTGTGCTGAGTCGAATTGATATGTCACGCGTGTTGGGGACCGGAAAAACTGGGATGTAGCACGGCTCGCTGGACTTCACCTGTTTTACCATTGCCGTGGTAACGTGAGTGACTCTCATTTGGGAGGTTGCAGGCTCGATTTGGGTTTCTTCTTGTAAAGGCACACACGATGGTTTCGCAGGCCACATTCCATTTCTTTATCATTTTTCAGGCGTGGCTTGCGGTTCGTTTGTATGGCCGTATCGAACACAAGGAGGGGGGGGGGGGCAGATACTTCCGCATTTACAAAGCTGTTCTCGGCTGTATGTTGTCGCGGGGAGGGGGCGCTTGTTGATATCGGACCCGGCGTAATGGTGGCTCCTGGCAGAAGTTTCCACACTTGTTTTGGCCTTCCGTATATTTTTGTGTCTTCTTGTGGTTTTGAGTGCGCGAGGACCATCGTCTATCCCTTGCGCTGTTACCTACTTATGCTTTATTTGTGTACTTTAAAGGGTTTTCTTGTACAAACTTGCAAGATATTCCTAACCTTTTATTCAGAGTTTATTGCTATTTCTGTGAACACGTTGCTGGTTTCTGTAATGTAACGCCCATGTCACAAGGTTATCGTTAATTTGGTTTCGGGCAGTCAGAACCCCAAAGAGATAAGCAGCGCTCACGTGTGGCCTTAGTGCCATCACCAGATAACTAAATACTTCTCGTAGAAATTGTCATTTCTTCCACACTAGCCGTGTGTAGGCTAAGGTTTGAATGAGTAGAATCAGTCTGAAAAAGTGAGTCAGTTGGAGAATTTAATGTCATGTCGGCATGTTGGCCATAGTAGCTCAGTTGGTTAGAGCAACCACACGGGGAGCGGTAGATCCGTGGTTCAAATCCCAGATATGGCATTGAATTCTTCAGTCTGACTACTCATTCAAATTTCTCGTAGATTCTGCCAACTCTAACGGTCTGGAGCAGGCTACATAAGGCAGGCTCTTACAAAGTGAGTTTGTGAGTAGGTGCTGGAGATCAGTTTTGTTATTACAAGAGAATAGAGACGTTCCTTGTGTTCGTTCTGTCAACGAGTGAACCTTCAGGAAGGAGAGGCTACGTTGGGCGTGTTGAGTAGTGCCACTAAGTCGCGGAAGTGAGTTAAATGAGATTCGAAGTCTCAGTGAAAGTCAACTGGTTTACTAAATGATAGTTTGAAAAACTGGACAAATTTACGTAATCGCTTATTTAACGTTGGAAACATCGACATTGTAGCAGAATGTCCTGAGTAGCAGGATCGTCCAGAAATTTCTAGTAGTATTAAAATCAGACCTGAAATAGTTAAAATAGTTCTAGTAGTGTTGTTGCTGCCTGTTCCCGATTGCCCAGTATTGCCTCTACTAATCATATACTCAGCATGTTCTGTTTGTCCCGCCCTAAATTCACCGAAAGTTAACAAGAATCTACAAAACATACAGCTGGCATTCTCATGGCGAAATATAAGCCAGACAATAGTTAACAAACCTAAATTGTTCCATTCACATTTTATAAAAATATTTCTTCTATTTTTCAAGGAATGTCAAAAGTGTATTTCCAGTGAATATTTACCAAATTTCCTCTACTTACCTAACCACATTTCTTGCCGACACACATTTATTGAACTATAAAAAATATTGAACATAAGAATGTTGAACAATATACCAGAATAGTAATATGTGAATTATGTGGAGAAACAGAACGGCAGTTCATATTCTGAGAATGCTAACGCTAGCAATATATAGAAAGAAAGTATGGGAGAACAAATGGTAAAAGATGCTAAGCAAGTTGATAACTATAAAAACGACTAAAGGGAAAAACTGAAAGTATATATAGAAATATAGGGAACCAGTTTGGGAAAGCTAGAGATTGCAAAGGAAAAACACTGATACGACAAGAGAAAACAGCAAACTAGAGCAGATGACGGAAGGGTGTCTATGCTACACAGCAATGCTGGAAGGTCTGGGAGCCAAGTAGGCTGAGCTGTCGGAGTAAAGAAGCAAATCGGTACCAACATTTATACAACTAGACAAAAAATAGATAAAATGTACTAAATAGCAAGTTGCGTAATTAATTCTATTCTAAAACATTTTACTATCACTTAAAGTCTACTGTATTCCCTTGTAACTACAATAAGATAATGTTTATCTTGAAGTACATAGAGTAATAAGTGTTTTTACAAGAGTAGAGAAAGTCATGTATACATCACATAACGACCAAAACATTTGACTATCACTTAAACTCTGCTGTATTCCCTTGTAACTACAATAAGATAATGTTTATCTTGAAGTAGACAGAGCAATAAGTGTTTGTACAAGAGTAGAGAAAGTCATGTATACATCACATAAGGACCAAAACATTTGACTATCACTTAAAGTCTACTGTATTCCCTTGTAACTACAATAAGATGTTTGTCTTGAAGTAGATACAGCAATAAATATTTCTACAAGAGTAGAGAAAGTCATGTATACATCACATAACGACCAGCTGTTTAAAACATTTGACTATCACTTAAAGTCTACTGTATTCCCTTGTAACTATAATAAGATAATGTTTATCTTGAAGTAGATAGAGCAATAAGTGTTTGTACAAGAGTAGAGAAAGTCATGTATACATCACATAACGACCAGCTGTTTAAAACATTTGACTATCACTTAAAGTCTACTGTATTCCCTTGTAACTACAATAAGATAATGTTTATCTTGACGTAGATAGAGTAATAAGTGTTTGTACAAGAGTAGAGAAAGTCATGTATACATCACATAACGACCAGCTGTTTAAAACATTTGACTATCACTTAAAGTCTACTGTATTCCCTTGTAGCTATAATAAGATAATGTTTATCTTGAAGTAGATAGAGCAATAAGTGTTTGTACAAGAGTAGAGAAAGTCATGTATACATCACATAACCACCAAAACATTTGACTATCACTTAAAGTCTACTGTATTCCCTTGTAACTATAATAAGATAATGTTTATCTTGAAGTAGATAGAGCAATAAGTGTTTGTACAAGAGTAGAGAAAGTCATGTATACATCACATAACCACCAAAACATTTGACTATCACTTAAAGTCTACTGTATTCTCTTGTACCAAATATACTCAAATCACCAGTTATTTTAAGTAAATGGGAACTATTCTATTTTAGAGATTAACATATTCTATGACAGAGTAATAACCTGAGAGGTAGACGGAGCAGGCAGATATATAAGCAAATGTTTACCTCATTACCACAATTGGATATCTGGCACATCTAACAACGAAATAACGTAAATTTCCATTGCATGCAAAACGGGTACCTCATTTCTATGGCGTGAAATCGGCGATATACTGAAAGAATTCATACCTGTAATTTCCGCGTTAGATTTTTCCATAACCTTTTCTTGTGGTTTGCGGCAAAAGGTTAGAAAACAAAAAGAAAGAGAGCTTGGGAAGCTGGGATAATTTCCGTAGCCTTATCGAATTCCACAGGTCTACCAGAAAAAATCAAGAAAGAGAGAGAGAGAGACTAAGCAGACTTCTGGGAAATATGACAAGGCCTGCCTCTACAAACTCATGGCAGCCGTTATGGGTCGTCAGCGCGTGAATTCTTATTGCCACGAGGAATCCAGAAGGCTTTTGTCTAGCGCTCACCAAAAAATGAGATCATAAATTGAAGAGATGGAGAGGCGGCCATCAGTTTTTGTTAATAACGGACTTGAATTATTGCTGGTGTAAAACAGGGTTGTGTTCTCAACGCTGAAAAAATACTCTTTCCGCTTTTGTTGCTTTATTAGAAAGTTATGGCTTACAGCATTTTTGTAAATACAGCACATGTTGCTTTCCCAGTTTACTAACAGTTTTAAATGTAGGCAATATAAAGCTTACGTTAACTTTATTGATGTAAAAGTTTAGTCGTGGGAGTTCTGTCAGATGTACAGTGTGATCCACATAAACCTGAACCATTTCAACAGGCCATAACTTTTGAACCAATAATAGGACACACGTGCAACTTTGGGAGAATATAATACACAATTGGGAGATTACATTACACTATTTATATCTCAGAGAAAATGTTGGACGTGTCCTCCACTAGCATCTATACATGTTTGTACTCGTCTCACCATATTCTCTGAAGTTTTACGGAGAGTATCCTCGCCAATGTTACTTATTTCGGTTCCAATGGATTCCTTGAGAACATCAATTGTCCTATTCGTGTACACTCTATTCTTAGATACCCCCACAAGAAAGAATCCGATGAAGTTAGGTCAGGGGATGTGGGGGTCCACAGACATTTTGAGATTATTCGATTATCAAAAAACTGGTTACAAGTTCCATAGTCTCATTAGATGTATGGCACGTTGCTCCATCTTGCTGGAAATAACCTTCTCTCAATTCGATATCATCCGGCTGCCCCACAAATGTATTGAAGATACCCATATAAACTTCAGTGTCTACAGTCGTATCAAAGAAAATGGGACCAACCATCCTGGAAGCTGACACCGCGCAGCATCATGCAGTGAGATTTCGTGGATCACTTGGGGGTTCACAGCAGCCCAATATCCGGTGTTTTGTGTGTTTATGTAGCCTTACAGATGAAACCGTACCTCATCTGTCATATGACATTTAATGTCATATCGGCACGTTGGCCATAGTAGCTCAATGGTTAGAGCGACTGGATGGAGACCAGAAGATCCGTGGTTCAAATCCTGGCTATGGCACTGAATTTCTCAGTCTGACTCTACACTTCCACAATTTGGCCTACACACGGCCAGTGTGAAAGAATAATTAATTTCCAACCTCAATATAGTTCTACGTTTGAAGCTATGATGTAATATGATGAACTTCGTGCAGATTTTTTATAATGTTCTATTATTTTATGTGATAACACATGATAATGTGACTCCGCGCGATTTAATTTTTGGAAAACTCAAAAGGTCAGTCCAGTACTCTGTAGTGTTATTTCAGCTTTAATGAAAGATATACTTATTACAAAATTAACATTTCGTAAATACAAAACATACAAAAACAATCACCAATCTATCTTTCACATTCAACTGTTTTGCCAACATCAATTAGCAACATACAAAAAGCTAATATTCTCTATTTGGTACATCACAATCTTCAACTTTACTTTTGAGAATCATAACAATAAATCCAAAATTGATCAACAGTAACGATATTCCAAATCAAATTTGAAGCACTACCTTGGAATTTTCTGTAGCAATCAATACGTTGTTGTTTTTGATCGGTAGTCAGTTTATGACAACAAAGTTTTCTCACGTCTGTTGATGTATTTGACTCATACCAATGTCTAATAAATTCATAAGAAGTCCGTTAAATTATAATAATTATTAAATTGTTACAGCAGATCAGTCAAACTACACAACAATAAAGTTATCCCGCAAATATTATTTAATCTATTAATTTCATTGGATTTCCTTTTTAATTTACGTCGTCCAATGTGAAGTCATATCCAACGAGGAATGAAATGGTTAAAATGATGCTCAGATGAGTACAGGGTACATAGAGCTTAGAGCTAGCAGACATTCATATTTCAGCATAAAGGAAAGCCCCGGAATATCTGTTTGTTACATTTAAATGACTTTTAATAGCATTTTTCAACAAAATGTCATTATGTTGTATGCAGTGGAGATCGTGAGGGGGGGGGGGGGCGGAGGCACAGAGGTAAACAAAACGGAGGACCAAAACTACAGAAGGTTTTGTAAAGAGCTACTAGGCTTACCAAGGTCAGCACCTAGGGAACTAGCTTTAGTAGAATGAGGAAAGACAAGAAATGGAATAATAATGGAAAGAATAATAACATTCTGGTATAGGTGGTTGGCCAAAGAAGAAGGGGAAACTGAAATTATGCATGAGACAGTAAAAAAGATTAGAGAAGTCAAATAGTTGGTGGGCAGAGATAGGAGGAATTATGGAAAAAATAGGAATGGGAGATATATGGAGATTAGAGGAAATGAATACAAGCGATGTGGGTAAATTGGTAAAATGCAGAATAGAAGATATAGAAAGATAGGAAATATGGGGAAGTCAGAAAATATGAAATGATTATAGTTTTACAAGCAAATAAAATGAAATTGGGGACTAGAAGCATATGTAGATTACTGCAATAGGCAAGAGAGAGAAGGGCTAGCATGGATGAGAACAGAAACAATATTTCTAAGAGGTATAAGAGGTAGGGGAAAGGGAATTTGTGAATTGTGTGAGGGGAAAAAAAGCATAGAACACTATGTAACAGAATCCGAGGAGTTAGCAATGTGAAGAAAATTGGTTTGGGAGGAAAAATGGGAGAAAGTAGAGAAGAGGATAGTAGCTATAAACATGTTAACGGGGGTGGAGGAAAAGAAGGTAAGAAGTATTGATGAGTTCTTACAGAAAGTAAAAGAAAAATGGTCCAGAAATGTAAAGAATATATGAAAGAAAAATGAGGGGGAAAGAAAGGGACTAATTAAGTAACAAGGAGACATGGAGGTTAAGAGCTACCTGACAGAACAGAAGACCAGGGTGTCATGTAAGCCAAGGTAGCAAAAAGGTAAAGACAAATAAATATAAAGAATATAAGAAAGGAAGATGAGAGGGAAGAAAGGGCTAATTAAGTAACAAAGAGACATGGAAATTAAGAGCAGAAGACTAGGGTGTCATGTAAGCCAAGATAGCAACAAGGTAAAGACAAATAAATGTAAAGAATATAAGAAAGGAAGATGAGAGGGAAGAAAGGACTAATTAAGTAACAAGGAGGCATGTAAATTAAGAGCAGAATACCAGGGTTGTCATGTAAGCCAAGGTAGAGACAAATAAATGTAGCATAAAGTTGTAAATTGTAAAAATTTGGAATATGCACAATAAATCTAATCTTGAATCAAACTGTATTATTTTATATATATACTTTATGCTGATAAGATAAAGGTTTAGAATAATAGCTTATTACACATTTCTCTATGGGTAAAATGGGGAATGACGAGATCTTTAAAACATTTGACTATCACTACAAGTCCACTGTACTCCCATATTTCGCTACAGCATGAAGAAAATTATCAATAATATATTTTTATGTTGATTAACACGGTGTAAATAGAGCAGCAAGTGTTTGTAAGAATAGTTTGTACTAGAGTAGAGAAACTCATGTGTGTAGTACAGATTTTTCTTACCTTAGGACATTTGTAAGAACCATTACAAGTGGTTTTCTATGAATTTCAATACAATAGCTGGGTATGATACAAGGCTAAGATAAAAAAACAACTGTTTAACATTTTGAAATTAGTATGAGGCCTTTGCAGAGCGTGTTCCTATATTGAAGGCCTGGGGTAATGTTAGCCATCCTGACAGCGGGACGGACAGACTGACACATTTCGGTAAGCGGCAACCAAAACAGCTCAGGGAATAGCGCCAACTTATTCTGACGGAAAAATGAAATGCTCTCGTTATTCATATCAGTAGAGGTTTGTCCATCAGAACCTCTGACAATTTATTGTTTCGGTTTTTTACCGCCAGGGTATTTAATTCGCTTTCAGAATGTTCACGTATGTGAGAATAAAACATCACTGTATTTGTGTACAGAACTCTGTGTTCGAATACGAGAGAGAACTGTGTTGGCGGGTCCTCAAACCCAGGAATCGCTCACTCATTGAAACTTCTTAGGGAATTCACAAGGATTAGAATTAATAAAAATTACGTGATTCAAAGTCTTCCCTTTTGCATCAATACATACTTTAAAGCAATGTAAAGCTTCCTGAGTAGTTCTAAATCCAGGTTTTTATTTTTTTAGTTTATTTCCTATTTCTTATTACAATATCTATCAACTTTATACGTACGAGAGCTGTTCAATAAATAATGATACTAATTTTTTTACGGTCATAATTTTTCACACTAAAATGCAATCTTATTATATTCTGTTAGTTTAATGTGAAACAAACACGCCGTAGTAGTTTCATTATTGGTACTCCTGGTTCCCGCCTGTGAGAACCAGGTAAGTTCAGACATGTTCAGTATCACCTGCCGCTGCAGTGCAGGTCTGCATGCAGTTAAGTGTGGAAATCTCCTTCATCATCAACCCCCCAAAAAAGCAAAAGTGGTTGCTTCTGCTGGGAAAGTTATGGTCATCTCATTCTTTGATATTCATGGAATGGTTTATCAGCATGTTGTACCTGCACACACACATCAGTAACTGGACAATACTACAGGGATGTCCTGAAAACATTGCAAGTCCATATAAGGTACAAAAAGACCACATTTCCGTGAAGCTGGCTGGATGTCAGCTTTAATTTAATTCAATTTTTACGGGTTTGTCAGATTTAATGTCCTGTCGGCACGTTGGCCATAGTAGCTCAAGGGTTAGAGCGGCTGGACGGCAGCCAGAGGATCCGTGGTTCAAATCCCAGCTTTGGCATTGAATCTTTCAGTCTGGCTCTATATTTTCATACTTTAGCTTACACACGGCTAGTGTGAAAGAACAATTAATTTGCATAAATTGACCTAATAGTGGTCCGAACTATAAAGCCCGGACCTTAAAGTACTTACAGCGTAGTAAGTCGCCATTAAGGTAGTTGTCTCATTTGTTTATGAGAACTCCTAGTGGTTTACCGGGAGAAACACGAGTCAGTTGGAGAATTTAAGTTCATGTCGGCACGTTGGCCATTGTAGCTCAATGGTTAGAGCGGCTGGACGGCAACCAGAGGATTCGTGGTTCAAATACCGGCTATGGCATTGAATTTTTCAGTCCGACTCTATCTTTGCAATTGTAGAGTGTTGTTGTAACGAGAGCTGACGTAATCAGAAGGCTGTCTGTCCTCAGTCACAATATACATTTTGTTGTAATAATAAAAAGAATAACCAAAAGTTTAGTTTTTGGTTAGGGATATATTTACAAAAATGATTTTTTACTTACTCCACTATGATCTTGCAGAAATAAGGACAAGTCTTCTATTCTATCGAGAAGTTAGATGTCGTAGATTTTAACGGAAATATGCTTTGAGAAAATACATGGTATATAGCTCGTTCTGAAATTTATTATGCGTTTTTCCCAAGTTTCCGCCACTCAAGGATTCTGCTTTACGCAGGTTTTACTGTAACAACAGCGAAATTAAATTAAATAATTCTATAAATGTTCATATGCACTAATATGAATTAGAATTAGCTTTTGAAACAAGAGTGAGTGGAATGCAACGTTCCATAGAGTTCGACCGGAACACTTTGTTAGCAGGTGGCGCCACGGTTCTCTCTTGTCATGCTATTGCATATGAGCTAGAAAAATGTATAAGCACTTCCGTTTTATGATGAGCTAAGAAGGGGACCAATCTACAAGCTTCATATTAATTCAGGGGAAAAACGTCAAGTTAAAATTTATGATCACTTCCGCCCAAGCGCCAACCTTCCCTGAAATTCGGCTTCGTATTTCACCCTTTACACTTTCTTGGTGGTCATTTTTATCTTTCGAGGAAGTTGAGAGAACAGACAACAGTGGCTGTTTTGTGTTACACATCTTATGTAATCGCAGTATTATATACCTTAGTCCATTCTATATCGGGCTCGTTGTGACACGACCCAATACTCAATGACGTAAGTCTAAGTTTCCGTGGCGTACGGACCAAGATGGTACTATTACGTGATTTTCTTACCCTTTCAAGCGCGGGACATTTTATAACCCAGCAAGATTTCATCAAAATTCTAAAAGAAGTGCTGTGCCGGCGTTGATATAATGCTGCCAACGTTAACAAACAAAATACTTATTTAATTTAAAGGTTTTATGTTCTCCTGGAAGGTTTGAATTGCTGTTAGAATAGACAAAACCACTTAAAAGAACGATAATTTAATGTAAGCTAACAAATGAGTTATATGAAATGAGTTGTCAACTGTTTGAGTATGTAGTATTCAACTGTTTTTGAATATTTTCACTACAAACTGTAATGGAAGTATTGTATCTGACATATCAGTGATTTTATGGTTTTAAAATAACAGTTTAAGTAATAAAACAGCTCCGTGTCGCTGAAATAAGCAGAAAGTTCTCTACGACGACCGTATAACCTATACGCGGAGCTTTGCCGCGCTGCGGTTTGCCAATAATTGATCACACTTCTGTAAGACACGAAAGTAAATGCCTACTTAAATTCTATAAAGAAACCACTTTATAAGTTGTCAAATCTTAAGCTTTGCTCGCATTGGAAACAAACTTCAAACATGATTTACCCTTGCAATTTATTCGACTTAAAGTTTTAGGAGCCTTGTAGACGTACGAATGTATCAGAACGAAATTTTGACTATTATTTATTTAAGATGAGAACGTACTGTAGTTGGGGTTAAAATGCACTTTTTATATTTTATTTTTACATTTTATTATAGTGTCATCCCTCTAGATTACAAATATATAGTTAAAAAGTTCATTGGAGCAATATTTTATGCCTAATTTGCTAATTATATTAGAGGCTGTCAAGTTTTTGCCACGCCCCTTTTCGTAAGCTTTCAGAAAATCGATCATAACTTCTGTAATACTGAACAGATATTTCTGAACTAAGCCTTGTTTTGTAACGGATCTTCCAAGCTTTCTGCTGGTACCACTGTAACTCCAAAGATGCTAGTACTTCTTTTGTCTTTGGCTGTGTATATGAACGGTTATTTGTTTAGAATAATATTTTGTACTAGTTATTGGTGAATATATGATATGGGTAAGTCAAAAACATTTTGAAAGAGAAAGCTTATAGACAATCGTTTTATTGAACATAGAAAAGTAAATGTAGAAAATATAAATAGAATAGACAATTGTAACAGTATTTTTGGGTTGTGTTCAAAGGAACTATGAATTTATAAAATATATGTAGTTGTGTGATTGGCCGAAGTAGTAGTGGTGTGACGTGGTATGACGTGATGTTGTGACGTGCCAGTGGATCGGCCAATCACAAAATAAAGTGGAAGTAACGATAGTGACAAGAAAATCAATAATCTCTTGAGAAAAGTGTTATAATCTTCAGTCGTGTTCCACAACGATGAAAGATGTTGCGGTGAATATAATTGTAAAGGAAAGTTAATAACGTTCAAAAAGTGTTATTCGATATTTGTAATAGAAACGAGTGAATCGTAGTTCATATTATATACATAATAATATATTACGAAATCGGAGTCATATAAATTTTATTTCTGTCACCAAAAATCCACATCCACACCTAAGAAAAGATCTCATGACTCTTATTTAATCAAAACTCGACCTGGATCTTACAAAAAGTTGGCGTGCTTCCTATTTGCTGCGAGTGGAGAACAAATATATTCCCGTTACACAATAAAACTACATGTAATATTGAGGTTAGTAGACCCAGTTCACACAATACATGTGCTAATCATGATAGTAGTCATTGAGCTGCGAGTCCTGAAAACAGATAAAACAGTTGAAGAACTGGCCAAGAAGGCAAGACAAATGAAGAGCAACTTGAAAAGAACAAGTGAGAATACAGAGGGTCAAGACAATGCAGCAGGAATGTTCTGACTCGTGTGAGAAGTCAGTAATCAATATATAAACTTTAAAACAGTTTTTCTAAGTTTCACGTTTTTTCAGGTTCCGGTACACTTTTTTAAAAAACTAATCAACCAAAACATATGAGTTGTTGTGTATATTAAGCAGACTCATAAGAATAATAATAATAAGAAGGGATTTTTCTCTGAGATTCATAATACTTGTTAAAAATAACATTTTCTGAAACTTTTTTTTTACAAAAACTAAAAAATCTTAACACATTGTCAGAATTTTTTAAAAATAATAATAGGTATTATTAAAGATAAAGGCTTAAATAAAATGCCTGAAAATTTTCATGTACATATCAATAATAATTTGTTAGTAACGTGCACCCAAAAGTCTTGGAAATAGTATTGTAGAGATAGGCACTACCTTCTCACCTCAAATAGATCTTTTTCCTCCTGGAAGGTGTGAGTGGCTACTAGAATAGACAAAACCACTTAAAAGAACGATAAATGTAATATAAGCTAACAAATGAGTAATTTGAAATGAGTTGTCAACTGTTTGAGTATGTAGCATTCAACTGTTTTTTAATATTTTCACTACAAACTGTAATGGAAGTATTGTATTTGACATATCAGTGATTTTAAGGTTTTAAAATAACAGTTTAAGTAATAAAACAGCTCCGTGTCGCTGAAATAAGCAGAAAGTTCTCTACGACGACCGTATAACCTATAAGTACGCGGAGCTTTGTCGCGCTGCGGTTTGCCAATATTTGATCACACTTCTGTAAGACACGAAAGTAAATGCCTAATTAAATTCTACAAATAAACCACGTTTTAAATTGTCAAATTTTAAGCTTTTCTCACATTGGAAACAAATTTCATCTGTGACTTGATTAAACCTTGTAATTTTTTCGACTTTTAAATTTTGGGAACCTTGTAGACGTACGTGTGTTTCAGAAAGAAACTTTGACCAACAGATACTTGCTAAGTCAATATAAGGGAAGGAATTATGAAATACGACATACTTTTCTAAAAATAACTTAACTACAATAATGTTACAAACGGAGGTTAATATGAAATAATCGGCTATTATGGAATATGTGGATTAAACATTAAAAAAAACTAATAACATAAAACATGATTGGTTTAAAATAGACCAAACATCTATAAACAAATATTTATAGGCTTGGACCATAGACCAAGTCTAGAAGAATAGAAGAAATAGGTTTTGTTTGCACTTCAGTGAATTTACTTTTTTTTTTTTTAAATATAATTTGGGTTTAAATTAAGTTGTAATTCTACTTATATAAGTAAAATTACTGTTTAGCTGTTAATATTATACTTAAAGTTCATATTTAACTTTATTTTTATTCAGTATATTTTGTAAGGTTATGTAGAACATTATACTTTTATGTCGGATATTGAGACATATCTGGTATTGGACAATAAATCCTTAATGTAATGGATAAAACACTGTCAACTAATCACAATATAACAAACTACAATCTCTTAGTGCACCTTACATTTAACAATCAATGTTCAACTCACATACGTACTACTGAGTTAAAATGCTTGAAAACTTGTCTACAAAAACATTTGAATGTCACAAAACACACTTTATTCTGTAGCGAGTGAAATGACAACAGTCAACTGTCACTACAGTACATCATGGGAGTCTTTCTTGACTACTTCATATCAGCAGCAGACAGAGCAGAAATCTTAGTATTTACTTTGGTGACTAAGGAAAACCACGCACAAACTACAGTTAGTTTGTTCGGTCCATATGATTTGCGCCCGATCCTTCCTCAGCTGGTACAGTAATCTACCTGTTTACATTTACATGAAACGTTCGTCATGCACCGAAAATCATAAGGTCATAGGTTTGTTAGACGTTAGATACTTTAGATTTCCCTCCTGATAACCCAAAAGAAAGGAAATATTAAAGAGAGGCTCATCAGGCGTTAAAAAACCATTTTTCATCTAGAAAAGCAATTACCATCTTGATTAAGTCTATTGTAATATCGCTATTACAAACACAGGTTCAAACTGCGGCTCAAAAAAGGCTTCTAGCGTCTAAATAGTATTAGCTTCACATGTTGAATGAATAATGTTGGTAAATATTGACCGATAAGAGAACATGTAAATAGTAAAAGTAAACAAGGTGCTATTAATTTGTCAGTGTGCTGTTCTTAATAAATAGCTAGGAATTGGCCTGGATGCGAAAATGTGAAAGACGTTCAACTGCATTAACAACAAACCAACACAAAATGTGGATTATCACGCGGTAGTTTATATGCTAGAGTGATGAACATTTCTCAGTGTCATCATTGACCACTCGGGACATAATGTTGGTAGTTTCAGTGATTTGAGTCCTTTTATTTTTTACACTCAATGCCAGAACTGACTGAAGTGTAAGATGGAGAAATTTGAGGCTCGTATTGTGATCAAGTTCCTGCATTTGAAGAACAAAACTTCCCGGGAAATCCATGACGAGATGACGGCTGTTTATGGAAAGAATTGCCCATCGTATGACACTATTGTGAGGTGGAAAAGGAATTTTCAAATTGGTCACATGTCCCAGACAGATGAGCCAAGAGCTGGTAGACCGTCAGCTGTCACAGTGAACAAAGTGGAGTGTTTAATACTGGAAGACAGAAGAACAACAACCATCCAAATGATCATGAATGAGACACATTTATTTATGGTAGTGTGTGGGAAATTATTCACGAGGAACTGCACATGTCTAAGGTGTCTTGCCCGGTAGGTTCCACGTATATACCTTCAAGCTGAAAAAAGAGGAAGTTTTGCACTTCTGGTTTAATGTTATCTGTAATTTGTGTCCTTGGTACGACACTTTTAATATATCGGTAACATCTTCATCTTAAATCACAGATGTTGCCAACTGCTACACTAGAGAACAATGGCGTCACTTAGAATATGCATGGGTAAATGTAAGAATAGACAACAATATTAAATATATAGCTTAATTAATGAGCTCTTTAAATTCAGGTGTCATCTGTTTTAATTGAAGAATTAAACAATGGAACACTGACATACCTATATTGAAATACAGAATGGCTAAGCTAAGCTTATAGAATCTTTTCCATAGATACATTTCTACAGTGTTATTGACCCACATGTCTTCCTGCCTGCCTCAAGGTTTCTTTCAACCGCGTAGTTGAAGAGCCTAGAAGAAGGGTTAAAGCACATTCTTTGTGACGTAAAATAGAAAATGCATGAACCGTGCGGTTCTTTTCTTGAAGTGAGCCTGTTGAAGACTTCCAACGAGAAGAAAAAGAAAAGGGGTTTATGAATATTTCATAATATAACATACACCTCCATCACGCTGCATATCTTCCTGCAAGACGGACCGACATGGAGTACCGTCAGAGCAAGATGGAGTCGTGTAAAAAATAGATGAGCATGTGAAAACAAACATTACATCACCGGCATGGTGTTTGGCAATCATGACGTTACGCTGACCACCTGCTGACTTATCAACAATGTGGTATAGCTGATGTTGACAGCTCGTGTGGTACTCCAATAGTTTATACAGGCTATCTAGAGAACACTTAATATTTGCAAAATACACCATGTTTACGAGTGCTGTCAAATATTTCATTTGATTCCTAGGGTTCAAGCCAGTAAACTTGTAAAATTGGACCAAAATCTGAAAAATAAATCTGACATCTGCACATACATAAATGTCTCTACTTCTGTATAATCTATACTTACAAGGAAATACAGTAAACTTAAGTGATAGTCAAATGTTTTAAACAGCTGCTCGTTATGTTATGTATACTTCACTTTCTCTAGTCTTGTAAAAACACTTATTGCTCTATCTACTTCAAGATAAATATTATCTTATTGTAGTTACAAGGGAATACAGTAGACTTTAAGTGATAGGCAGATGTTTTGGTCGTTATGTGATGTATACATGTAACTTTCTCTACTCTTGTACAAACACTTATTGCTCAATCTACTTCAAGATAAATATTATCTTACTGTAGATAAAAGGGAATACAGTAGACTTTAAGTGATAGTCAAATGTTTTAAACAGCTGGTCGTTATGTGATGTATACATGACTTTCTCTACTCTTGTACAAACACTTATTGCTCTATCTACTTCAAGATAAACATTGTCTTATTGTAGTTACAAGGGAATACAGTAGACTTTAAGTGATAGTCAAATGTTTTGGTCGTTATGTGATGTATACATGACTTTCTCTACTCTTGTACAAACACTTATTGCTCTATCTACTTCAAGATAAACATTATCTTATTGTACTTACAAGGGAATACAGTAGACTTTAAGTGATAGTCAAATGTTTTAAACAGCTGGTCGTTATGTGATGTATACATGACTTTCTCTACTCTTTTACAAACACTTATTGCTCTATCTACTTCAAGATAAACATTATCTTATTGTACTTACAAGGGAATACAGTAGATTTTAAGTGATAGTCAAATATCTTAAGGCCACCGCTGATTGTTACATAATGGCCCAGATACTGCATGCTTTTTTTTTCGTAGCAAAGAGATAAAAGAGAGTGACTTCCCATTTGAATAAAAGAATATAAATTTTGAAAAATAAAGAATGATGTATGATATTTTTTTACAATAAAGCATACAATACGTTCTTACTTTTCGAGTAAAAAATTTTCAATTCTAGTTTTAAGTACAAATTTGCCAACTGTTTATTTTACGCTCTAATAGTGGTATTGATACCCTCTGGTGTAGTCCTCATGCGACTTTAACTTATTATTCCGCTGTGTCCTTCATTTCTGTAGTTCTTTACCCTTCTTATCCATATCTCTTTGATTTTTTCTGCATACTTCCCCGGATCCCTTACTTTTTCTCTCTTTTCCGCGCAAGCAGTTACTGATAAGCCCCTTTATTTTCCTATTTCTTATTCCATATTGATTTTATCCCATTATCTATTTCTTACATTTCACTTTGGAATGCGCTATGCTTATTATATTTACACGTAAAATACACTCATTTGGTGAACCACCTCACAATATGGCTCCTGTCCTTAACCAAGCTACACCCTCCTTAGCATATCTATCATATAGGCCTATATATGTTTCTCTTATTAGTTTTTTATACTTCCACCTATACCCCCACCTACATTCCTCATCATACCAGCTGTTAATGCTTGGATTAGTCTTTTGTTTTATTTCCATTTTAAGTCCTGCAGTTTTAATGACCATTTCTAACGCTCTAAGGGAAAGCTAAACAAATAATAAAGAATGTCTCAGGAATTACTCTCCTC
The DNA here is from genome assembly GCA_030765055.1 of Mantis religiosa. NCBI lineage: Eukaryota > Metazoa > Arthropoda > Insecta > Mantodea > Mantidae > Mantis > Mantis religiosa. The sequence goes on along the minus strand of CM060953.1, from coordinate 10,417,787 downwards.
ACAAGACACTCGCACATTCGTACACACGAAGTAACTTCCAAAAGTGCATTTTAGAGTCATGACACTTCAAAACGTGTGTTTACATTAAAATACTGGTACTGAATTTTTTTGTGGTTTGCAAAATTATCAATGCCTATATATCTATACGAGTGGATACAGCAAAACTGGGAAAGAACCTTCATAATTCGCAATGTACTAAATTTGAACTCCCTAGTTTCTCTAACCGCCATTGATTTACCATTCTTGTTGTGTGTAAAATGTGCAGGTTCTTACACTGTAGCCCAAGTTCTACCAAAATTGTCACAGATAACCTTTTACTCTCTAGCATAGCATTTTAAATTACCATCCATTCACACACAATTATTTAATTTGATTTAAATCTACGAAAGGTCGTAAGAATATATCTTTGTTAACAACAACCGAACGTGGCTAACATACGTTTTCAAATCTTCACAAAATAACAAAAGGTAGTAGATAACATTTTGTAAACATTTGACAACTGAAATTAGTGACAAAGGATTTCTCGGAAATGGGCTAATGCAATAAACACTTCATTGTATATTTTATGTATGCAGTAAGTCTTCGCACTTCTTTTAAGGTTTTAGAAATTTTATGTAGAATGAATAGTACTTCACAGACTATTTGTAGAATATTAAATATATAGTTTCATTTCTTACGGAATTATGGTCAAAATGAAACACATCGTAACTGTTTCCATGGAAACGACAGCTTGAAGTGGGAGTTTTTATGGCAAATCTTCATCTAAAAGCAACTCTTTGTTTTTCGGGAGCTCAAAACATTATTTTCGATGAAATGTTTAGTTGTACATGTACAGCAGGGAAAGTAAACTGATAGTACTCTCCAAACAGTCATTTGTTTTGGAAGTTACTTCATTTATAATTGTGTTGTTTTTCTGCCTTTTTGAAATTTTTAGTCCTGGCAAGAAATGTTTGGATAATATGCGTACCTATATAAAAGTTGCGTTTCACGAAGGAAATGCTAGCTGGATCTCAGGTTGTATATAAACAAGAGAAAGCGTACTTTTAGAATGTGATCTAAGTTACTCCTTAAAGTCTGTGTAGTCAACGTGAGTGCAGTTCGGCCGCTGCCTTTGACGAATCCTTATAATCGTTTTACAACACCGGCCCTCCTTCTCCCAGTCCTTTCTGCAAGTTTGCCACCTTTCTCGATACGTCATGGGCATCGTACGAGGTTTCGTCGAAATAAATTATCTTATGTCCATTACTGCAAAACCTTCTCAATTTTGACAAGCTACAATTCTACTGGATTCCATAGTAACCCTTATCTTATTCAAAGTGCGGTATTTGAAACCCAGCTCCTATAGAAGGCCGCCTAAAGTGCAGTACCCATAAGGAAAATCACAAATTTCTTGCAAATGTGCAACCAATTCGTCTAAGGTGGGCGCTCTCCCTTTTGCATAGAATCTAGAAATTTTTCTGCGAATAAAATCGCATGTGACAATATCGAAACGTTAGAGAAACGTTTCCTTTTGTTTTCACACTTGATCGACGTCTTTGGTATTTCTTTCGTCACGATATTTCTTACTGTATTTCTGTGAATACCCAGAATTTATAAGGTTCATTGCATGACCCCTTACCAAGATTATTTGTCAGCACATATTTATATGTGTTCAAAACAAGCGCTACAAGAGTTCCCGTTATAACTTTTTTTTTGAGTCTTCTCCAGTAACATAACTCGGCCCAGTTATTCACACTTTTGTCTTCACTTTGATTATTTTCACTTGACTGAAAATGATCTACTACTTCATTTGCATTTACCACTGCATTTCCCTCCCACGGTCTCCACATCGTGACACACAACGAATTTCTGCACGTAATGAAACAGATCAACTGAAAGTTGGAACTTTGGCAACTGAGACTCCACGTGGAGAAAACATGTAACTGTTATTTCCAGAAAATCGGGGTTACTATTGGTCCTTAACGTCAGTGTTCCATTTCTGAAGTGTGGAGATAGATTTATGACGGTCATTAGTGTCCGTTTCCTTTGAGACGCAGTTGTATTCGCGTTGACTAGACTTTACATCATACCTTCCTCCTGGTGGGTGTTAGTCGCAATAGATGTGGATAGAGATTGCTTTCCATGAGGTGTCCTCTCGGTTGTCTACCCTTTACACGGCCGCGACTAATGATTTCTTCTATTTCTAACTGACTTGTGCCCGCCAGAGAGTATTTCATGATCCGACAGTCCTTTATTTGAACCGAGTGTGAGTCAGTATTTCAGTCAACAGTTGACAGCCGTGTTTTGTCCAGAACTTCAAGTGTATCTTGATGTTTCTCATTTGTTACAGTATTAATAACTTTATTTGAAGTATTTGCTACCCTAACTTTGTTGTAATTTTATCATGAATGACTATTTTGCTCAACAGATTCTCTGCTGGGGTCGGGTACGGACGACGAGGACGACGATGACAACAGCACGAGCACGACGGCGACAACACCTGGGAGCGCGGGAGGTGCCCTCAAACATCACCACCCGGGGACGGTACACCCTTCCGCCCCCGAGACCAACAACAACTCGTTAGCACCGGGAGACATTGGCCCTCTTGTTGGGGGACCCCTCAACAACGACAGTAAAACCGGGCAGGACGACTCCGAAGACCAAGGTAAGTATCTGAGATGTTATGTCCTCTCTAAGTAACAACAAATAAGGATCGTGATCTTTAAGCATTAGGTGTGTTTGGACCTGTGTCATCCCCAAGACTAGACTCTTGATGTGAACCGGTCATATAGAGTTAGTACAAGAAAGTGTGAGGAGGTTATAAGTTTTCTTTGTCTGATCCCTCACCCCTTATTAATTATTTAATTCAATTTGAGTGCACATTTGAACTATATCACTCTATCACTCCTTCCCAATGTTTAACTTATGTTTATGAGAGTTTTAAGAGGCAGGCTTAGACAAAGTATTGCGGAAAGTTCTTCTTGGCTCAAAGCCCGCTCACATTTAAAACTTGCATCTGCTGAAGTCGATAGGGTACAGAAGAATTTCATGTAGCATTCTCCAAATGTGACTAACGCCTTCCCTTACTGCTATGCTTCTTGTTGTATTTGTGACTTGTGTCCACATCACAATTAATGCTTTCTACATTTCTTGGTCTCCCAAATTACGAAACACTCTTATTGTAAATAACAGAATAAAAATAATGACAATTGTTGAAATAACTTAGTGCTTAGATGTTAAATTATAAGCAGATTCTGTACAAGTGAAGTAAACAATTGCCTCATATTATTAATTTTCTTCCAAAGTAATATAATTAAATATTAATCTTTACAACGTTAACCACTTTCCACCCTCCAGTGTTACACCTAACTCGTGACGCCCATTCTAGGCAGAGAGGATGCATAAAGTAGTCCTTGGCTTGTTGAACTTTGTAGGTTATAAAACATTCACTTTTCAAGTAAAACAATTGAACTTCTGCAGCAAGGAATACATTAATACTATTATAACCAATGTAAAATGGTTTATATACTAAACACAGATAATTGTATCAAATGAATGGACTGACGTTGGTGGTTGATCAGTTTGTGTATGTTGAAGTCAGAATGCTATGTGGGTGTTTCGTCAGGTTCGCTGGACGGGGACCCCGAGACCAGGGACTCGCAGACGGAGAATAAGTCTCCGGACGACGGGAACTCGGGCTCGAAGCGACGCGGACCTCGCACCACCATCAAGGCCAAGCAGCTGGAGATCCTCAAGACCGCCTTCTCACAGACGCCGAAACCGACAAGGCACATCCGGGAACAACTCGCCAAGGAGACCGGCCTGCCAATGAGGGTCATACAGGTAAGTCATTATTTTAATATGTAGATTAGTTACTAGATAGTATACGTGCACGTTTTTTGAGCGCTCGGGTCCAGTCCTCAATCGGTAAGTTTCGCCTAATTGCGTAAACAGAGATGACAACTTTGAAATATAAACTGCGCTATACCTACACTCTGACATCTAGTGATTAATATGCTAAGCTCTCACAGGTGAGTCGTTTCATTTTGAGCAATTTTGAGGTTAATTGTTAACTAACTAGTTTACAGCAAATCCAAGAACAAGACGTATGTTGTGGATTTAATTGCTCTCGAAAGAGGACAGACTATTATTTGTCTAGCTCTGTGTAACTCTGATCTGAATGCAACTGAGCTGGCGTGAGCAAAAATAAAGAATGTTTTAAGAAGACGCAATGCTAACTGGAGAGCCACAAATCTGCAGAAACTTTATATAGAAGTGACGGATTGGGAAGGATAATGCAAGAATGTCCAAGAGCTGGAAATCCAGTATTGTAGAAGCGATGATGTAATAGAAAATGCAATTGATGAATAATGAACACCGTAGAAACAGCGCTCAAGAATACGTGGGTATATAGTATGTAGAAAAAGTTGAGAGAGAAGACCACTCAGGCCGCTATTAGGTTAGGTTAGGTTAGACTGGAGGCGTAGTACAAATGATTACAAATGAGCGGAGGCGTATTGAAATGCTTGTAAAAACACACCATGATCTAAGCAAATGAAGAAGATTGACTAAACCTCAAAACACAGTCAAAATCCAGCAAACACAGATTGCGCATGGCCGCCATCTTGCCCATAAACTGGTGGCCCAGGAACCTCCTGTCTTATCTACTATCTCACACTATTTTGAATAGGGTTTTTTCTTCCACAACTACAGATACAAGAGCGTTTCTGTATTTAGTTTATATTTAGTTTATAATACGGTGAAAGTTGAAATGAAATGCACCGACAGGGAAGTCTTCTTCTCAGATTCATCTAATGACCTGGGTAAACCTCCGGGGTCAAGGAAGGTTCGACCACGGGAATCGAATATAGAATCTATCCGTGGCGTTGCGCCATTTCGCTCTTTATTTTAAAGGTAATAGCTCATAAATTTAACATGTACGCTGGATATAGCACTTAATTTCACGTTAAACGCTGGTTGTGCGGGAAACGAACACGAGGGGTCGCTCATGTAGGCGGCAACAGACTCAGATGTCATCGGGTTGTTGTGAAGGCATTCGAAAATAAAATAATGGACGTCGCCGACGGAGGATTTATGGAAACGGAAGGCAGGTGAGACACGCCGTGCGCTGTAACGAAGAAGAATGATGCGACATTGTTTTGTGCAAAGCCGCATCTGCTTTCGGCTGATGAGTCGGGGCCGCCGTGTCTCTGCAAACTTTGATTTTCAGCGAGAATTGTAATGCAACAAAAATATAGTGTCAGATTTGACGGAAATGCAAGACTCAAATCCAAAAAATGCAATTTTATTACAAATTGTTCCAACATTTAGATTTTCTCACAAAGTAATCCAACGATTTTCAAATAATGTAGCAGTCTCTGTATTCAGTGGCAGTCTATGTTTTCCAGTCTCACTAATCAGTATACCAGTTGTCTACAGGTTTCTTACGAGCGATAAACATCGGAACATCGCGTACATTAAATTCTCTTAGAAATTCGCGTTCTGTTGTTACCAGGGAATTTGTCTTCCAATGGGACCAACGATGCATATATGCTGGTGGAAGACACCTCCAACATTTTCTCTGAGATGTAAATAGTGTAATGTAATCTCCCAATTGTGTATTATATTCTCCCAAAGTTGCACGTTGACCTATTATTGGTTCAAAAATTATGGCTTATTGAAATGGTTCAGGTTTATATGGATCGCACTGCAGCAATAAATTACGAGGGTTGTTCAATAAGGTATGATCACAATTTTTTTGACAACGTACCTTTACTCATCCTCATTATTTTGATGGTTCTTCTCAAAATAGTCTCCCCTGAATGCGATGTACTTGTCCCAGCGTTTCTGTCAGTCTTCAAAGACATGCTGGAAACCATTTTTGAGGCATCCTTCAAAATCGCCCCCGCAGCCTTCACCACTGCTTCTGATGATGGATAATGTCTCCCACGAAGGCGTTTCTTTAAGTTAGAGAATAGAAAAAAATGTCACATGGGGGCTAAATCCGGACTATAGGGAGGCTGAGGGATGTACTTCACGTTGATTTTTGCAAGATATTCAGCAACAACATTGGCAATATGCGGCCGCGCACTATCGTGGTGCAGCATCCAGCCTGCTTCACAGAAATGTGGTCTTTTGCGCCTGATATGAACTTGCAATGTTTTCAAGACATCCCTGTAGTACTGTCCAGTTACTGATGTGTGTGCAGGTACAACACGCTGATAAACCATTCCATGAATATCAAAGAATGAGATGACCATAGCTTTCCCAACAGAAGCAACCACTTTTGCTTTTTTGGAGGATTGGTGATGAAGGAGATTTCCACACTGAGCTTTGCTGTTTGCTCTCAGGATCAAAATGATGTAGCCAAGTTTCATCAGCAGTGATTACGTTTGAAAGAAACTCCGTATCTTCTTCTAACATCAACTTTAACTGCATGTAGACCTGCATGCGAATGTCCTTTTGTCTGGGAATCAACAATCTAGGAACCCATCTCGCACAAACACGTCTCGTGTGTAATGTTTCTGTCACCAACGTGTGGGTGGCATCTAATGAAATGTTCAGTATTTGAGAAAGTGATCTTAAGGTAATTAGTCGATCCTCTCTCACAATGGCAGCAGCAGTGTTGATGTTTTCTTCCATAAGAGTAGTAACTGGAACACCGGGTCCAACTTCCTTTGAAATTTATTGTCTCCCCTCTTTAAACATTTTAAACCACCTTCGAGCTGTGCTGTAGGGAAGAGCAGGCTCTCCATAGGTCTGCTGAAACATTGTATAGGCCTCAACTGAAGATTTGTTGAGACGATAGCAGAATTTCAAAGCCGTATATTGTTCCTCGCGTGTTACCTCCACTACAGCGGTAGGCGATACTGAACATGTCTGAACTTGCCTGGTTCTTACAGGCGGGAACCAGGAGTACCAACAATGAAACTACTACGGCGTGTTTGTTTCACATTAAGCTAACAGAATATAATAAGACATAACGCCACATACCAGTTCAAAATCGAGAATACGTAGCTCGTGAAAATTCAAAATTTGCGTTACTTTTTGAACAAGCCTCATACTTCCATAAGAAATTAATGTATGTATACATATAACACGCGCTGCTATTTGATAATGTTCTAGTCAGAAACAGACATTTCAATAAATCAATATGGTTTTGCACAGGAAGCGTGTAGCCGCCTCTTCTTATTTACGACGGTAGGTAGAGTTTGCGACAAACCTCATTATCATATTGTAATATACGATCGGTGTTTGTTAACCGGAAGAAGAAAGATGCCCACAGTTAACTTGAAGTTGTAAAGCGATCTGCGTCTAGACGTTAACGATTTCATCAGCGCGCGTCTTTTATACTTTCTTCAAAATCTTTAACTTCGTATTACGTACTCGAATAAACATGAGTTTTTTTAAAGATTTTGTGGACAGATGTGATAAGTAGACTTTGTTTCCCAAATAAACTCCTAAGTGATTTACCGGGAAAAACACGACTCAGTTGGAGAATTTAGTGTCATATCGGCACGTTGGCCATAGTAGCTCAATAGCTAGAGCGGCTGGACAGAGACCAGAAGATCCGTGGTTCAAATCCCGTCTATGACATTGCATTTTTCAGTCCTACTCTAACTTTCCATACTTAAGCCTACACACGGCCAATGTGAAACAACAATTAATTTCCAAAAAGAAGTCGTTTGGGGCTAGGTCTTGTGAGTCAAGCAGTTCAAACCGTAATTCGTGGATTTTCGCCATTGCAACCGCTGAGGTGTGCGACGGTGCGCTGTCTTGCTGAAACAGGATTTTCTTTTTCTTCAAATGTGGCCGTTTTTCCCCAAGTTCTACCTTCAGCTTGTCAAGTAATGATGCGTAGTATGCTCCTGAAATGGTTTTTCCTTTTTGAAGATAATCGATTAATTTAACTATACCAAAAAACAGTCGGCAAAACTTTCCCAACCGAAAAAAGAACAGTTTTAGCTTTTTTTTGGAGCCGGTGCCCCCTTTGCAGTCCACTGTTTGGAATGTATGTTTGTTTCGGGCGTATAATGTATCCAAGTTTCATTTACAGTAATTAATCGGCGCCAAAACTCGGATTTATTGCGCCTAAACTGCGCCAACAGAGCGTTGGAAATGTTCATTCGAATACGTTTTTGGCCTAACGTGAGCAAACGCGGCACCCAACGCGCGGACAGCTTTCTAGTGTCTAAATGTTGTTTTAATATGTGACAAACACGTTCTTTTGACATGTCATAGTCTCTACTATCTCTCTCACTTTAATTCGTTGGTCGTCTAGCACCATTTGGTGAACTTTGGCGATGTTTCCGTCGTTAGTTGCAGTTTTTGGAAGTTCCGAACGTTCATCGTCTCCCAAGCTCTTACAGCCACGTTTAAATTCAGCTGCCTAAAATTTTACTGTGTTAAATGATGGTGCAGAGTCCTCATACAACTCATCTTTGATTTACGTAGGCGTATTGCCTTTCAAAAACAAATATTTAATGACATTTCGATACTCGATTTTGTCCATCTTCATAAAAACACGCACATCAACTCACTCAAACGACTGTTACGTAACAACTGAGCATCCAAGATGGTTGAAACTTCGGTGAGTAACTGTCAACAGATGAACAACGAAATTCACTAGATTTTGTTTACGAGTGTCAACAACTTCATGTGAGGTCGGAAACTTTTTAGACCACCCTGTATGTTAATTTTCTTAATCATATTTCTCTAAGAATGGTGTGTGATGGTGATCGACATGTACTCTTTCCAGGGCTGTATGTACCCACAACAGAATTAAAACAATCACTTCTACACCATTGCGTGATTCCTTCAAGCTTGCAATAGCGAATGACTTCTCATTGTTAATCGATTCTAAGCAAATTCTTATGCAATGATGTTCGTTAAATGTATTTGATTTAATCATTACGCTATTATTTAACTTTGAATTGTGTTCTTCGTGTCAATTAATTCTGAAACTGGAGATATATAGTATTTCTTCTAAAATGTTAACGTTCTTTTCAACATACTTAACCTTTAAATAAACAAGTTTTATTAAGTACAACTAACTACTGTTGCATTACTTACAGTAATTAAGTATTTTATTGTACTGTATTGTTTTCAGAGTGATTTATCAAAAATGGGTATAAAAGGAACATACATATTTTTAAATTAAAAATCCTGCGTAGATTGCAGTTTACGTTTCTTAGTCGGTTCTTGCAGCCAGGGTAAACTCGGAAATATGTCGCGTTGGTAATTGAAATGACGGTTCATCCTCGAGGGCGGAACCCCCAGAAGACGACGACATCTTGAGCCACACCTTCTGCCCCATTACCTCAGAGGCGTTCCAATCCTGTTAATTACCTGATTTTATTAAATTTGTTGGAGAAGCTGAAATCTAAATGAGGAAGATATTAAAACCTCCCAAATTCCTAATTTTTTTCCATGGTTTCTGTGCAGTACGGAGTGTTTTTTTTATCACGAGTGACAATTCTCCTGGCAAATCTATCATCCATGGGATTACGGATAAGCTCAGGACAAATATCTACTCTACATTCAGCCTGTTGAGATGTCAGTTCATAAGGCGGCGATGTATAGTGTCTTCTGATGCACCAAGTTCTTCTCAAAGCCTACGGGTAGTTGGTTGTATATTTTCTCACAAAACTTGTCGTGTATCCTCAATATTTCATACTTTAGGTCTTCCAGAACGTGGTAAATCTTTAGTGTTTTCGTCTCCATTGTTAAAACGTTGGAGCCATCGTTGTGTCACACTCTCACTAATGACACCTTCTCCTTCCACTTCACATATTCTTTGAGCTGTGACAGCGACTTTATAATCTTGTTTCTAGTAGTGTTTTAGAAGTACTCTGTTCTTCTAGCCGGAGAGGAAGTACATTGGCAATTATATTACGATATCTAGGCTTTTGCTTCATGTAAAACTGACGTGGAAGAATCCCCTCTAATGACCAGGGAGTTATCAAGCTGTCCCAAAAGGGCTCCCGTAGGGGAGGGGTTTTGTCCCTTCCAGCTGCCAAGGTGCGGGCGCTGCGGACCCCTAGTACTCGTGGTACCTTCTACGTTAGTAGAGGAACCTTGGGCCGAACATTCGAGCCCCTCCCTCTGGGAGCTGTTTGGATTGGGTTGGTCTCGAGGGGGCAGTGTGTTCCCGCCACCCACGGGAAACTGGGTACCTCCGGCCAGGCTCCGGCCGCCCGGAAGGGGTAGAGGGTTGCCTCATAAGTGCCGGGTATTCGCCTGCAGAGCTAGTAGAAGGTGTGCTAGATCACTAAGGTTATTTGACAGCCGGTTCATTAAGGACCGGCGCGTAAGCGGCGTATCCGCTTCCGTCCTGTCTGCCGTGTGCAGGTGGGGGGGGGCCGGTTAATAAAATAGGTACTGTCCTACGGTGAAAAACCCGAGAGGCCCGGGTTCTGGTACTACGGGTCCAGAACTAATGGGAGTAGAACCTCGCATTTAATTGTCCCGAAAGGGCGCCCGGCACCTCCGTGGGGCTTTCCATAGGGCAAGACCTAGAGACTAGCAAGCCCCCCAATCTGGTCCTGTGGACTCAAGACGGGATGAAAGTGGATACGCCACTTACGCGTGCCAACTCCAAAATGGGAAGGCTACCGTAAACCTCGGTGGGGTCATCTGGTGATCTAGCACACCTTCTACTAGCTATGCTGGCTAGTACGTGGGAATATTAATGGCTTCCCTCAACTCCGTCCGGAGACATACCCGATCTCCCACGGGTATCGGGAACCACTGCCCCGTCGAGTCCAACCCAATCCGAACAATTCCCTATCAGGGAGGGGCTTGAATAATCGGCCCAAGGTTGCTCTAGGGCGCTGCGGACCCTAGCACTCGTGGTAAAGTCTGTTTAGAACGTCGGCCTTTGCCTTTGACGAACCCCTATAATCGTTTTACAACCCCCGACCCTTCTTCTCCCAGATCTTTCTGCAACGTTGCCACCTTTCTCGATACGTCATGGGTGTCGTACGAGGTTTCGTCTAAATAAATTATCGCTACAATTCTACTGGATTCCATAATAACCCTTATCTTACTCAAAGTGCGGTATTTGAAACCCAGCTCCTTTAGGAGACCGCGCAAAGCGCAGTGCCCATAAGGAAAATAACAAATTTCTTGCAAATCTGCAACGAATTCGTCTGAGGTGGGCGCTCTCCCTTTTGCATAGAATCTATAAATTTCTCGACGAATTAAATCGCATGTGAAATTATCTACTTTAGAGAAACGTTTGCTTTTGTTTTCGCCCTTGATTGGCGTCTTTGGTATTCCCTTGGTCACATTATTTCTTACCGTATTTCTATGAATACCCAGAATTTATCAGGTTCATTACATGACCCCTTACCAAGATTATTTGTCAGAACATATTTATATGTGTTCAAAACAAGCGCTTGAATTTGCTTAGAAACAGTTCCCGTTATAACTTTGTTTTTTGAGGCTTCTCCAGTAATATAACTCGGCCCAATTATTCACACTGTCTTCACTTTGATTATTTTCACTTGACTGAATGTTATCTACTACTTCATTTGCATTTACCAGTGCATTTCCCTCCTACAGTCTCCACATTGTGACACACAACGAATTTCTGTACGTAATGAAACAGATCAACTGGAAGTTGGAACTTCGGCAACTGAGACTCCACGTGTAGTAAACATGCGACTGTCATTTCAAGAAAATCAGGGTTGCTATTGGTCCTCAACGACAGTGTTCCATTTCTGAAGTGTGGAGATAGATTTATGACGGTCATTAGTGGGCGGTCGGGTCAGGTTCCTTTGAGCGGCCAACTGCACATGCGTTAACTAAACAGACTTTACCACGAGTGCTAGGGTCCGCAGCGCCCGCACCACGGAAGCTGAAGGGGACAGATCCCCTCCCCTACGGGGATGTTATACCCATTGTACAATCGACGCTCAGTGATGTCCATATCCAATAAATCGCTCCTCTATAAACAAGTGCGCCGACCAGACATCACTTATGCCTGTGTCGTTTGGGGTATAGCAGCTAAAACTCACCTACACCGCCTTGAAGTCCTAAAGTCTCGATTCCTCCGTATTGCCACGGAATCCCCATGGTACATCCCTAACTTTGTAATCCGTCGTGACCTACACATTCCTACCCTAACAGACTACATCCACACCCTCTCACTCCCATTCTATCAAAACCTCTCCCATAACTTCAACTCCCTTTTACGCGGTCTAGGTGAGTACGACATCGACCCCGGCGAAAAATACAAAAGACCGAGACTTGTTTTAGGCACATGAAAACACTGCAGTATCAGTACACAAATTATATATACAGGTTGTGTCTAAAGTCACTATCCATTTTAATGAAGGAAGACAGTGATTGAAAAATCAATGTTATTTTCAAGTGTTACACATATTCTAGTGCCCTTCTACATGACCTCCATCTAGCTCAAAACACATACGCCATCTTTCAGTAGTGGAACGAAATGTAGACTGTAACATGTCAACCGCAATTCGACCTGCTGCTTCCCTGATACGATTCAGTAACTCAGGCAGACCATTCACTTTGCTAGAGTACACTTTAGATTTGATGTACCCCCATGCAAAAAAGTCTAAAGGAGTAAGTTCCGGTGAACGGGAAGCGCACAGCCGAGGTGAACCTCTGCCTATCCATCTCCCGGGAAAGGTTCTGTCCAGGTAATCACGGACGATGTTTGCAAAATGTGGAGGCGCACCATCTTGCTCAAACACAACTGTATCCAGTATACCATCCTCTTGAAGCTGCGGTTCAAGGAACAGTTCTAACATGTTGTCATACCCAACCAAACATTGACTTTCGGTGTATCACGTCCCCACTCCGATACCTCATGTGGTTCTTCATTTGCCCATACTCGGCTGTTGTGTCGGTGCACTTTCCCACAAACATGGAAAGTGGCTTCATCAGAGAATAAAATGTTGTCCATTAAATTCTCATTCTCTACACATTCCAGGAGGTCATAACACATTGCCCGGCGACAGGAGAAATCCTCGTCCTCAAGATGGTGCAGAACTTGAATGTGATACGGACGTTTTCGTAGAGTAAAATGTAGAATTGCGTTGCGAGGGACCTTCAATTCCCGAATTGATGCCTTCGGACTCCTATCACTAGCAATTTGAACCTGCTGCACTGCTTCTGCCAAGACGTGTGGTCGTCCAGGACGTGTCTCATCACACTCACTGACGGTACACTTAAATTTGTTCACAAGCAGACGAATGTGTGCCCTTGTTGGGGCTGGTTTGTGGAATTTACGGGTAAATTCCGCTCTGACGTCTTCATATGAAAATCCGCATACCCGTGCACAAACAATGGCAACTCGTTCTTCTGAGCTAAACATCTTGTACTAAGATACCAGTATCTGAAAAGAAAAGAAACAAAATATTGCGTTTTCATTGAAATAGATAGTGACTTTAAAGACACCCTGTATATATAAAACAAACAAAAACCCCACCAAAACAAACCTACATCGTCATTCGCCCTAACTCATAAAATACTGTACTGCCAGTAGAGGGTCCTGAAACTCTGGCTTCCGGACTTTCAAATGTCCAATCGCATGTGTTTATAGAAGGACTGTACGTTCAAACTTTGTTATCTCCATTTTGTGATTATTTATAAACAACTGAAGACTGATGCATACTCGTAATGTATGCAACACTAACCATGGCATCCTGTAAATAACATTAGCAAACAAAAGAAATCTAATAAATTTTCCAGAACACCAAAATAGAAAAAACGACTTATGAGACAATCTAATCAAAATAATAATATAAATTTTAACCTATATTATATAAATAAAATATGGAAGAAGTGAAATAGAAACATGAATTTGTAAATTTGTGAGCAGTTCCCTGATATGAGTGCCGTATTATCTCACGAGATGTGAGCACACCGCGGGGATGGTGATGCTCCCTATGTTGTTATTTGGAATTTGCTCCCTAATCAAAGGAGCCGAGTGAAGCTAGCTACGTTATTACTATTAGCTTTTGTCACGTTGATGAGGTAAGGTAATGCAACTAGGAACATTATTTACTTTGTGGCACACAGAGCAGCTGATGGCCTCTTTATAGCATCATGTACACAAAAGTACATACTAACATGCCTTGATACTGACATAATGTACACATAAATATACCAATCTCAACATTATTAAGGCATAAGATAAAATAATGTAACATTCATACGTATTTCTCTTTCAAACGATGACTGAAATTTATACATACGAGGCCTGTTCGTATATACAATTTTTGATTGTTCTGTTGCGTTTTGTTGGTGATCATGTCCCTCAGTTATTGGAAATAATTATTTCTTTCTCACTAGCCGTGTATAGGCTAAGGTTTGAATAAGTAGAGTCATCCTGAAAAATTCAATGCCATAACCGGGATTTGAACCACTGATGTCCCGCTTTCCGTGCGGTTGCTCTAAACTACTGAGCTACTATGGCCAACGTGCCGACTTGACTTTAAATTCTCCAACTGACTCGTATGTTTCCCGGTAGACCACTAGGAGTTCTCATATGCTATGAGACACGCACCTTTTGTGACGACTTACTATGCTGTAAGTACTTAAGTCCCAGGCTTCATAATTAAACCACTGGGCTACTATGGCCAACATGCCGACATGACATTAAATTCTCCAACTGACTCTTATGTTTCCCGGTAGACCACTAGGGGTTCTCATATGCTATGAGACACGCACCTTTTGTGACGACTTACTATGCTGTAAGTACTTTAAGGCCCGGGCTTTATAGTTAAACCACTATGTTATTCAGGTAAATTGATGGAAATAATCATTTCTTCCACACTAGTACTCTCGGGTGAGTACTCTCATCTGAACTTCAGTGTGTGTGTGTGTGTGTGTGTGTGTGTGTGTGTGTGTGTGTGTGTGTGTGTGCGCGCGCGCGCGCGTGCGTGCGTGCGTGCTGACTCGTGGGTTGAATGAAGAAGACACCTCGAATTTGCTAGACGAAGGTTTACTGTTGTCGTTAGACTCCCTTGCTCACCCCCGTGAAGTTGTCGTCCGCGTGGTTGCTGTGTTCAGTGTCACTGTGTCCTGCGTCAGTATTGTGATGTGAGGTGTAGAGGCAATAGCGCGGCGTAGCTATATATATCGCATTCCTTATATACTAACCATTGCACTAATTCTCACTGGAACAACTATTAAATACTATGCTGCGTGGAAGCGGATTTGTTAGACGACACCGAGTACGCGTCCGTCTCATGTAGATCACAGGACCAAACTGTTTCTTACAAGAAAAACCGACTTTCAGCCATTACTTTGAATTTCCCCCACTGTAGGTAATTTTGGAGTTTGGAAAATCACATTAACAAATATTAATTTTACATTGACTGGCACCTATCCCCACTTACGATCGATGTTGGAATTTTCCAGTTTTGGACTTAATATCAAAGTCACTTTCTCTTTTCTCACGGTTGGATAAATTATGACTGCTCAGCTTCACAAAGCTACTGGCTAAATCCTGCAGTCTTTTGTTACAATCACGATTGCAAATTCTAAGAAAGAACTCTGTCACGGCAAAACGGTGCCTCGCACTGCCTTGGGCTAAGTCAAACAATAGGTAAGTTTCTGGTCCAGTTATTGTGTGGGAACCTGAGTGTCCAAGAATGTTTAGAGACTTTTGACTGAGAAAAACATTTATAACATAAATATTGGTGTACACATATGTATACTTATAGCCTGAATGCCCCTGTGGGTTATTATTACTATCGTTATTAGTAGTACTAGTTCCTATGACATAGGGACTGCTTCAACACCCAGCAAATGATTAAAAGTGTCTTAAAAGGCTACGAGAGCTCGCGAAGTGGCAAAGGTATAGCTCCAGACATACAAGTCGTACTACTCTACCCAGAACGTGCTTTTTTCTTCTTTACGGATTACACTAAAGTAGTTCCAAGTGTGAATTATTAGTTCACGAGTATGTTTTACTTGGCTATGAGTTTATGGTTCACTCATGCAAATTTACTCCTCACAGGTTCAGCTGCTTACTTCGCCCATAAATTTCAATAACGTCTTAAGACCAGCCCAACTTTAAAATCGTTCTTTGAGCGTTGGCTGGGCTTCGTGCTAATTGCAATTCGTTTTGTCATATATTAATTATTAGAGATCTGCGTTTGAAGATGAGAATTTTTGCTTTAAATGAGCCGTTGATGATTTAGCTTCAGCGTTTATTCCCTCAGTCACCGGCACAGTAATATATTTTTCCGCTTTGTTTACATCGCCACATAAACTAAGGATGGCGTCGAGATTCATAAAATATGCGTATCTCTTTAAAACAAGTATTTCTCAATGAGAATTTTTTGGAGTTGATTATTTCTGAGATATTCGTCGTTATTTGTTTACGGTTTTAAATATCTGAACTTTTATTTTCAAATAAAAAGACGTTATTCTGTTTTATGTCTTAAACATGCAAAGAGAGTGAGTATCAAAGCTATTACAAGGCGACGAGGTCTGTCCATCGCAATAGCCATTTGAAGAGATGTCCGGACGTAGACCAGTGTTGCAGGCAAGCCCGGGTGAGATAACTTGCGAGCCATCTCTCGTGTGATGACATGACGACGACGTCGTAGTTGTGTCAAGGAATGCGACACTCATTCCTTGCCTTGCTCCTTTTTAATTTGAAACATTCCATTAAACAACTTAATGACTTTTTCTTGGTGGCACCGTGGAAATGATTACACTGCCGTGTGCTACTACATTCTTCATGTTGACTACGTTATCACGGATCTTTTCTCGGCGCGATATTTTGGGCCTAGCTCTTAGGTGGCCCTCTAGCTCTGGTCAGAACTTCGAGAGGTCTCGGCTTCAAGACTACTCATTGGGCGAATTCTGAAGTGATTTATCATCTGTCACTTTTTTTAATTTTAATGCCTTTTGCGATGGTACGCACGTGTCCCCATGGAAACCAAACGCTGCTCATTTGGGTTTTTCTACAGCAAGCTTCAGTAGTGGAACTATAAGGCGATTGTGCGCACGTGTCCCCATGGAAACCAAACGCTGCTCATTTGGGTTTTTCTACAGCAAGCTTCAGTAGTGGAACTATAAGGCGATGGTGCGCACGTGTCCCCATGGAAACCAAACGCTGCTCATTTGGGTTTTTCTACAGCAAGCTTCAGTAGTGGAACTATAAGGCGATGGTGCGCACGTGTCCCCATGGAAACCAAACGCTGCTCATTTGGGTTTTTCTACAGCAAGCTTCAGTAGTGGAACTATAAGGCGATGGTACGCACGTGTCCCCATGGAAACCAAACGCTGCTCATTTGGGTTTTTCTACAGCAAGCTTCAGTAGTGGAACTATAAGGCGATGGTGCGCACGTGTCCCCATGGAAACCAAACGCTGCTCATTTGGGTTTTTCTACAGCAAGCTTCAGTAGTGGAACTATAAGGCGATGGTGCGCACGTGTCCCCATGGAAACCAAACGCTGCTCATTTGGGTTTTTCTACAGCAAGCTTCAGTAGTGGAACTATAAGGCGATGGTACGCACGTGTCCCCATGGAAACCAAACGCTGCTCATTTGGGTTTTTCTACAGCAAGCTTCAGTAGTGGAACTATAAGGCGATTGTGCGCACGTGTCCCCATGGAAACCAAACGCTGCTCATTTGGGTTTTTCTACAGCAAGCTTCAGTAGTGGAACTATAAGGCGATGGTGCGCACGTGTCCCCATGGAAACCAAACGCTGCTCATTTGGGTTTTTCTACAGCAAGCTTCAGTAGTGGAACTATAAGGCGATTGTGCGCACGTGTCCCCATGGAAACCAAACGCTGCTCATTTGGGTTTTTCTACAGCAAGCTTCAGTAGTGGAACTATAAGGCGATTGTGCGCACGTGTCCCCATGGAAACCAAACGCTGCTCATTTGGGTTTTTCTACAGCAAGCTTCAGTAGTGGAACTATAAGGCGATTGTGCGCACGTGTCCCCATGGAAACCAAACGCTGCTCATTTGGGTTTTTCTACAGCAAGCTTCAGTAGTGGAACTATAAGGCGATTGTGCGCACGTGTCCCCATGGAAACCAAACGCTGCTCATTTGGGTTTTTCTACAGCAAGCTTCAGTAGTGGAACTATAAGGCGATTGTGCGCACGTGTTCCCCATGGAAACCAAACGCTGCTCATTTGGGTTTTTCTACAGCAAGCTTCAGTAGTGGAACTATAAGGCGATTGTGCGCACGTGTCCCCATGGAAACCAAACGCTGCTCATTTGGGGTTTTCTACAGCAAGCTTCAGTAGTGGAACTATAAGGCGATTGTGCGCACGTGTCCCCATGGAAACCAAACGCTGCTCATTTGGGTTTTTCTACAGCAAGCTTCAGTAGTGGAACTATAAGGCGATTGTGCGCACGTGTCCCCATGGAAACCAAACGCTGCTCATTTGGGTTTTTCTACAGCAAGCTTCAGTAGTGGAACTATAAGGCGATTGTGCGCACGTGTCCCCATGGAAACCAAACGCTGCTCATTTGGGTTTTTCTACAGCAAGCTTCAGTAGTGGAACTATAAGGCGATTGTGCGCACGTGTCCCCATGGAAACCAAACGCTGCTCATTTGGGTTTTTCTACAGCAAGCTTCAGTAGTGGAACTATAAGGCGATTGTGCGCACGTGTCCCCATGGAAACCAAACGCTGCTCATTTGGGTTTTTCTACAGCAAGCTTCAGTAGTGGAACTATAAGGCGATTGTGCGCACGTGTCCCCATGGAAACCAAACGCTGCTCATTTGGGTTTTTCTACAGCAAGCTTCAGTAGTGGAACTATAAGGCGATTGTGCGCACGTGTCCCCATGGAAACCAAACGCTGCTCATTTGGGTTTTTCTACAGCAAGCTTCAGTAGTGGAACTATAAGGCGATGGTGCGCACGTGTCCCCATGGAAACCAAACGCTGCTCATTTGGGTTTTTCTATAGCAAGCTTCAGTACTGGAACTATAAGGCGATGGTGCGCACGTGTCCCCATGGAAACCAAACGCTGCTCTTCTGGGTTTTTCTACAGCAAGCTTCAGTAGTGGAACTATAAGGCGATTGTGCGCACGTGTCCCCATGGAAACCAAACGCTGCTCATTTGGGTTTTTCTATAGCAAGCTTCAGTAGTGGAACTATAAGGCGATGGTGCGCACGTGTCCCCATGGAAACCAAACGCTGCTCATTTGGGTTTTTCTACAGCAAGCTTCAGTAGTGGAACTATAAGGCGATTGTGCGCACGTGTCCCCATGGAAACCAAACGCTGCTCATTTGGGTTTTTCTATAGCAAGCTTCAGTACTGGAACTATAAGGCGATGGTGCGCACGTGTCCCCATGGAAACCAAACGCTGCTCATTTGGGTTTTTCTACAGCAAGCTTCAGTAGTGGAACTATAAGGCGATTATGCGCACGTGTCCCCATGGAAACCAAACGCTGCTCATTTGGGTTTTTCTACAGCAAGCTTCAGTAGTGGAACTATAAGGCGATGGTGCGCACGTGTCCCCATGGAAACCAAACGCTGCTCATTTGGGTTTTTCTACAGCAAGCTTCAGTAGTGGAACTATAAGGCGATTGTGCGCACGTGTCCCCATGGAAACCAAACGCTGCTCATTTGGGTTTTTCTACAGCAAGCTTCAGTAGTGGAACTATAAGGCGATGGTACGCACGTGTCCCCATGGAAACCAAACGCTGCTCATTTGGGTTTTTCTATAGCAAGCTTCAGTACTGGAACTATAAGGCGATGGTGCGCACGTGTCCCCATGGAAACCAAACGCTGCTCATTTGGGTTTTTCTACAGCAAGCTTCAGTAGTGGAACTATAAGGCGATTGTGCGCACGTGTCCCCATGGAAACCAAACGCTGCTCATTTGGGTTTTTCTACAGCAAGCTTCAGTAGTGGAACTATAAGGCGATGGTGCGCACGTGTCCCCATGGAAACCAAACGCTGCTCATTTGGGTTTTTCTACAGCAAGCTTCAGTAGTGGAACTATAAGGCGATTGTGCGCACGTGTCCCCATGGAAACCAAACGCTGCTCATTTGGGTTTTTCTACAGCAAGCTTCAGTAGTGGAACTATAAGGCGATGGTGCGCACGTGTCCCCATGGAAACCAAACGCTGCTCATTTGGGTTTTTCTATAGCAAGCTTCAGTAGTGGAACTATAAGGCGATGGTACGCACGTGTCCCCATGGAAACCAAACGCTGCTCATTTGGGTTTTTCTATAGCAAGCTTCAGTAGTGGAACTATAAGGCGATTGTGCGCACGTGTCCCCATGGAAACCAAACGCTGCTCATTTGGGTTTTTCTACAGCAAGCTTCAGTAGTGGAACTATAAGGCGATTGTGCGCACGTGTCCCCATGGAAACCAAACGCTGCTCATTTGGGTTTTTCTACAGCAAGCTTCAGTAGTGGAACTATAAGGCGATTGTGCGCACGTGTCCCCATGGAAACCAAACGCTGCTCATTTGGGTTTTTCTACAGCAAGCTTCAGTAGTGGAACTATAAGGCGATTGTGCGCACGTGTCCCCATGGAAACCAAACGCTGCTCATTTGGGTTTTTCTACAGCAAGCTTCAGTAGTGGAACTATAAGGCGATGGTACGCACGTGTCCCCATGGAAACCAAACGCTGCTCATTTGGGTTTTTCTACAGCAAGCTTCAGTAGTGGAACTATAAGGCGATGGTGCGCACGTGTCCCCATGGAAACCAAACGCTGCTCATTTGGGTTTTTCTATAGCAAGCTTCAGTAGTGGAACTATAAGGCGATTGTGCGCACGTGTCCCCATGGAAACCAAACGCTGCTCATTTGGGTTTTTCTACAGCAAGCTTCAGTAGTGGAACTATAAGGCGATGGTACGCACGTGTCCCCATGGAAACCAAACGCTGCTCATTTGGGTTTTTCTACAGCAAGCTTCAGTAGTGGAACTATAAGGCGATTGTGCGCACGTGTCCCCATGGAAACCAAACGCTGCTCATTTGGGTTTTTCTACAGCAAGCTTCAGTAGTGGAACTATAAGGCGATTGTGCGCACGTGTCCCCATGGAAACCAAACGCTGCTCATTTGGGTTTTTCTACAGCAAGCTTCAGTAGTGGAACTATAAGGCGATTGTGCGCACGTGTCCCCATGGAAACCAAACGCTGCTCATTTGGGTTTTTCTACAGCAAGCTTCAGTAGTGGAACTATAAGGCGATTGTGCGCACGTGTCCCCATGGAAACCAAACGCTGCTCATTTGGGTTTTTCTACAGCAAGCTTCAGTAGTGGAACTATAAGGCGATGGTGCGCACGTGTCCCCATGGAAACCAAACGCTGCTCATTTGGGTTTTTCTATAGCAAGCTTCAGTAGTGGAACTATAAGGCGATGGTGCGCACGTGTCCCCATGGAAACCAAACGCTGCTCATTTGGGTTTTTCTACAGCAAGCTTCAGTAGTGGAACTATAAGGCGATTGTGCGCACGTGTCCCCATGGAAACCAAACGCTGCTCATTTGGGTTTTTCTACAGCAAGCTTCAGTAGTGGAACTATAAGGCGATTGTGCGCACGTGTCCCCATGGAAACCAAACGCTGCTCATTTGGGTTTTTCTATAGCAAGCTTCAGTAGTGGAACTATAAGCAGTGAACTTTAAGTACAGTACAATTCATATAAACCTGAACCATTTCAATAGGTCATAACCTTTGAAACGATAATACGACAGACGTGCAAATTTGGGAGAATATAATACACAATTGGAGATTACATTACACTGTTTACATCTCAGAGAAAATGTTGCAAGTGTCCTCCACCAGCATCTATACATGTTTGTACTCGTCTCACCGTATTCTGTGAAGTTTTACAGAGAGTATCCTCGCCAATGTTACTTATTTCGGTTCGAATGGATTCCTTGAGAACATCAGTTGTCCGTGTTGTCAATTCTCCCAGAGCCGCTGAGATCATTAAAACAAATTTCTACATTCTACGAGCTCTCAAAGGGAAATTATGGCCTATTGAAATGGTTCAGGCTTATATGGGTCGCACTGTATTTCAGCGCGTCTCTATAGCCTATGTCCTATATTCAACGCGAGGGTATCTACCAGGGCTATCCACACAGAGTCAAGATTGATCCCATCCTTCTGACGACCAGGGTGAAGCAATTATATTGGCGAGCAAGGGTTACCACGTTGAGGCGACAGTTTGATACAAATAGTGTTTAACTCAGGGTAAAGCAGTGAGGTTAATCACAGGGTATGCGTTGATGTGTGTGAGAAGGATAGTTCTAATGACACTGGAATGCCCGTTTCAAACTGGTTTAATGACTGCTTCTTTTATTATTACATTAAACTCGAAGTTGCCGACCAAGGATTACCAACTGTTTAAAGTTACTGAAGGCGGAATACTTATTACTCGATCAGTTCTAGTCTGGTCTGCCTGGCCCAAGACAGAAGAAGTTGACCGCCCTAATCGGCCTCACGCCGTGGACTGAATGAATGACCACAAATGCGCGTGGGTGTATCACTTTCTGGAAGCCCCTTATTCAACCAAAGATTCCCTTTGTGACAATCTTGTCCATTGTCATTATTAAGGACCGAAGAATGCCCTATTCACAAAGTCAAGTGTCATCCTTTAGAAATCTGCTAAGGACACTGTTTCTTACATTTCTTTTGTTATACCAACTCAATCAGACAATCAAATAATCGTGTCGTAACAAACATACAAGACTCCTTTGAAGTCCATCATGATTCTTTACTTATTGCAACATTTAAATTCGGTATCAAGAGAGTTACCAAGCTGTCCCCGAAGGCCGCCCGGCGCCTCCGTGGGGCTTTCCATAGGGCAAGACCTAGAGACTAGCAAGGGGCCCCCATCTGGTTCGAAAGCACAAGACGGGATGGCAGTGGATACGCCAGATACGAGCGCCAATCTCAAAGCGGATGCTATGGATTAGATCTTGGTAGGGCAGCCTGCGGATCTAGCACACCCTATACTAGCTATGCAGGCTAGTACGTGGGAATACTATATGGCTTCCCTCAACCCCGTCCGAAGACGTACCCGATCACCCACGGGTATCGGGAACCACTGCCCCCTCGAGTACAACCCAATCCGAACAACTCCCCTGCGGGAGGGGCTCGAATGTTCGGTCCGAGGTTCCTCTAGTAACGTCAGAGATAGAGTCTGTCTAGTGAACGCGTGTGCGGTTTGCCTCCCAAAGGAAACCACTCTCCCGTCCACTACTGACCGTCATAAATCTACCTCCACACTTCAGAAATGGAACACTGTCGTTGAGGACCAATAGCAACCCTGATTTTCTGGAAATGACAGTCGCATGTTTCGTGGAGTCTCAGTTGTCATAGTTCCAACTTCCAGTTGATCTGTTTCATTACGTGCAGAAATTCGTTGTGAGTCACGATGTGGAGACTGTGGGAGGGAAATGCAGTGGTAAATGCAAATGAAGTAGTAGATAACTTTCAGTCAAGTGAACATAATCAAAGTGATGACAATAGTGTGAATAACTGGGCCGAGTTATGTTACTGGAAAAGCAAATTCAAGCTCTTGTTTTGAACATATATAAATATGTGCTGACAAATAATCTTGGTAAGGTGTCGTGTAATGAACCTGATAAATTCTGGATATTCACGGAAATACAGTAAGAAAAATTGTGACGAAGGGAATACCAAAGACGGCGATCAAGTGTGAAAACAAAAGGAAACGTTTCTCTAAAGTAGATAATTTCACATGCGATTTAATTCGTCGAGAAACCTATAGATTCTATGCGAAAGGGAGAGCGCCCACCTTAGATGAATTGGTTGCACATTTGCAAGAAATTTGTGATTTTCCTTATGGGCACTGCACTTTGCGCGGCCTCCTAAAGGAGCTGGGTTTCAAATACCTCACTTTGAATAAGATAAGGGTTATTATGGAATCCAGTAGAATTGTAGTTTGGCGATATAGCGGCCGACGTGCACATGAGTTAACTAAACAGACTCTACCACGAGTGCCAAGGGTCCGCAGCGCTCCCCTACGGGAATATCCTCCTATAGAAACAACACTAATAGATATGGAAATGGATGATTTGAAATAATACACTATGTAGGTTTGAATGAGCCGAATGTATGAATATATACAAGCTTACAAACCTTTCTTTAAATGCATTTGTAATATTTATATTTGTAAATACGAATGTAAGATTGATATTTTTTGGAAGGGTGTTACCCCGGTATGTTAGGTAGCTACTGATAGCTTTACGCTCCTTATATCTGTAATATGCATACTTCACTCGTCGCTATTCAAAGTAGATGCAATCTCCTCTCCTCAGTGTTGACGTCTAATCAAAACAAACGATCTGATTATATTCCAAACGATGAGTTTGCACTAAAACTTTATCACGATAAGTATTAAAATGTTAACTTGGCAGTCGACATTCCTCCTGTTGGATCTTTACCCTTCTGAATAATGCATCATATCATTTCTGTAATGACTTTCTTGCATATGTCCTACTAGTGCAAACTATTTGCATAAACTTACATATTCATAACAGAGGCTGTCCACATCATATACAAGGCACAAAATTATTTTCCTTGGCAGAAAACAGAGCTCAATATACAATACTAATTTTCGGACACGTGACGTATTTTTGTACTTTTCAGTAATAAATAGCGATCGGTCGATAACGTTTTCCTCGATAATCGATTCTCGATACTCGATAACGTCCTTCCTACTTCTAGCTTCAATACAAAATAGAATGTTGGCAGCATGAAACAGGCGCACATATTTAATGAGACAAAAGTTAAAAACATTGGTGTTCTTATGGAAACATAGAGCCAGACTGAAAAATTCAATGCTATAGCCGGAATTTGAACCACGGATCTTCTGGTTGACGTCCAGCCACTCTAATCCTTGAGCTACTATGGCCAACGTGCCGACATGACATTAAATTCTCCAACTGACTCGTGTTTTTCCCGGTAAACCACTAGCAGTTCTCATAAACACATGAGACAACTACCTTAATGACGACTTACTATGCTGTAAGTACTTTAAGGCCCGGGTTTTATAGTAAACCACTAGGAGTTCTCATAAACACATGAGACAACTACCTTAATGACGACTTACTATGCTGTAAGTACTTTAAGGCCCGGGCTTTATAGTTAACCACTAGGAGTTCTCATAAACACATGAGACAACTACCTTAATGGCGACTTACTATGCTGTAAGTACTTTAAGGCCCGGGCTTTATAGTTAACCACTAGGAGTTCTCATAAACACATGAGACAACTACCTTAATGACGACTTACTATGCTGTAAGTACTTTAAGACCCGGGCTTTATAGTAAACCACTAGGAGTTCTCATAAACACATGAGACAACTACCTTAATGACGACTTACTATGCTGTAAGTACTTTAAGGCCCGGGCTTTATAGTTGACCACTAGGAGTTCTCATAAACACATGAGACAACTACCTTAATGGCGACTTACTATGCTGTAAGTACTTTAAGGCCCGGGCTTTATAGTAAACCACTAGGAGTTCTCATAAACACATGAGACAACTACCTTAATGGCGACTTACTATGCTGTAAGTACTTTAAGGCCCGGGCTTTATAGTAAACCACTAGGAGTTCTCATAAACACATGAGACAACTACCTTAATGGCGACTTACTATGCTGTAAGTACTTTAAGGCGCGGGCTTTATAGTAAACCACTAGGAGTTCTCATAAACACATGACACAACTGCCTTAATGACGACTTACTATGCTGTAAGTACTTTAAGACCCGGCCTTTATAGTAAACCACTAGGAGTTCTCATAAACACATGAGACAACTACCTTAATGGCGACTTACTATGCTGTAAGTACTTTAAGGCCCGGGCTTTATAGTAAACCACTAGGAGTTCTCATAAACACATGAGACAACTGCCTTAATGACGACTTACTATGCTGTAAGTACTTTAAAGCCCGGGCTTTATAGTTGACCACTAGGAGTTCTCATAAACACATGAGACAACTACCTTAATGGCGACTTACTATGCTGTAAGTACTTTAAGGCCCGGACTTTATAGTAAACCACTAGGAGTTCTCATAAACACATGACACAACTGCCTTAATGACGACTTACTATGCTGTAAGTACTTTAAGACCCGGCCTTTATAGTAAACCACTAGGAGTTCTCATAAACACATGAGATAACTACCTTTATGGCGACTTACTATGCTGTAAGTACTTTAAGACCCGGACTTTATAGTAAACCACTAGGAGTTCTCATAAACACATGAGATAACTACCTTTATGGCGACTTACTATGCTGTAAGTACTTTAAGACCCGGACTTTATAGTAAACCACTAGGAGTTCTCATAAACACGTGAGACAACTACCTTAATGACGACTTACTATGCTGTAAGTACTTTAAGGCCCGGGCTTTATAGTTAGCCACTAGGAATTCTCATAAACACATGAGACAACTACCTTAATGACGACTTACTATGCTGTAAGTACTTTAAGGCCCGGGCTTTATAGTAAACCACTAGGAGTTCTCATAAACACATGAGACAACTACCTTAATGACGACTTACTATGCTGTAAGTACTTTAAGACCCGGGCTTTATAGTTAACCACTAGGAGTTCTCATAAACACATGAGACAACTACCTTAATGACGACTTACTATACTGTAAGTACTTTAAGGCCCGGGCTTTATAGTAAACCACTAGGAGTTCTCATAAACACATGAGACAACTACCTTAATGGCGACTTACTATGCTGTAAGTACTTTAAGGCCCGGGCTTTATAGTAAACCACTAGGAGTTCTCATAAACACATGAGACAACTACCTTAATGGCGACTTACTATGCTGTAAGTACTTTAAGGCCCGGGCTTTATAGTAAACCACTAGGAGTTCTCATAAACACATGACACAACTGCCTTAATGACGACTTACTATGCTGTAAGTACTTTAAGACCCGGCCTTTATAGTAAACCACTAGGAGTTCTCATAAACACATGAGACAACTACCTTAATGGCGACTTACTATGCTGTAAGTACTTTAAGGCCCGGGCTTTATAGTAAACCACTAGGAGTTCTCATAAACACATGAGACAACTGCCTTAATGACGACTTACTATGCTGTAAGTACTTTAAGGCCCGGGCTTTATAGTTGACCACTAGGAGTTCTCATAAACACATGAGACAACTACCTTAATGGCGACTTACTATGCTGTAAGTACTTTAAGGCCCGGACTTTATAGTAAACCACTAGGAGTTCTCATAAACACATGACACAACTGCCTTAATGACGACTTACCATGCTGTAAGTACTTTAAGACCCGGCCTTTATAGTAAACCACTAGGAGTTCTCATAAACACATGAGATAACTACCTTTATGGCGACTTACTATGCTGTAAGTACTTTAAGACCCGGACTTTATAGTAAACCACTAGGAGTTCTCATAAACACATGAGATAACTACCTTTATGGCGACTTACTATGCTGTAAGTACTTTAAGACCCGGACTTTATAGTAAACCACTAGGAGTTCTCATAAACACGTGAGACAACTACCTTAATGACGACTTACTATGCTGTAAGTACTTTAAGGCCCGGGCTTTATAGTTAGCCACTAGGAATTCTCATAAACACATGAGACAACTACCTTAATGACGACTTACTATGCTGTAAGTACTTTAAGGCCCGGGCTTTATAGTAAACCACTAGGAGTTCTCATAAACACATGAGACAACTACCTTAATGACGACTTACTATGCTGTAAGTACTTTAAGACCCGGGCTTTATAGTTAACCACTAGGAGTTCTCATAAACACATGAGACAACTACCTTAATGACGACTTACTATACTGTAAGTACTTTAAGGCCCGGGCTTTATAGTAAACCACTAGGAGTTCTCATAAACACATGAGACAACTACCTTAATGGCGACTTACTATGCTGTAAGTACTTTAAGGCCCGGGCTTTATAGTAAACCACTAGGAGTTCTCATAAACACATGAGACAACTACCTTAATGGCGACTTACTATGCTGTAAGTACTTTAAGGCCCGGGCTTTATAGTAAACCACTAGGAGTTCTCATAAACACATGAGACAACTACCTTAATGGCGACTTACTATGCTGTAAGTACTTTAAGGCCCGGGCTTTATAGTAAACCACTAGGAGTTCTCATAAACACATGAGACAACTACCTTAATGGCGACTTACTGTGCTGTAAGTACTTTAAGGCCCGGGCTTTATAATAAACCACTAGGAGTTCTCATATACACATGAGACAACTACCTTAATGGCGACTTACTATGCTGTAAGTACTTTAAGGCCCGGGCTTTATAGTAAACCACTAGGAGTTCTCATAAACACATGAGACAACTACCTTAATGACGACTTACTATGCTGTAAGTACTTTAAGGTCCGGGCTTTATAGTTAACCACTAGGAGTTCTCATAAACACATGAGACAACTACCTTAATGGCGACTTACTATGCTGTAAGTACTTTAAGGCCCGGGCTTTATAGTAAACCACTAGGAGTTCTCATAAACACATGAGACAACTACCTTAATGGCGACTTACTATGCTGTAAGTACTTTAAGGCCCGGGCTTTATAGTAAACCACTAGGAGTTCTCATAAACACATGAGACAACTACCTTAATGGCGACTTACTATGCTGTAAGTACTTTAAGGTCCGGGCTTTATAGTTAACCACTAGGAGTTCTCATAAACACATGAGACAACTACCTTAATGACGACTTACTATGCTGTAAGTACTTTAAGGCCCGGGCTTTATAGTAAACCACTAGGAGTTCTCATAAACACATGAGACAACTACCTTAATGGCGACTTACTATGCTGTAAGTACTCTAAGGCCCGGGCTTTATAGTAAACCACTAGGAGTTCTCATAAACACATGAGACAACTACCTTAATGGCGACTTACTATGCTGTAAGTACTTTAAGGCCCGGACTTTATAGTAAACCACTAGGAGTTCTCATAAACACATGAGACAACTATCTTAATGACGACTTACTATGCTGTAAGTACTTTAAGGCCCGGGCTTTATAGTAAACTACTAGGAGTTCTCATAAACACATGAGACAACTACCTTAATGGCGACTTACTATGCTGTAAGTACTTTAAGGCCCGGGCTTTATAGTAAACCACTAGGAGTTCTCATAAACACATGAGACAACTACCTTAATGGCGACTTACTATGCTGTAAGTACTTTAAGGCCCGGGCTTTATAGTAAACCACTAGGAGTTCTCATAAACACATGAGACAACTACCTTAATGGCGACTTACTATGCTGTAAGTACTTTAAGGCCCGGGCTTTATAGTAAACCACTAGGAGTTCTCATAAACACATGAGACAACTACCTTAATGGCGACTTACTATGCTCTAAGTACTTTAAGGTCCGGACTTTATAGTAAACCACTAGGAGTTCTCATAAACACATGAGACAACTACCTTAATGGCGACTTACTATGCTGTAAGTACTTTAAGACCCGGGCTTTATAGTAAACCACTAGGAGTTCTCATAAACACATGAGACAACTATCTTAATGACGACTTACTATGCTGTAAGTACTTTAAGGCCCGGGCTTTATAGTAAACTACTAGGAGTTCTCATAAACACATGAGACAACTTCCTTAATGGCGACTTACTATGCTGTAAGTACTTTAAGGCCCGGGCTTTATAGTAAACCACTAGGAGTTCTCATAAACACATGAGACAACTACCTTAATGACGACTTACTATGCTGTAAGTACTTTAAGGCCCGGGCTTTATAGTAAACCACTAGGAGTTCTCATAAACACATGAGACAACTACCTTAATGACGACTTACTATGCTGTAAGTACTTTAAGACCCGGGCTTTATAGTTAACCACTAGGAGTTCTCATAAACACATGAGACAAGTACCTTAATGACGACTTACTATGCTGTAAGTACTTTAAGGCCCGGGCTTTATAGTAAACCACTAGGAGTTCTCATAAACACATGAGACAACTACCTTAATGGCACTTACTATGCTGTAAGTACTTTAAGGCCCGGGCTTTTAGTTCGGACTAATATTAGGTCAATTAATGGAAATTAATTGTTGTTTCACACTAGTCGTGTGTAGGACGCACTATGAAAGAGTAAAGGCAGAATGAAAAATTCAGTGCCATAGCCGGGGTTTGAACTACGGATCTTCTGGTTGCCGTCCAGCAGCTTTAACCATTGAGATACTATGGCCAACGTGCCAACATGACATTAAATTCTCCAACTGACTCGTGTTTTTCCCGGTAAACCACTAGAAGTACTTTAAGGCCCGGGCTTTATAGTTAACCACTATTAGGTCAATTAATGGAAATTAATTCTATTGTGGTTTTCAGTTCAGCTGCTCTTGGAAACCGGCATTAAAAGAGAAATCCGTCGACTTAAGAAGCACAGGTCTATACAGCTTGATAATCAGGTTAAGCAGTTACGTTTCTTTGACCCAATTAATTTTCTATACTCACGCCATTTCCTGACCTGACATTTAATTTACTGAAAACACTCTTTTGTTCAGTGATGCGAATTTTGATAGTGTTTTGTCTTTGTCTATATTTTGTTATATCGAGTGTTTCATTTATGGTTGTAACATTTTATATATATCCTGTTGATGGGAGAGATGCACACTCCCCAAACGTCGATTTATAATCGTCTTTTCTTCTGGCTTGCTGCCCAAGAAGAAATTGAGCATATTCTAATGTTAAGCCTTTATCGATTTATGGACCTCAGCTCCATAGCTAACACTGCTTTATCACGCTCCTCTCCATTTATCTTTTACTTCACTGAGTAAATAAACCGATATGTTGAAAATATAGTACATAATAGATACCAGCCTATCATTATTTATACTTCATTGAACACTATTCCTTCAAAGTAAACCTGTGCGACTATTTCGTAATTTCTTGGTACTCAACCCTCTGTAAGAAGAAAGCTGTGTAAATGGAAAACAAATGCCGAAACGATCGTCTTCTGTTTTACAGAGCGTTTACTGTATGTGCTTATCATTATGTTGTGTTCATTTACCTTTGATTGGGCAAATATGAGTTATCGTATAAGTTTGCGTAAAAAAATTATGAGTACAAAAGAAGTAAAGTGGTACAGCATTTTAAGAAGCAGTAGACCAGTTTACATAAGAATCGGCGTATTTAGTTTTGCTTACATGTAACATATTTTGGTTTTTTCTTTATTTTCTAGTGTATTCAATTGAAGACGTGTCCGGAAATACTGCCTAAACCTCAAAATAAAAATTTTTGCGATAAGTGCTGCCCTCTGTTGCTGCAACAGAGAGCTACCCTTTCTTGTGTTGGTCTATCCTCCAGCAATCATATGACGCTAAATAGAGAGAGGTGAAGTTCTTGCGTTTCATGATATCCTTTTCATATAATGTCAAAAACGGGTTAACTTGTTCATGCTCTGTGCCCTGTCATCTAGTGGCACTTATGGTAACTAACATATAAACAGGATAAACAACAGAGCTACAAAACGCTTTAAATGATTGTATCCTTTCAGTTTAGCTGTCATTTTATTTTATGAAGCCAGCATAATTTTAGTTATAAGAATAAAGCGATGCCTACATGGAAAACAGACAAGTATTTAGTCCACTTCATACGTAATAACTACCACAAACCGTAGTGCTTCAACAGTAAACTCTACTGTGGATATAAACAAAGGCAGAACTAGTATCCGGTCATACATTTTTGCCTTGTGACCGTGACTTCGGCCTTATAGAGAAAAAGAAGAGGCAAGCAGCTTACATTTATGTTCCAGATCAGTGGATGGAGCTAGTGAGGAAAACCATTGTGAACAATCCTTTTCATGTTTTCAAAATGACAACTAACATTTCATCTCTGCAAAGCCTCCTCTCGACAAAGTACAGAAAAGAACAGCTTCAGAATCTGGGCAAAAGGTACTCTTGAGCAAGGTGACATGCATGAAAGTATATAAAGATCACCCCTTTAAGTTATATTTTAAATACACTTACGGACTGTTGAGGATTACGACACTTTGGACATTCGAAGAAAAATAATATCAATCAAACCATCCCTTACTTATGTGACATTTCCTCCAAAATACAATGGTCCAAGACCTATAAATCCTGAAAAATTAAAGGACTTACAGGATCTGATGAATTATACCCCACCAATTTATCATGAGTACTATAAAACTCTTAAATCTAAGACCACAGCTTCTGAGAATATTACTGATGAAGCATTTTTATCAGCCTGACTACAGCTAAAAGGCTTGTACCTAGTTTCCAAAATGATATACTTATTGAAAGGTGGAATAATCCAAAGTGTACCATGTATAAATATGCCAAAAGACACACATATTAGTCACACCTAAAATTATAAAATGTATATAGAATGAAACTTAAGTAAAAGCTGAGAAAGGTTTTTACTTTATTTTTATTATTTTATTTTTATTGGTATTAGATCAGTCATGTTTTGTTTTGGGTTCTATTAAGGATAACCCTGATAATATATACTGTATTCTTGAGACTCATATTCTCAGAAATGAAATAAAATAATGTAAACAATTTCTTTGAGCCTCATTCACAAAACACCTGTTTTCTCCATTTTTAAAAAAATGTGGGTTAACCCGTTTTTCCGGGCATGTCTTCAATTACAAAATATATGCTTGCTTACGCTACCTAGTTTTTATTTTATTCCCTAGTTTCTATATGATCTATGACATGTGCTACAAATCATAAAAGTGATGCTGTCGAGGATTTGCTCACTCTATCACGACACATCGCTTTGCCTCGTGCTATCTCCTCGAACATCAATTAGACGCCTCACTTGGTTAATTGCCTGCTAAAGGCAATTAATGCATTAACTCGAGATTAACACAGTCTCCATAGATTCGTAACAGCTTCGCTGTTCTCTCTCCAAAACTAATGTAAAAACAAAATTTAACATAACGCTCAAGTATTGCATCATAAATAACACACTGTGCGTCATCACTTAAAGTCTACTGCATTCCCTTGTAACTACAATAAGATAATGTTTATCTTGAAGTAGATAGAGCGATAAGTGTTTGTACAAGAGTAGAAAAAGTCATGTATACATCACATAACGACCAAAACATTTGACTATCACTTAAAGTCTACTGTATTCCCTTGTAACTACAATAAGATAATGTTTATCTTGAAGTAGATAGAGCATAAGTGTTTATACAAGAGTAGAGAAAGTCATGTATACATCACATAACGACCAAAACATTTGACTATCACTTAAAATCTACTGTATTCCCTTGTAACTACAATAAGATAATGTTTATCTTGAAGTAGATAGAGCAATAAGTGTTTGTACAAGAGTGGAGAAAGTCATGTATACATCACATAACGACCAAAACATTTGACTATCACTTAAAGTCTACTGTATTCCGTTGTAACTACAATAAGATAATGTTTATCTTGAAGTAGATAGAGTAATAAATGTTTGTGCAAGAGTAGAGAAAGTCATGTATACGTCACATAACGACCAGCTGTTTAAAACATTTGACTATCACTTAAAGTCTACTGTATTCCCTTGTAACTACAATAAGATAATGTTTATCTTGAAGTGGATAGAGCAATAAGTGTTTGTACAAGAGTAGAGAAAGTCATGTATACGTCACATAACGACCAGCTGTTTAAAACATTTGACTGTCACTTAAAGTCTACTGTATTCCCTTGTAACTACAATAAGATAATGTTTATCTTGAAGTGGATAGAGCAATAAGTGTTTGTACAAGAGTAGAGAAAGTCATGTATACATCATATAACGACCAAAACATTTGACTATCACTTAGAGTCTACTGTATTCCCTTGTAACTACAATAAGATAATGTTTATCTTGAGGTATATAGAGTAATAAGTGTTTGTACAAGAGTAGAGAAAGTCATGTGATGTTTTGAGTTGGGCTCTTCATATAGACGGAGGTTCTTCTAAAGGTGCTTTCGTATTTGAGTTCAAGGAGCCCAAAAATATATATTTTCAGTGTGAATCTAGACATGGAATTTTTGGCTGCATTACAATACTTTGGCTAAGAGAAAGTATAAATAATAACCCGTCTAGAAATCAATTTGCGATAAGTGCGAAATTCCTGTATAGATCAAAGGCATAGCTAACAAAATGAAGTAGCACACGACTCGTTTAGCGACGAAGTTCTGTTTTCACAGTCGATTTTGCCTTGTGGAAATTACAGGCGTATTCTTAGGAAGGGATTAATCGCGGGTCCAGCAAGATGCTGCTGACAAGTGTGTCACGCCAAAACGCGGATGATGAAGACTGCGGCGGTGATGAACACGCGCGTGTCCCAGGCAAATGAGATGGGAGGAAGGCAGGTCCTGACAAATTGAGAATGTCACTCCTGAAGACGCGGCATGGGACATCTTCTCACATACCATAAGAGCTGCACTGCAACAGTGGAACAACCAAAACTAATGTACAACTTGAAAACTAATTACATAATATAAACTACTAGTATTGTTGGACAGTTCATTGACTCATTCTTACAGAAAATACTCGGCGTTGTCCGTTTATCCCTTCGGTTGCACTTACCTAAAAGCGCGTTTTTGTGGGGGGGCGGTGTTTCGATACCCTTTCTCTCTATACTTATTTATATATACACTAGCATTTTCCGGGGTCAAGATTACTTCTTTTTCTCTCACATATGACTCCTGCTGTACTAAATTCAGAAAGAGCTGTTGTACATGGAATACTCAAATATTTAGAGTTGTTTTTTCTTCTATTTTTTAGCTCTGTGAGGAAATTTTGAATTTGTTTTCCAGTAATCCAGTACACTAAAACGAGGAGTAACAAATCGTCGTTGACATATGCAGTGATTTCTTCTTGGGAACTGTTAACTGACAATAGACACACGATTATTTTCTTGTAAGGTGGCTGTTCAATAAAGAACGATCATAATTTTTCACACTAAAATTCAATCTTATTATATACTGTTAGCTTAATGTGAAACAAACACGCCGTAGTAGTTTCATTGTTGGTACTCTTGGTTCCCGCCTGTGAGAGCCAGGCAAGTTCAGACATGTTCAGTATCGCCTACCGCTGCAATGGAGGTAACACGCGAGGAACAATATGTGGCTTTGAAATTCTGCTTTCGTCTCTTCAGTTGAGGCCTATACAATGTTACAGGAGGCATATGGAGAGTCTGTTCTTCCCTACAGCACAGCTCGAAGGTGATTTAAAATGTTTAAAGAGGAGAGACAATCAATTTCAAAGGAATGTGGACCCGGTGTTTCAGTTACTGCTCCTACGGAAGAAAACATCAACACTGCTGCTGCCATTGTGAGAGAGGATCGACGAATTACCTTAAGATCACTTCCTGAAATACTGAACATTTCATTGGGTGCCACCCACACGTTGGTGACAGAAACATTACACATGAGACGTGTTTGTGCGCCATGGGTTCCAAGACTGTTGATTCCCGAACAAAAGAACATTCGCATGCAGGTCTGCATGTAGTTAAGGTTGATGTTAGAGGAAGATCCGGAGTTTGTTTCAAACGTAATCACTGCTGATGAAACTTGGCTACATCATTTTGATCCTGAGAGCAAACAGTAAAGCTGAGTGTGGAAATCTCCTTCATCACCAACCCCCAAAAAAGCAAAAGTGGTTGCTTCTGCTGGGAAAGTTATGGTCATCTTATTCTTTGATATTCATGGAATGGTTTATCAGCATGATGTACCTGCACACACATCAGTAACTAGACAATACTACAGGGAAAACACTGCAAGTCCATATCAGACGCAAAAGACCACATTTCCGTGAAGCAGGCTGGACGCCGTTCCACGATAATGCGCGGCCGCATATTGCCAATGTTGTTGTTGAATATCTTTCAAAAATCAAAGTGAAGTGCATCCCTCTTCCTCCCTATAGTCCGGATTTAGCCCCATGTGACTGTTTTCTACTCCCTAACTTGAAGAAACGTCTTCGTGGGAGGCATTATCCATCATCAGAAGCAGTGGTGAAGGCTGCGAAGGCGATTTTGAAGAATCTCTCCAAAAATGGTTTACAGCATGTCTTTGAAGACTGGCAGAAACGCTGGGACAAGTGCATCGCATTCAGGGGAGACTATTTTGAGAACGACCATCAACATTATGAGGATGAGTAAAGGTACGTTGTCAAAAAAGTGATCTTTATCGAACCACCGTCGTATAATGTTGCTGTACAGGTACCATTTCTTAGACAAATGCAAAGATGATACTAAAAGAAATACATAGGAGCTTAGGAATGCATTTTTTAAGTAACTTTTTTCATCCCTTTTTAAGAAACTTCAACATTCTTATTTTGTTTCTCGTGCAGTTTTCGAGTAAACATGTGGCATTTTAATCAAAATAACTAGTGCGATTTGTGAAAGAATAAAAATTAACGAAGCATTTTCCCTCTAAATAAGGTAGCATGTGTTGAGAGATTTACTTGAAAATTTCCCTACAATCTGTTCCAAATTTTCACCATAACTTTACTGAAGATGTGCATCTTACTGACGTATCATGAAGGTACCAAGTCATCTCTTCTTCGGTCGAGAGAGGAACTCATCACCCCTCTGTGTAACAGAATTCATCGTACGTCCTAAACGTTTATTAAACTCACTTGGAGAACTAGCTGAATTACACCCACTCACTAAATCGTTCTCTTGTAAAACCGCTGGAATTTTCTACAGAGCTCTAGAATGTTCGAGGGGTGGGGAGAAGATGCTAATTACCTTCATCACTTATGACCGAGAGAGCTGCTGCGTCTACTTATCTCTATTTAGTTCTCCAACTTTGTGGTTCTTTACTGCCAAAGTCCCTTTAAACTACGTCAAGTTTTTTAGTCATATTTAAACGACTCTTCGGTTTTCAATTATAATTTTCTCAAAATACGTAATTCAGATGAACTCTCGGCATTGAATGTTTAGTTTACATAGAAACTTTCTCTACTTGCTGAGACAATTCAGTAAAATAAATAAATTAAAAAATAATAAAGAAAATGTGGTTCCTACCTGCTATGGATCTTGGTGTTGTAGGTCTTGATTATCACATGATCATTACTTGGAATTACACCTACAGCTACATTGAGTCAATTACTTTAGAGTGCCTAATTCGGACTGTATAGTAGATGTGGTCTGTTTAGGAAGGTCTAAGCCCTTCCCCTGCGAATTTGGAGGACTTACACCCTCAGAGCATACCTTTAGTAAGCAAGATGATAGAGGTTTTGCTGGAAAGAATGGCGGAGGAAACTGGACGCCGGTTTATTGAGTACAAAATATCTACGTAGGATACTATTTTATTTAACTGGTTGTACCAGGCGATGACAGATGTGCGTGTGTGTGATGAAACCAAGCGACACAGACATAAAACGAATGTGGGAACACGTGCAGCGTGTAAGGTATTGAGACCACACCGGGTACAATCGGTAGGGAAATGAGCCGAAGCCAAGTCCCAGAGCAATCACCGAGGTAATTGCGCGGCAAGTCTTGGAAATGGCGCGGCACTTGGTCACGTGCCACTGGAGCTTCTCAAAACGAGCCGCCACTGACGTTTGATGCCAATCGTCCTCACGTCAACTGTGTTCTCAGCCAGCCAAACTGCAGTCGATGTATAAACACTTTTTATAATTTAGGTAGAGGAGGGACTGTGTTCCAGCTATGTATTGCAAATAAGTAAAGGTTTTGGGGTCATCTCAGTAAAAAAAAAAAAAAAAAAAAAAAAAACATTTTTAGAAAAAAAAAGGGGGGACAAAAAGCTAAATAACAGTGTACGTTATGTAGATTTCAAGGACGTGGCCCGAAATGATACCGTTTGCATGCCAAAGTATTCTATAACTTAGCAACTACACTGTACTTATTTGAACATCATTTCATTGATCGTCCGAAACGACTTAACGTTGGAGGTTTTCTCTTATCCTGAAAGATGAATGTCTGGTAACTCTAAGCTCTATGTACCTTGTACTCATTTGAATATAATTTCCTTCCATTTCTCTACAACTGTGGTCCCCTATTCCTATATAACCAATAAGCAAATGTGTAAAAATTTCTAGAAGTGTGTACGTTTATTACCGAGAAAGCCCTGTGAATGTGGACAACACATAACCAACTATCTCACGTTAGGCCGCTGTCTGTTATTTTTCACCTGCTGTTTCGTTCTCTTTGTGTTGCCTTGCCTTTTCGGCAGTCAGAACCAAGGACAGGGGGAGGTAGCGCTTGAAACAGTACCGCACGCAACCTGGCGCTTCGCAAGGGTACCCCCCGTCGTGAGGGGTGAAGAGCTCACAACATAGGCTGACCATTTGCTAACTGCCTTAATCGCAAGTAATTTCGAAAAAAAAAAAAAGCAATATCACATGATATTTAATCACACGATATGAGATCACGCTACTCGTAAGTGATACACTAAACTGAGACAACAGAAGCTCACTGCTGTTATGACCCACGTACAAGCGGTAACAAACATAGAGAAATTGATGTTTTATTTCGAGAGTCAAGTCGAAACATTGACAAATGAACTTCTAATGTTAAAGCGGATGTGAGATCACGCTACTCGTAAGTGATACACTAAACTGAGACAACAGAAGCTCACTGCTGTTATGACCCACGTACAAGCGGTAACAAACATAGAGAAATTGATGTTTTATTTCGAGAGTCAAGTCGAAACATTGTCAAATGAACTTCTAATGTTAAAGCGGATGTGAGATCACGCTCCTCGTAAGTGATACACTAAACTGAGACAACAGAAGCTCACTGCTGTTATGACCCACGTACAAGCAGTAACAAACATAGAGAAATTGATGTTTTATTTCGAGAGTCAAGTCGAAACATTGTCAAATGAACTTCTAATGTTAAAGCGGATGTGAGATCACGCTCCTCGTAAGTGATACACTAAACTGAGACAACAGAAACTCACTGCTGTTATGACCCACGTACAAGCAGTAACAAACATAGAGAAATTGATGTTTTATTTCGAGAGTCAAGCCGAAACATTGTCAAATGAACTTCTAATGTTAAAGCGGATGTGAGATCACGCTCCTCGTAAGTGATACACTAAACTGAGACAACAGAAGCTCACTGCTGTTATGACCCACGTACAAGTAGTAACAAACATAGAGAAATTGATGTTTTATTTCGAGAGTCAAGCCGAAACATTGTCAAATGAACTTCTAATGTTAGAGC
The DNA here is from genome assembly GCA_030765055.1 of Mantis religiosa. NCBI lineage: Eukaryota > Metazoa > Arthropoda > Insecta > Mantodea > Mantidae > Mantis > Mantis religiosa. The sequence goes on along the minus strand of CM060953.1, from coordinate 10,378,690 downwards.
GGATGTGAGATCGCACTACTCGTAAGTGATACACTAAACTGAGACAGTAGAAGGTCACTGTTCAGTACTTCAGCTCCTCAATACACGTGCATTAAGAAAGTAATGCGTCTAATAACAACCCCATAAGTTCCTCTACTTCACCTTTCACTCTGACTGGCCGTTTTAGGCTTATAAGTAAATGTCTGCAGGTGGATTGCTCTAAGGAAATACTCATCCACCGAATCGACTGAGGTGTACACCGAATCGCGTAGAAGATGTGCAAGCCCGCTGGCTGTTTGAGGCCCTCCTTTAGTTATTAGGGACCCTCATCTCTTCTTGGCCGCCCTAAGGGCCCTTGCAAGTCTACCAAGGGTGCTCCGTGAGGTGGAGATCCCCCCTCCGATAGCTATATCTATCTCGCACTAATTTCTTTGTCTTATCAGTTAATAATTCCGGTAGAGAGTGGTTGTGAATTTTGACGTCGAGCTCTGCGAGGAAAGTGTGTTCGTTTTATGTAAGTGTAGTCTGTCGGTGACGTACCACCACCACCGCCATGTGTCAGAGGAATCTGACAGTGCTCCACTTCGAGCCAGCAGAAGGCGTGGTCGAGGCAACCGAAACTAACATGACGGACGGCGAGGGTCAGGGCACGGTCTGACCCCCCGCTGGGAGCGCTAAAGTCTACCTCCCCCCATCATCTCTTGTCACTCAGGGGAGCGAGAGAGATGAAAAACATATATAGCACGGGGGTGAGATACATAGACCGCCGCCTCAGTGGCGGTGCACACTTCCTTCTGATTTTCTCTACTATTGTACACTTACCCCTCTATCTACTTCAAGATAATCATGCTTATTGTAGATACAAGGGAATACAGTAGACTTTAAGTGATAGTCAAATGTTTTGGTCGTTATGTGATGTATACATGACTTTCTCTACTCCTGTACAAACACTTATTACTGTATCTACTTCAAGATAAACATTATCTCATTGTAGTTACAAGGGAATACAGTAGACTTTAAGTGATAGTCAAATGTTTTGGTCGTTATGTGATGTATACATGACTTTCTCTACTCTTGTACAAACACTTATTGTTCTATCTACTTCAACATAAACATTATCTTATTGTAGTTACAAGGGAACACAGTAGACTTTAAGTGATAGTCAAATGTTTTGGTCGCTATGTGATGTATACATGACTTTCTCTACTCTTGTACAAACACTTATTGCTCTATCTACTTCAAGATAAACATTATCTTATAGTAGTTACAAAGGAATACAGTAGACTTTAAGTGATCGTCAAATGTTTTGGTCGTTATGTGATGTATACATGACTTTCTCTACTCTTGTACAAACACTTATTGCTCTATCTACTTCAAGATAAACATTATCTTATTGTAGTTACAAGGGAATACAGTAGACTTTAAGTGATAGTCAAATGTTTTGGTCGTTATGTGATGTATACATGACTTTCTCTACTCTTGTACAAACACATATTGCTCTATCTACTTCAAGATAAACATTATCTTATTGTAGTTACAAGGGAATACAGTAGACTTTAAGTGATAGTCAAATGTTTTGGTCGTTATGTGATGTATACATGACTTTCTCTACTCTTGTACAAACACTTATTACTCTATCTACTTCAAGATAAACATTATCTTATTGTAGTTACAAGGGAATACAGTAGACTTTAAGTGATAGTCAAATGTTTTAAACAGCTGGTCGTTATATGATATCATCTAAGTTCCACATTGTTTATATGACTTATAGGTAAATTCCTGATGAGGAAGGGTGGTTTTTGATTCTCGAGTAAAAGCTATAGCTATTTAAACGGAATATGGGAATATGTAATGAAAGTTTGTTCGAAAGTAAGAGAGCTGTGTGGAATATATTACTTTTGGTTTCTCTCCGCCACTGTTATGAAGTTTAAAAGGAACCAAGGAGTATCATGGTGGACCGGCTTTTGAAGTTGTGCGCGAACAGGCGATAAACCGAACCTTAGTAAGAGAGAGGCACGGTCGGAAGCTCTGTCGGCCAGGCATTGGCGTGTTCTCCACCTGCTGCACTTTGGATTTACGGGATTCAATAGCCAGACTTCACTTATTTTCCTACTATTTGAACTTAAAAACTGCAATCACTGACTCAGTGATCAGTCAATAGTACATAATAAACTTGACAACTGATACTCAGGTCATCCAGAAACAATGACTATCTCCACAAAAATGTATTTGACAGAATTTTTTATTTAAGGAGCTCTATATTTTTGGTACGATGATAAATTATCTCTTTCTTACAGTTCTATTTATTTTTAAAAACACGTTTTCCTGTGTGCCGTAAATTTGAGCTGTATAACTTTTAAACGACAATTCTGTTAGGCATTAGATTTTATATTTAAGTTATCCATTTTCTAAGAAGATAAACGAAGATATTCTGTAAAATTCAAACATCTGAACCTGTCCGAGTAGTTTTTCGAAGGTTTAGATTTCTCAAAAAGGTCAGGTTGACGGAGAGCATCTTATAGTTTAACTCTAGACTATTTTGTATCCATAGTGACGAGTGTTTTCTGGGAATTATTTTTATTGATTACTTGGAAAACTGTATAAGTATCACTGGTGACTACTAAACAAGCTTACTGTAATGTTTGAGTGATGAGATGAAAAGAAAAAAGACCTCATTTGGCAAATAAAACAAAAATTGTTTCTTCACGACAATGTTCCGCCCCATTGTTCAGTCACTGCAATAGTAAAATTGTGCGAATTAAAGTTGGAATTGCTTGAACTTCCACCGTATTCGCAGGATCGAACACCCAGGGAGTACCACGTGCTCCCGAACCTCAAACATTTCTTGGAGGACGAACATTTGACAGCTATTTTGAAGACCATAATAAATCGCACCACAAAGATGATTTAATTAAATTAGAACACCGATATGACGTATTACCCTTTCTGGAGATTATATTGAGAAATAAAGAAAGAGATATCAATCCTTGTGTAATGAATTTAAAGAAGCCCTGATTACACTGGGCAACAAAAAAATAATTTTTGAATACTTCGAGCACCTCATGAGGCAATTCCTACTAATTTTGGGTTGAGAAAAATAAATATGACAGTGAAAAATTTGTATTAGCTCTAGTTTCTATGATATACACAAGATGGAAGTGTTACATATTAACGGATTGAGAGATAAGGATACATTTTAATTACATACATGCTAACAACAATGAAAGTGCATTTGATTTCTTAACTGGTAATTACATGCTAAGAGTTCCAAATTGCTGGAAAAATACTTTGCAGATAGTCGTGTCTGAAGAGAATCATTTGGTGGCCTATTGACTTCGTCGTCTTTTAGCTTGCCTCTTGTGATGGAGTTCCGCAGAATCCCTATACAAAGACTAACAGTAATCCGCAAGCATTACTTCATTCCAACGGCCCTGATATCTTTGTTCCATAACAGAAATGTCCTGATGGAATCTCTCCCCATGTTCATCAGTAACAGCTCCACAACTAGGAGGGAAAAATTCTAGATGGGAGTGGAGAAAATGGATCTTAAGGGACATGTTGTATCCAAGGTTACGGTATTTTTGCAGGAGAAGTGTCACCAAATGCTTGTAGTTGTCATCTCTTTTGTTTCCTAAACATCCGTGAACAACACCCTTGAAGGCTTCCCAAGCTTCCTTTTCTTTCCCCTCCAAAAGTTGCTCAAATGCAGGATCCTTTACAAGTTCTCTTAATTGTGGTCCGACAAAAATGCCTTCCTTAACTTTTGCATCACTTAATTTTCAAAGTTTTCTCTGATTGTGTTTTGTTATTTGACAGGTGTGCCACCCAAAAAAAAAAAAAAAAAAAAAAATCCCCCAAATTTAAGATCTTCACTCTAAAAATGAAATGTAACTTTATCTTCAAAAGAAGAGCTAATCTATCATTTTTATGGTGATTTTTGAATTTGGCAGATGGAAATACACGTAAATTCACTACTTTTAAGCCCGAAACATTTTCATTGTTGCCCAGTGTTATTTAAGAAGACCGCGCCATGGCCTAGCGTTTAGAGAGCTCTAACTCTAACCTGGGTTCCTCTCCAAGTGACCACAGATGGACAACAGGCACTGGGGCGCATTTTCTCCGAAATCTCCGGTTTTCCCCGACAACTCATTCCACTAATAGCTCATCATCATCTTTCCTTTATTGATTTCGCCCTGTTTCTCTCAATTCTTTTTCTCTCTTACCAGGTATCTATGCGGCATAGCTCCCAACGTGAGGTATAACTAAGCCCTTACCCTTAATAGCACATCCGGGGCTTGTAAAAATGTGAACAGTTTTCTGAAATTATTTTGATATGCCACAGTGTTTTGATATTTAGTTCCATTTAATTGCTGTTAGCTTTTTAATTCAGGTAAGCACGGAAGTCCCTGGCTCTGAGGTCTATTCCATAACTTGAAAAGCCGATAGAGGGCAATGAACAACCGAAACAGTCTCCTAGTGTGGACTGCAAGTACTCTGAAGCAGGCAGTCGCACCATTTGTCCAGCACTGTCATACACCGAGCATTAGTCTGCCAACAAGGGAAAACAACTGAAAACTAGAGATCGAATCGGACGGTTGATGGCAACCATACCCAGGACTTAGCAAGAGGTCAACCAAACAAAACCAATCAGTACACTGTGGGAGGTCAGTCTTCACTTGTAGCGATATAATTCTCCGGCTTAATCAGTCACACGTTCAGGCGAAATATGTAGCGGTATTTCTTCGCTACAAGCACAATCCTCGTCAGTTTGTGCGGCTCAGATTCTTCAGGTCACTAATTCTATCGACTGAATTGAATTTGATTAAGTAAGAGTCATGATATCTATCTTCAGGTGTGGATTTTTAGTGGCCGAAATAAAATTTTATATGACTCCGATTTCGTAATATATTATTTAATTGTATAATCTGGATTACATTTTACTCGAACTTTCTTTCTTAATCAATCACTGTAGGTTACGTCCAACTCATCGATAAATCCTTATTTGAAATTATAATATAATTTCTGTTAATTACTTAAAATTCCTCACTTTTGATTGTTTCATCACTATTACGAACACCGAATAACTCCTGTTTGAAGGTTATTAATTTTCCGTTATAAAACTTTTATTTTCACCGCGACATATTTCCATCGTCATGAAACAAGATTAAAGAACACACACACACACACACACACACACACACACATATATATATATATATATATATATATATATATATATATATATATATATCAAGATTATTGATTTTTCGGAACTATCGTTACCCCTCTATTAATTTTGTGATTGGCTGATTTACTGCTACGTCATCGCAATACGTAATAAAATTATTACTACGGCCAATCACAAAATTAAACATATATTTTTTATATTGTCATTACATGACCTACTAAGTCATATCAGAAAACAATATTCATATAAAAAGTTCTAACTAAAACATATCGTTACAACCTAAAAGTCGCTCTGTACATTTTGAGAACACGGAGCAAATGATAAAACCGAGTTGACGCAGGCTCAGTGGACCTAGGGGCACAACAACGGTCTGATAGACAATACCTGGAGGGGAGCACTCTTGATCGGTTGGTCTTTTGCCTGTCTGTACTTGGTGAATGACAACAATACTTTACATTCTTTATTACTTGAATTCCTGTGAACTGCATCACCTCAAAAATATGTTTCGCGATTTCCAAGAACACGAATTCTCCCCAACTCAAACCATGCTTTACTGGAACATATTTTGAAAATCTGAAATTCCTTATAAATAGCTCTGACATTTGAATAATTAAAAGCATAATAAAGAAAAATAAAACGAGTGTGCTAATTGGAAATAAAAGTGTTAGGAATTCGTGAAAGAGATGTTTTATTTAAGAACTGGTTATTTTTATTGACAATTTTTCTTTATTGTGATTAGTACAACGTAAAACATTAAATTAAATGTAATAACACGTAAATAATAAACGTATCACGTATTAAAATGACCTTTTGCGTTTATTTTCATTTATAACTTATAGGTTATGGTTTTCCACAAACTGAAAAACCGACCGAAGGTCAAGAAAATGTTTTAATATCAGTATCAACTGTGACAAAACATTTGAAATGAATTTTATATGTAATAAAATATGTATGAAAATATGTAAGAACGTACAATAAAATATGGAGTAACGAGTATATGTACGGATATGAAATAACATATGTAAAATGTATACGTAACCAAACATTTCCGAATATTAAAAAAATATGCAAATAAGCAAATGAATATCATATAATTATGTTATAAGATATGTATGTACTTGTATTTTTATTAAAAATAAAAACGCAACTAAGTAGCAAGAAACAAAATATGAAAAATTACTGTGATTTGATTTTACTTCCGTTATACATCCTTTATGTATAACCCTCTTTGCACGGTCGCAAGTCCGTCGTCATTCAGTTGTTTCAGAGCACACTTAGCGTAAGGCATGAAATTTTAACACATGACTGGCCTCTTTGCGCAAGAATGAGTGTCAGCTTTAACATTTTAAAATAATTTTTACTATTACAGAATGCCTTATAGGAAAACAGCAGAGTGGATTCCGCAAAGGCCGATCCTGTACAGATAACGTATTTGTCCTTAATCAAATGATTGAACAACGAAGGGAAAATAATTTGGAAACACATATCGCATTCATTGACCTGGAAAAGGCTTTTGATAGAATAAATAGATCAAAACTGTGGCAAATATTAGAAAGTAAGGGTTACTCACCACATATTATTGTGACCTTGTGGGTTCGTGAAATTAAAAGTCCAGTTTCACAAACTCAAAATGCTCTTTATTTCCACCGTAGCTTATCAGCTACTCTTATATATATGGACGATATTCTAAATGAATGGAAGATTTTAGTAGACCCAGGAATCAAAATAAAGGAAAATATTTATATTAATACTCTGCTGCTTGCGGATGACCAAATATTGATTCATCGGAATGAAAATCAACTGCAAAAATCAATGTATATTCTAAATAATATAGTACAAAGGTATAATTTTAAAATACCAGAGGAAAGAAACAAAAATTGTTGCTTTTAAAGTAAATTATAATGTAAGATCAAAAATTGATTTAGGAAATAAAACTTTGGAACAAATATCGAGTTTTAAATATTTAGAATGTAACATAAGTTTTAGAAACAATGCTGATATAGAAGAAAAAGTAAACAAATTCCGAGCAATATGTGGGACAGTCCAAAGAACTTTTAAAAACAGAGTGAGAAAGGATACAAAAATGAAAATGTATAAGGTAATGGCTATTCCAACTTTACTATAAGGAAGCGAAACCTGAGTGCCAACACAAAAGGATTTAAATAAAATACAGACTGCAGAAATGAAATTTTTAAGAAGTGTTAAACGTTGTACAATATTGGACAAAATAAGAAATGGGGATATTAGAAAGGAATTAGAAATCGAACCAATCCATGACAAAATATCAGAACGAAGGCAACAATGGCATGAACATATATTAAGAATGGAGGATGGAAGATATCCAAATGCAGTATTAAAATACGAAGGTGGGTAAAAAAGTAATGCCTTCTTTTTCTCTTTCCAATTTACATAGCTTGAAAACTACAACATTGACGATTAATTTGTCACTATTCAATATAATCTCCGTCCTTTTCCACAGTTTTGGTCCACCTTTTAACTAGGGAATGTATTCCAGTGCGGTAAAACACACGGTCCTGCTTCCTAAGCCATTGACGCACGGACGTTTTCACAGCCTCCTCAGCTTCAAAACGAATCCCACGATAAGCTTCCTTTAGTGGCCCGAACAGGTGGAAGTCTGATGGTGTCAGGTCAGGGCTGTATGGGGGTTAGGTAAGACTTGCCAACCCAATTTCTCAATTTCTGCAGTGGTGTAACGGCTGGTGTGTGGTCTTGCATTGTCATATAAAAGAAGAACATCCGCCATAGTTTTCCTTGGGCGAACTCGGCGAAGACGTGCTTTCAGCTTTTTGAGAGTTCTGACGTATTGGACAGAATTTATTGTGCATCCCTGCTCCAAAAAATCAATCATAAGCACACCCTCTGCATCCCAAAACACTGTCGCCATAACTTTCCCTGCCGACCGCTGAGTTTTAAATTTCTTTTTCTTCGGTGACGTTGTTTGATTGCCATTCTATTGACTGCCTCTTTGATTCAGGTTAAAAAAATGAACCCACGTTTCGTCTCCAGTAACAATTGTTCCAGAAACTCCTCTACCTCCAAATTGAAGCGCTGCAAGAGTTCGGAGGCTATTGTTTTCCTTGTTTCTTTGTTTTGGGCGGTTAACATTCGTGGTACCCAACGTGAACAAACTTTTGAGTAACCGAGTTGTTGAATAATCGTCATCACACTGCCTTTACTGAGGGAGGTAATGCGACACAATTCACCTGTTGTTACCCGGCGATCACCACGAACGATGTCATCTAGTCGCTGAATGTTGTATGGAGTCACCGCAGTCACCGGCCTGCCTCTTCGCTTATCATCTGTGTTTGCCCTTCAGCTTCGTTACAGCGACTAACCCATCGTCTAACAGTGCTGACATCCACCGTTGCATCACTATAGACATTTTTTAGCCTTTCGTGAGTGCGAATTGGCGTTTCACCTTCCGCAGTCAAAAATTCAATCACAGAACGCTGTCTAATACGAATGTCGATGTCAGCCATTTTGCAAGAGGATGCAGTGCTGCCACCTGTTGAGTTAGGAATTTACTACTACAGGGAATTGGAGAAGAAGGTTTGAGGAATTGCATCAAATCCAAAGTTTTGAAATAACTTACTTATTCAACTAAAAAAAAAGGAGACATTACTTTTTGACCTACCCTCGTGTAATCTAAAAGGAAGAAGAGACAGAGGACGATCCAGGAAAACGCTGGAGATATCTATGAAGCCGGAACGGGCGAAATGCCCAAACCATGGAGTGAAGAAGAAGAAATTATTTTTAAGAATATTTTATAATGAATAGTTTTTTAAGTTTTCACTTCTGTCGTGTGATCTTAAGCACACACATTTTTCTTTTCTGTTATTTTGTTATTTAACATTTGGGGTTGTACATAAGCTGTTTTATTGTTGCAGGTTTGGTTCCAAAACAAGAGAAGCAAGGAAAGGCGATTGAAGCAGCTCACCTCTATGGGTAGAGGGCCGTTCTTCGGGAGTTCGCGCAAGATGCGGGGGTTCCCCATGAACCTGAGCCCCGGGGGTCTCGACGAACCGCCGCCCGGCTTCCCCTACTTCGCCACGGCCGACGGCAAGTTTGAGTTCGGATACGGCGGCCCCGCAGGCTTCCACCACGAGTTCTTTCCCGGTCATCATCCACACCAAGGCCCTCCCGGACAGCCTCTACCCTTCAACCCCCCAGGTGAGCGAGAGCTTACAACTCTCTTACGTGTGGGTAACATTAATTTAGACCACTACCTCCATCATTCATATCAACTCCAGCAATAATTCCTATACTCGGCAATGACACGTGTTTACAAATTGGTAGTTTGATTTATTGAATCTAGTATAAACACAAGAGTGAGGGCTTAAGACACGTTTTTATGAAGCTGCTTGTCAATCAAGAGAAATCGGGCGACGGAAGTGAGAAATATCCGAGTAGGAAAATGCTGACAGCTCTCGTAAATCAATAGCAACCATTCATCACTAAGAAACTCAATAACACTTAACCAGCTCTTCTGAGCTTTAATCAGATTTGAAAATCCTGATCGAGACTTGCACATTACCAGCCAACCTTAGCATCTTAGAAGGGGAATAACAAAAGACATGAATTGCACTTACCTCCCTCACATCATGTGACATCAAGTCTGCCTTCCAATACAAAGTGCCACATCGCAGAGAAATTCAGTAATAAAGAAGAAAAAAAAAAAGGAAACTAATTGTTCTTTCACACTAGCCGTGTGTAAGACGCACTATGAAAGGGTAGAGCCAGAATGAAAAATTCAATACCATAGCCGGGATTTGAACCACGCATCTTCTGGTTTCCGTCCAGCCGCTCTAACCATAATTCGTCCTACACACGGTTAGTGTGAAAGAACAATTAATTCCCATTAATTGTACCTAATAGTGGTCCGAACTATAAAGCCCCGGCCTTAAAGTACTTACAGCATAGTAAGTCGCCATTAAGGTAGTTGTCTCATGTGTTTATGAGAACTCCTAGTGGTTAACTATAAAGCCCGGACCTTAAAGTACTTACAGCATAGTAAGTCGTCATTAAGGTAGTTGTCTCATGTGTTTATGAGAACTCCTAGTGGTTAACTATAAAGCCCGGGCCTTAAAGTACTTACAGCATAGTAAGTCGCCATTAAGGTAGTTGTCTCATGTGTTTATGAGAACTCCTAGTTGTTTACTATAAAGCCCGGGCCTTAAAGTACTTACAGCATAGTAAGTCGTCATTAAGGTAGTTGTCTCATGTGTTTATGAGAACTCCTAGTGGTTAACTATAAAGCCCGGACCTTAAAGTACTTACAGCATAGTAAGTCGTCATTAAGGTAGTTGTCTCATGTGTTTATGAGAACTCCTAGTGGTTTACTATAAAGCCCGGGCCTTAAAGTACTTACAGCATAGTAAGTCGTCATTAAGGTAGTTGTCTCATGTGTTTATGAGAACTCCTAGTGGTTTACTATAAAGCCCGGGCCTTAAAGTACTTACAGCATAGTAAGTCGCCATTAAGGTAGTTGTCTCATGTGTTTATGAGAACTCCTAGTTGTTTACTATAAAGCCCGGGCCTTAAAGTACTTACAGAATAGTAAGTCGTCATTAAGGTAGTTGTCTCATGTGTTTATGAGAACTCCTAGTGGTTAACTATAAAGCCCGGACCTTAAAGTACTTACAGCATAGTAAGTCGTCATTAAGGTAGTTGTCTCATGTGTTTATGAGAACTCCTAGTGGTTTACTATAAAGCCCGGGCCTTAAAGTACTTACAGCATAGTAAGTCGTCATTAAGGTAGTTGTCTCATGTGTTTATGAGAACTCCTAGTGGTTTACTATAAAGCCCGGGCCTTAAAGTACTTACAGCATAGTAAGTCGTCATTAAGGTAGTTGTCTCATGTGTTTATGAGAACTCCTAGTGGTTAACTATAAAGCCCGGACCTTAAAGTACTTACAGCATAGTAAGTCGCCATTAAGGTAGTTGTCTCATGTGTTTATGAGAACTCCTAGTGGTTTACTATAAAGCCCGGGCCTTAAAGTACTTACAACATAGTAAGTCGTCATTAAGGTAGTTGTCTCATGTGTTTATGAGAACTCCTAGTGGTTTACTATAAAGCCCGGGCCTTAAAGTACTTACAGCATAGTAAGTCGCCATTAAGGTAGTTGTCTCATGTGTTTATGAGAACTCCTAGTGGTTTACTATAAAGCCCGGACCTTAAAGTACTTACAGCATAGTAAGTCGCCATTAAGGTAGTTGTCTCATGTGTTTATGAGAACTCCTAGTGGTTTACTATAAAGCCCGGGCCTTAAAGTACTTACAGCATAGTAAGTCGCCATTAAGGTAGTTGTCTCATGTGTTTATGAGAACTCCTAGTGGTTTACTATAAAGCCCGGGCCTTAAAGTACTTACAGCATAGTAAGTCGCCATTAAGGTAGTTGTCTCATGTGTTTATGAGAACTCCTAGTGGTTTACTATAAAGCCCGGGCCTTAAAGTACTTACAGCATAGTAAGTCGTCATTAAGGTAGTTGTCTCATGTGTTTATGAGAACTCCTAGTGGTTAACTATAAAGCCCGGACCTTAAAGTACTTACAGCATAGTAAGTCGCCATTAAGGTAGTTGTCTCATGTGTTTATGAGAACTCCTAGTGGTTTACTATAAAGCCCGGGCCTTAAAGTACTTACAACATAGTAAGTCGTCATTAAGGTAGTTGTCTCATGTGTTTATGAGAACTCCTAGTGGTTTACTATAAAGCCCGGACCTTAAAGTACTTACAGCATAGTAAGTCGCCATTAAGGTAGTTGTCTCATGTGTTTATGAGAACTCCTAGTGGTTTACTATAAAGCCCGGACCTTAAAGTACTTACAGCATAGTAAGTCGCCATTAAGGTAGTTGTCTCATGTGTTTATGAGAACTCCTAGTGGTTTACTATAAAGCCCGGGCCTTAAAGTACTTACAGCATAGTAAGTCGCCATTAAGGTAGTTGTCTCATGTGTTTATGAGAACTCCTAGTGGTTTACTATAAAGCCCGGGCCTTAAAGTACTTACAGCATAGTAAGTCGCCATTAAGGTAGTTGTCTCATGTGTTTATGAGAACTCCTAGTGGTTAACTATAAAGCCCGGACCTTAAAGTACTTACAGCATAGTAAGTCGTCATTAAGGTAGTTGTCTCATGTGTTTATTAGAACTCCTAGTGGTTTACTGGGAAAAACACGAGTCAGTTGGAGAATTTAATGTCATGTCGGCACGTTGGCCATAGTAGCTCAATGGTAAGATAGCTAAAAAGCACCAGCAAATTTGTCACATGAAGTGTTTTACAAACAGTGAATTGGTTTATTTTTTTCAGGTGGACCAATGGACCAAGGCCCAATGCCAATGGGAGCGGAATTTGGGGGACTTACTCCTGAACCGCCCCCGGGTTTCCTACAACAGCCGCCTCCACCAAACGAGCAGCAGCTCATCTCACAGAGATCAAGCCCAGAGTTCATCAGCTCTCAGGGTGAGTCGTAAGGTCAATATCGTTGTTATAACCTTTCCCGTTACTGTATCACAAGGTTGGCGGGACAGTGACGATTTATTTACACAAGCGACTTCCTTGCCATGCGACACCGACAATGAAACAACCAACCAACTTTAAACTGACTTACACGAGTGCTGTTCAATAAAGAATGATCACAACTTTTTTTTTTTGACAACGTACCTTTACTCATCCTCATAATTTTGATGGTCCTTCTCAAAATAGTCTCCCCTGAATGCGATGCACTTGTCCCAGCGTTTCTGCCAGTCTTCAAAGACATACTGGAAAACATTTTTGAGAGATCTTTCAAAATCGCCTCCGCAGCCTTCACCACTGCCTCTGATGATGGATAATGTCTCCCACGAAGGTGTTTCTTCAAGTTAGGGAACAGAAAAAAGTCACATGGGGCTAAATCCGGACTATAAGGAGAGTGAGGGATGCACTTCACGTTGATTTTTGAAAGATACAACATTGGCAATATAAGGCCGCGCATTATCGTGGTGCAGCATTCAGCCTGCTTCACGGAAATGTGGTCTTTTGCGCCTGATATGGACTTGCAATGTTTTCAGGACATCCCTGTAGTATTGTCCAGTTACTGATGTGTGTGCAGCTACAACATGCTCATAAACCATTCCATGAATACCAAAGAATGAGATGACCATAACTTTCCCAGCAGAAGCAACCACTTTTGCTTTTTTGGGGTTGGTGATGAAGGAGATTTCCGCACTGAGATTTGCTGTTTGCTCTCAGGACCAAAATGATGTAGCCAAGTTTCATCAGCAGTGATTACGTTTGAAAGGAACTCCGGATCTGCCTCTAAAATCAATTTTAACTGCATGCAGATCTACATGCGAATGTCCTTTTCTTCGGGAATCAACAGTCTTGGAACCCATCGGGCACAAACACATCTCATGTGTAATGTTTCTGTCACCAACGTGTGACACCCAATGAAATGTTCAGTATTTCAGAAAGTGATCTTAAGGTAATTTGTCGATCCTCTCTCACAATGGCAGCAGCAGTGTTGATGTTTTCTTCCGTAAGAGCAGTAACTGGAGCACCAGGTCCACCTTACTTTGAAATTGATAGTCTGCCCTCTTTAAATATTTTAAACCACCTTCGAGCTGTGCTGTAGGGAAGAACAGACTCTCCATGGGCCTCCTGTAACATTGTATAGGCCTCAACTGAAGATTTGTTGAGACGAAAGTAGAATTTCAAAGCCGCACTTTGTTCCTCGCGTGTTACCTCCATTGCAGCGGTAGGCGATACTGAACATGTCTGAACTTGCCTGGTTTCTCACAGGCGGGAACCACGAGTACCAACAGTGAAACTACTACGGCGTCTTTGTTTCAGATTAGGCTAACAGAATATAATAAGATTGAATGTTAGTGTGAAAAGTTATGACCCTAAAAAATTATAATCATTCTTTATTGAACAGCCATCGTATAAGATGGCACTAACTACCGGCTTTACCTTCCTTTCAAAGAAAGCCGTGCCAAAAGTTTTTCTTTAACGTACCTCGTGTTTAAACCCTCAGAAATCAATACCGTAAATAATAACCGTAAAAACAGAGGACGAAAAGATAAGGTGAAAATCTAACTACAATAAAACAAAGAAAATGTATATAGGAGGGAATTTACATCATATACCTTGTTTTATGGAGTTAACCATCTTTTTGCTTTATTTTGTGATGTTCTTATTTATAAGAATTTGTACAGATTTTTATACCGCTGGCATTTTACATAAAGACAACTTCTAAAGCACTAACTGAGAATTAAGAGCTACTTTGTATACCATTTCTATGTATTAGGAAAATTCCTGTTTATTCCATAGTCTGAAGGGGAGTATGTAGCTACATGCGCACTAAGTAAATAAATGAGAATAATACGTACATATACGAGCATATCTGACAAGTTTCCGACCTCAACATGATGATGGCAGCACAGGAAAATAAAAGACAGTGAATTTCGTTGTTCGTCTGTTGACAGTTACTTACCAAAGTTTCAGCCATTTTGGACGCTCAGTTGTAATGTAACACTCGTTTGAGTGAGCTGATGTGAGTGTTTTTATGAAAATGGACAAAATCGAGTATTGAGCTGTCATTAAATATTTGTTTTCGAAAGGCAAAACGCCTACGCAAATCAAAGATGAGTTGGATTCTGTGTATGGGGACTCTGTACTATCATTTGGGCAGCTAAATTTTAACGTGGCTGTAAGAGCTTGGGAGATGATTAACGTTCGGGATGTCCAAAACTGCAACTACCGACGAAAACATCGCCAAAGTTCACCAAATGGTGCTAGACGACCGCCGAATCAAAGTGAGAGACATAGCAGAGACTATGAACATGACAAAAGAACGTGTTTGTCAAATATTAAATCAACATTTATACATGCGAAAACTGTCCGGGCGTTGACTCCCGCGTTTACTAACGTTAGACCAAAAACGTGTTCGAATGAACATTTCCAACGCTCTGTTAGCGCAGTTAAGGCGCAATAAATCCGAGTTTTGTCGCCGATTAATTACTCTAGATGGAACTTGGATACACCATTATACGCCCGAAACAAAAATACAGTCGGAACTGTGGACTGCAATGGGGGAACCGGCTGCAAAGAAAGGATAAACTGTTTTTTTTTTTCGGTTGGAAAATTGATGGCGACTGTTTTTTGGGATAGTCATAGAGTTGTTATAATCGATTATCTTCAAAAAGGAAAAATCATTACAGAAGCCTACTACGCATTATTACTTGACAAGTTGAAGGCAGAACTTGCGGTCAAATGTTCACATTTGCAGAAAAAGTAAATCCTGTTTCATCAAGACAACGCACCGTCTCACACCTCAGCGGTTGCAATGACGAAAATCCAAAAATTGCGGTTTGAACTGCTTGACTCACCAGATCTAGCCCCAAGCGACTTCTTTTTGTTCCCTGATATGAAAATTGCGCTCGGAGGACAGAGATTTTCGTCAAATGAAGAGACAATCACATTCGTGAACATTTATTTTGTAGAGGAAAACGCCGAGTACTACTTGGACGGGTTAAAGAGATGGGAGCATCACTGGGAGAAGTGTGTAGAGTTTCAAGGAGACTATGTTGAAAAACGCCGAGTACTATTTGGACGGGTTACAGAGATGGGAACATCGCTGGGAGAAGTGTGTAGAGTTACAAGGAGACTATGTAGAAAAACGCCGGGTACTATTTGGACGGGTTACAGAGATGTGAACATCGCTGGGAGAAGTGTGTAGAGTTACAAGGAGACTATGTTGAAAAACGCCGAGTACTATTTGGACGGGTTACAGAGATGAGCATCGCTGGAAGATGTGTGTAGAGTTACAATGAGACTATGTTGGGAAATTCTGAAAAAAAATGTCTTGTATCTTTATTAGGTCAGAAACGCGGCACCCAACGTGCGGACAGCTTTCTCATATCTAAATGTTGATTTAATATGTGACAAACACGTTTTTTTTTAACATGTTCATAGCCTCTGCTATCTCTCTCACTTTAATTCGGCCGTCGTCTAGCACCATTTGGTGAACTTTGGCATTGTTTTCGTCAATAGTTGCAGTTTCTGGACGTCCCGAACATGCATCGTCTTCCAAGCTCTTACGGCCACGTTAAGATTCAACTGCCCAAAATTTCACTGTGGTAAATGATGGTACAGAGTCCCCATACACAGAATCCAAGTCATCTTTGACTTGCTTAGGCGTGTTGCCTTTCAAAAAGAAATATTCAATGTTAACTCGATACTCGATTTTGTCCATTTTCATAAAAACACTCACATCAACTCACTGAAACGACTGTTTCATTAGAACTGAGTATCCAAAATGGCTGAAACTTTGGTAACTGAAAACAGATGAACAACGAAATCTATTATTTAGAGTGCTGCCATCTTCATGTTGAAGTCGGAAACTTTTCAGACCACCCTCGTATACTTTACGCCAAAAATCGCAGTAGAAATGTTTCAAAATTTGAGGTTTTAAAGCCTTTTCCCACCATATTTATGTCTGATAAATGTTGCGCGCGATGAAATTTCTTCCAATTTATGATGCAGATCTCCAAGTCATTCACAAAATTGACTCATCTGTTATTATTTCACTTTGCCAGCTGAAGTTGTAATGGAAAGGTCATGAATCTAGTTCTGGAAGATTTGTCATTTGAAAACTAATAAATTAAGTTGGTCAGAAATTTTTATAATTTATTTAAAATAAAATTCATTTATTTTTGTACACGTGGCATGTGGCATCTCTCTCACTCTTGTCTTGAGAGTAGGTGGAAGCGACATTTATACGTCTCATGCGGCAGCTGTCGGAACTAATAGCTGGGTCATACAACATGTCTCACTTAAACGAGATTTTACTGTATCCGCATTTTCAACAAGTTATACTTTTCTCCAGTAAGATTACGTTGTTTTTTTTTTTTTTTTTTTTTTTTTTTTTTTATCTCTGGGTCTTACAAAGAGAACAGTATTTCAGAACTATCCAATCGCCTTCAAATTATTTTTATGTCATTTCAAGTCTGCTGTATCACCGCATGAACGTTCAAGCAACAATGAAATTAGCAATAAGATATTTCATCTAGGTGACCGCTGGTTTTTCTTTTGTTCCCTAGGTGGATTCTCCGAGCCCCAGCAGATGCAGAACGAAGGCCTGGTGTGGTGATAGCTCGCAGCCGCCGGGACCACCGTCAAGCGGGAGGTCGAGGATCCGGAAGAGGACTTCAAGTGAAGCCAACCTCGATTTAAATATCCGAATTTACACGAACTGTTTGCTTGAAGACGACGTGTGAAAGAACATAGTTATTGTGTGAAATGACATTAACTTTACGTTGACTCAGTTAGTCCATGGTTATTTTCAAAATACCCATATACAGGCTGGAACATTTAGTTTATTTGATATAGGGTCATTAGAACATATGGTAACCCCTTCACGTGCTCGAGGCGTACTAAAGTGGGAGTTATGTAGCTTTGGGTTCGCCGTCAGATAAGATTGGTTTAACAATAAGCCAGCTCTGCTCGTGAATGTGTTGTCATATGTTTTGTTAACCCTATAGTTTGTTGACTGCTTCGTTTCCAACCTGGTCACGTTATAGCAATGAAGCCAAGTAAGTGCAAAAGATAAGTGCTTCGCCTTATCATGTTGACTACAATTAACACCAAATGAGCGCCCTCTGTACTGGAGGAAGCTTTAAATAATGAGAGAACATAACAAAAACCTATTGAGAGAAGTATAAACAAATACCCACGAGTGTGTGTATGTATGTGTGAGTGTGCAGCAGTGTTGGACGATATGATCACCGCATGTGCTAGTGAAACAAAAGAAGGGCACGCAGTTTAGCCTTCCATTTATCGAATTAAACCAAATACGTGTGCGTGACTTTAACCTGTTCTTATTTGTGCATTCTAAGGAGAGGAACTTTGAATACTGATTTTGATAAGTTGTCTGCATCAAAACGTCCCAAAAATGTGAAAAAATCGCTTTTTATTTCTCTTTTTTTGACACAAAAATAATAATAATATATGCTTCAGAGTAACATAAGAAACTTGATATGCACCAAGTTTTGTCTTGTCTGTGTAAACAAAAAGAGCTTAGCAACACGAAAGATGAAGTCTAGAGAGAGAGAAGAGACAATTTGGTACTAGAATTTCACCCTCAGCCTCCAGATAATGTATCTTCAGTACCCTTATTGCAGTGAGTGTGTACTGAAAACCTTGTATAGAGCGTACAAACAACACTTAAACATTTAATTTGGAGATATACACTGTACGTAACATTCTATTATATATTACTGCAATTATTCGTCTGAAATAAATAATTCAGTCATAAAAATGTGAGAGTTGGCTTTTTATTTCACAATTCCTTACCTAAACCCTGAGGAATAAACATCCATGGAGAGGAAACACAAGGGCGTTATAAGTGGGGAGCAGTAGTGGCGGGTGGGATGTGGTTTGCCGCCCCATAACAACAGAATGCGGTCAAGTGCAAAGCTGGCCCTCCTAGCCACCTTCGTTAGAGCGTTTATATTTTATAAATGTTATAACCACAAAATAGATATAAAAGAAATATAAACAAAGACAAAACACTACCAATTGCTCACAGCACTAAACAAAAGATAATTTTCAGTACATTAAATGCCAGGTCAGGAGATGACGTGAGTATAGAAAATAACTTAGGTCAAAGAAACGTAACTACCTAACTTGATGATAAAACCGTATAGATCTTTGCTTCTTAAATCGACGGATTTCCATTTTAAGGCCGGTTTCCAAGAGGAATTAACTAAAATCCAGTATAGAAAACTAACATTACAGGCAACCTATTCGGAAAAATCAGCAGAATTCTCGCCAAATACACCATCAGGACCATCCACAAGCCACCTCCGAAAATTATCTGTTGAGACGTAACATTCTATTTTATATCACTTCAATTATTCGTCTGAAATAAATAATTCAGTTATAAAAATGTGATAGTTTGCTTTTTATTTGACAATTCCTTACCTAAACCCTGAGGCATAAACATCCAAGGAGAGGTAACACAAGGGCGGGGGAGCAATGGGGGAGCAGTAGGGGCAGGTGGGATGTGCTTAGTCCGCCCCATAACAAGAGAATGCGGTCTTCCAGTGGAGTGGACATAGCATGAGAGGAATTCATTCATTCATTCGCGTGAGAGTAACTACGTGAGTGGTAAACCATCCTGTCTCCTTACCCGGGAGTTACCAAAGCTGTCTCCAAAAGGGGTACCAGGCGCACTCCGAGGTCCTTTCTAGTGAGACGAGTCCTAGATGCTATCAAGCCGCCCCCCCCCATTGCAGGATGGAAGTGGACAGTTAAATGCAGAGGTTCTACGCAGTCAGTCCAGGACCCTGACCTCCTTCAACCCTGGAGCGATGGATACTCCGGGTCTCTTTCCATAGGGTCCCCGTTGACAACAACGTCAAGACGGGATGGAAGTGGATACGCCATTTACGCGCGTAAACCCCGCAGGGAAGACTACCGTAAACCTCGGTGGAGCCGCCTGGTGATCTAGCACACCTTCTAATAGCTCTGCAGGGTAGTACCCGGGACTTATTAGGCAACCCTCTACCCCCTCCGGGCGGCCGTAGCCTGGCCGGAGTACCCAATTCCCCGTGGGTGTCGGGAACACACTGACCCCTCGAGTCCAACCCAATCCGAACAACTCCCATTCGGGAGGGGCTTGAATGTTCGACGCGAGGTTCCTCTGGTAACGTCAGAGCTACCATGAGTTCTAGGGGTCCGCAGCGCCCGCGCCACGACAGCTGACGGGAACGGATTCCTTCCAGTACGGGCGGCATGAGAAGAATGCGGATGATTATGTGAAAGTGATGAAAAACATGGAGGAATGAATGGCGGGGGAAACTGGTGACTCTGGAGTAAATCCGCCGTGTCGCCCACCACGACTGGAACCGAACCGGAGTCGAACGCATTTGCCTTCTTCGGAAGTAAATGGTTTAACCTCATGGAGGTTAATCTAACGATTAACCTAATCTCACTTATGTTGAAAAAAAATTCCGAAACAGTGTGTTGTATCTTTATTAGGTCGGAAAGTTTTCAGACTACTTATGTATAAGGTGACTATTTAATCAACGTTTTTCAATTGGTAAGTTTTCCGGTAAGTGTTTCTAACAGTGTTAAAATAAATAATGAAACTTAAGTTTTGAAATCAAACTATAATGAGAACTTATAAATATTAAAGGTTATGAGTCTTCAACCAAACCCTCAAATTAATGAACAACCTAATGACGAAATTGTGGAATCCCTTACAGCTTCTATTTTATCTCTACATCTGTTGTTTGCAACAAGAAAGAAATTCCGTCAACTTCTAATTATAACAATTTAAGTAATTTTCTTTGGTAAAATTGTGGTCTAATTATGTTGGTAAATAATCCAAAAAAGAGTAACTAAAAATAAACCTTAAAACTATTTTTCTATATCTACATTTCGCCGCGCATGATATTCGGCCTACCACGACACCAAGTGACAAGAGATGGCAACTACTGAAATGACGCTCATCACAATAACAAAAGACTGTGGAAGTTATTACCCAAAATTTCGTATGTATAAAACATGTTTTACACATATTTCTAATTCTAAAAACTATTTATGGGTTATGTTACATAACTTTACTTCTTAATTGCGATACAATTGTTAAAAATAGTATTTCATTTTGTGCAGTTCCAAACGCAATTCACAATAAGGTTATGATATTTATAATAATTCACAGAGGGCCTTGCACAGAAAAAGTACAACTGAGTTCTTTTAATACTTTGCGTAAGAGATGGATATAATTTCTTCACTACATAATCGACCCAAAAATTCGAGAATGTTTTGAGATTCTTTAAACGTAAAAGAAGTTCTTTCGGAATAACATTTGTAACACTGCTGAAACACGACATATGTAAGTCTTGCTATACTATGAGGGCAGAACTTTTTTTAAGGTTACTTCTAACTTAAAACCGATATAAATAATACAGTAATTAAGATTTACAAGTTGGGAGAGCAATGGGGTTTAGTTTTCTTTTGTTTTCAGTTTACAGTTTTGTTGAATTCCTAAATTCAATAGGAAATTAATTATTCTTTCACACTGGCCGTGTGTAGGCTAAATTGTGGAAACGTAGAGTCAGACTGAAAAATTCAATGCCATAGCCGGGATTTGAACTACTTTCTCTTATCCTGAAAGATGAACGTCTGGTAACTCTAAGCTCTATGTACCCTGTACTTATTTGAACATCATTTCATTCATCGTCCGACATGACTTAACGTTGGAGGTTTTCTCTTATCCTGAAAGATGAATGTCTGATAACTCTAAGCTCTATGTACCCTGTACTCATTTGAACGTCATTTCATTCATCGTCCGATATGACTTAACGTTGGATGTTTTCTCTTATCCTGAAAGATGAATGTCTGATAACTCTAAGCTCTATGTACCCTGTACTCATTGGAACATCATTTCATTCATCGTCCGATATGACTTAACGTTGGAGGTTTTCTCTTATCCTGAAAGATGAATGTCTAATAACTCTAAGCTCTATGTACCCTGTACTCATTTGAACATCATTTCATTCATCGCCCGATATGACTTAACGTTGGAGATTTTCTCTTATCCTGAAAGATGAATGTCTGGTAACTCTAAGCTCTATGTATCCTGTACTTATTTGAACATCATTTCATTCATCGTCCGATATGACTTAATGTTGGAGGTTTTCTCTTATCCTGAAAGATGAATGTCTAATAACTCTAAGCTCTATGTACCCTGTACTCATTTGAACATCATTTCATTCATCGCCCGATATGACTTAACGTTGGAGATTTTCTCTTATCCTGAAAGATGAATGTCTGGTAACTCTAAGCTCTATGTATCCTGTACTTATTTGAACATCATTTCATTCATCGTCCGATATGACTTAATGTTGGAGGTTTTCTCTTATCCTGAAAGATGAATGTCTGGTAACTCTAAGCTCTATGTACCCTGTACTCATTTGAACATCATTTCATTCATCGGCCGATATGACTTAACGTTGGATGTTTTCTCTTATCCTGAAAGATGAATGTCTGGTAACTCTAAGCTCTATGTACCCTGTACTCATTTGAACATCATTTCATTCATCGGCCGATATGACTTAACGTTGGATGTTTTCTCTTATCCTGAAAGATGAATGTCTGGTAACTCTAAGCTCTATGTACCCTGTACTCATTTGAACATCATTTCATTCATCGCCCGATATGACTTAACGTTGGAGATTTTCTCTTATCCTGAAAGATGAATGTCTGATAACTCTAAGCTCTATGTACCCTGTACTCATTGGAACATCATTTCATTCATTGTCCGATATGACTTAACGTTGGAGGTTTTCTCTTATCCTGAAAGATGAATGTCTAATAACTCTAAGCTCTATGTACCCTGTACTCATTTGAACATCATTTCATTCATCGCCCGATATGACTTAACGTTGTAGGTTTTCTCTTATCCTGAAAGATGAATGTCTGGTGACTCTAAGCTCTATGTACCCTGTACTCATTTAAACATCATTTCATTCATCGCCCGATATGACTTAACGTTGTAGGTTTTCTCTTATCCTGAAAGATGAATGTCTAATAACTCTAAGCTCTATGTACCCTGTACTCATTTAAACATCATTTCATTCATCGTCCGATATGACTTAACGTTGGAGATTTTCTCTTATCCTGAAAGATGAATGTCTAATAACTCTAAGCTCTATGTATCCTGTACTTATTTGAACATCATTTCTTTCATCGTCCGATATGACTTAACGTTGGAGGTTTTCTCTTATCCTGAAAGATGAATGTCTAATAACTCTAAGCTCTATGTATCCTGTACTTATTTGAACATCATTTCATTCATTGTCCGATATGACTTAACGTTGGAGGTTTTCTCTTATCCTGAAAGATGAATGTCTGGTAACTCTAAGCTCTATGTATCCTGTACTTATTTGAACATCATTTCATTCATCGTCCGATATGACTTAATGTTGGAGGTTTTCTCTTATCCTGAATGGTGAATGTCTGGTGACTCTAAGCTCTATGTACCTTGTACTCATTTGAACATCATTTCATTCATCGTTCGATATGTCTTAACGTTGGAGGTTTTCTCTTATCCTGAAAGATGAATGTCTGGTAACTCTAAGCTCTATGTAACCTGTACTTATTTAAACATCATTTCATTCATCGTCCGATATGACTTAACGTTGGAGGTTTTCTCTTATCCTGAAAGATGAATGTCTGGTAACTCTAAGCTCTATGTAACCTGTACTTATTTAAACATCATTTCATTCATCGTCCGATATTACTTAACGCTGGAGGTTTTCTCTTATCCTGAAAGATGAATGTCTGGTAACTCTAAGCTCTATGTGCCCTGTACTCATTTGAACAACGAGTCATTCATCGTTCGATATGACTTAACGTTGGAGGTTTTCTCTTATCCTGAAAGATGAATGTCTGGTAACTCTAAGCTCTATGTACCCTGTACTTATTTAAACATCATTTCATTCATCGTCCGATATTACTTAACGCTGGAGGTTTTCTCTTATCCTGAAAGATGAATGTCTGGTAACTCTAAGCTCTATGTGCCCTGTACTCATTTGAACAACGAGTCATTCATCGTTCGATATGACTTAACGTTGGAGGTTTTCTCTTATCCTGAAAGATGAATGTCTGGTAACTCTAAGCTCTATGTAACCTGTACTTATTTAAACATCATTTCATTCATCGTCCGATATGACTTAACGTTGGAGGTTTTCTCTTATCCTGAAAGATGAATGTCTGGTAACTCTAAGCTCTATGTAACCTGTACTTATTTAAACATCATTTCATTCATCGTCCGATATTACTTAACGCTGGAGGTTTTCTCTTATCCTGAATGATGAATGTCTGGTAACTCTAAGCTCTATGTGCCCTGTACTCATTTGAACAACGAGTCATTCATCGTTCGATATGACTTAACGTTGGAGGTTTTCTCTTATCCTGAAAGATGAATGTCTGGTAACTCTAAGCTCTATGTACCCTGTACTTATTTAAACATCATTTCATTCATCGTCCGATATTACTTAACGCTGGAGGTTTTCTCTTATCCTGAAAGATGAATGTCTGGTAACTCTAAGCTCTATGTGCCCTGTACTCATTTGAACAACGAGTCATTCATCGTTCGATATGACTTAACGTTGGAGGTTTTCTCTTATCCTGAAAGATGAATGTCTGGTAACTCTAAGCTCTATGTACCCTGTACTTATTTAAACATCATTTCATTCATCGTCCGTAATGACTTAACGTTGGAGGTTTTCTCTTATCCTGAAAGATGAATGTCTGGTAACTCTAAGTTCGATGTATCTTGGATTAATTTGTGTAACATTTCATTCATTATTGGATATGGCCTAACCGTTTTGTCTCTGGGTATGCAAATATTATTAAATACGCAAAATGAAAATTGTTGGACCCTTAATATAATATTGGTAAAACTTCTGAATAAAAATGGGTTTCACTCTTAAATTTTGGTGCTGTAAGCATTTTCCTTCAGATTCACTTCTTCAAAGAGATCCTCATCTTGAAGCTTTTATCCAGTTCTTTTCATCCAATCTTTTCTTTTCACAAAGTTACAAAGGAATTCAATTAATGTTGTGTCAAGTGAATTAACATTCACGAGTTCGCAAACACAAATTGTTAAAAGGTATCCAAGGATTCACCAATTTTTCAGAACAACTGTCCCTGGTCAAATATTTATAGTGTCATAGTTCATTCAGAAATTGATTTTATGTCTAATCTTCTTATTAAGCTATATAACAAATTCAGTGTTAATAACAAACGATAAACGTGTTTTAATAAAATATGGTAAGTGAAATATCTTTGAAGTCTTTGGTAAGAAGTGGAATATCTTTGTACTTCGTAGTGCTTTTGTTTGTCTAAAATAAAAGAAGATGTATGTGTTAACTAAAGGTTTGTGCGTGTACATTTATATTTAGTTAATAACTCGGTCCATTATCACTTCAGGATGTTTTTCCTCTCCTTTTAAGCCTTCCTTGGACTTATACAAACTCAAAATTAGGCAAATCGTTCATACGTGCTCGAGTTTTTGCGAGACTAACAAACGTCAGGTCATAATCTTTTATTGCGATACTGGAGTTTCTGTGTCGAGCTTCTAAACTATATATATGGCAGATGGCGCTACTCTCTAATTTGTTTCCTTATCTAAGCACAGATGGCGTAGCAGTCGTTATTACTATACATTTATAGTTTTGCTATAATTTTTAGATTTAGTTTGGGACTTTAGATATCGGTATTATATTTTAATTGGTTATTTAACTTGTCGCGGAGGAAAACCACGAAACTGTTTGTGATGGTATTGTACTATGGAATATAAACCCGAAATAACCCGAACGAAGGGCATAGAAGACATCGAAAGTGAGTTTATAAAGACTGTTTTCTTCACATGTTGTAGATACCATGTGGTTAACACAGGATTAGTTTCTGTAAGCAAGCTCAGCGCATTGATATTTAGAGTTACTCTACCTCAGACTGATGCAGGTATAGAAGTGACAAGACCGAACAACATGCACAGACGAGAGAAACAAAACCAAAGAATGAGCTTTGTGTAGTCCTAAGAGTCAGTTGGAGAATTTAATGTCATATCTGCACGTTGGCCATACTAGCTCAATGGTTGGAGCGGCTGGACGGAGGCCAGAAGATCCGTGGTTCAAATCCCGGCTATGCCATTGAATTTTTCAGTCTGACTCTACGTTTCCAAGAATTTTTAGGTTATGTGGTGGTTCTGTTAGTAAAATAGAGCTGATACAGTGTTATTATGAAAGCAGAGAATTTCTCAAGGTTTGAGTGGATTTAAAACTTTTAACAATCTAAGAGTAGCGTTATGTTCCATTAGTAATTAGAGTGATTTGATCAGGAAGCTGTTTCTATTGCTGATAACAAGAAATCTGGAGGGACAATTGTTACTGTTCTTTCATGCGAATACGTGTGAGGTGTTTAACGTCCGCATTTACTACATGCGGCACCGCAGGCGGTGACACTGGTGATACGTAAGATAAAGATGTAGCAGCGGTGGAATGAGATGGCGGGGGAAACTGAAGATCCCTGGAGAACCCACCCTAAAGGTGGTTGTCCATCACAAATCTCCTTTGCGGTCACCTGGCATCGAACCCTGCACAGGTATCGACAAGATCTTAGCCTGACACCAAGGTTCGCACTTAAAAAAGTGACAAGCGAGGGCGATATGACTTTGGTTTATTTGTACCAGCAGAGAAACAAATGAATAATGACCAGTTGGACAGACGAAGCACACTTCTTTCTTAATCTTGCAGTTAACATATATAATTGCAGAATTTGGTCAGAAGACCCTCAAATTTTAATTAAAAAAGATGTTAATAATTTAATAGTCACTATACAGCGTGGCTTCAGTTCACAGATCACCACTATCCCCTATTTCTTCAACAAGATAACAATGTAATAAGACAGATTGTTACTCCAAATGGTGAGTGCTGATATTGCATGTTACAAAACTTCATTATCCCTAGACAGAGGAATCATTATATAAGGAAACATTATCTTCATGCAAGATGGTGCTCCACCTCATATCTACAGCTCCAAAACTATTAATTGCCTAGATCCTGGGCGATTGTGTCATCATTAGATACGTTACAAGTAGCTCCTTTTGATAAGCTTTAAATATCAGTTTAGTTAAGCATAGTCAATACATACACAGAAAATGTGTAATGAAGCTTTATGCAGTGCCTTATTTTTCATTGGGGCATTCCTGGCACCAGCCTTTCTCCTTCTCAGAGCATGTTCGGTCGTTGCTAGTGCGGGTTCTTGTTCTGTTGTTTGTGATCAAATTGTGAATAATTCTGCCATAATGCCAAGAAGGAGCATTATGAAAAACTGGTTAAGAAACCCAAAAGAACTCGCTTACTTCACTTCCAAAGACAATATCAAATAAATTAATGCAATTTCATAAGATGAATTAATGCCTGTTTAACATAACTTTTATTCGAAGGTGTGAGACATGTGTGGCAGCACAAGGACATCACTTTCAGCGCCTTCTGAGACAAAGGTATGTGATTATTGCAATAATAATTTTCAGCATACACCTAGAGGCTGGAATTTCAATATTCAACGCGGCAGCACCGCGCCTCCTTCTGCATCACTAAACGCGCGGCCACCAGTGAAAAATAATGCACTGTATTAAAAATTTCGCTACTACGCAACAAATTTTTGGTAAAATAATTGTTTATTTATTAAGCCAACCACTCAGCAAGAAGAGCCTAAGTGTGACTGTACAATAGAAAGAGTACTGAAGCCTTAGTTCTTTGAGTCATTATTCTCTATTATTTTAATGAAAATTATTACTTGGAGCTTCCCTCGCTTTGAAAGTCACACCTCGCTACTGGACCTGTGTGTGACTGTGCAATAGAAAGAGTACTAAAGAGTAGCCTTAGTTCTTTGAGTCATTATTCTCTCTTATTTTAATGAAAATTATTATTTGGAGCTTCCCTCGCTTTGAAAGTCACACCTCACTACTGGACCTACGTGTGACTGTACAATAGAAAGAGTACTAAAGAGTAGCCTTAGTTCTTTGAGTCATTATTCTCTCTTATATTAATGAAAATTATTATTTCGAGCATCCATCGCTTTGAAAGTCACGCCTCGCTACTGGACCTACGTGTGACTGTAAAATAGAAAGAGTACTTAAGAGTAGCCTTAGTTCTTTGAGTCATTAATCTCTCTTATTTTAATGAAAATTATTATTTGGAGCTTCCCTCACTTTGAAAGTCACAGCTCGCTACTGAACCTACGTGTGACTGTACAATAGAAAGAGTACTAAAGAGTAGCCTTAGTTCTTTGAGTCATTATTCTCTCTTATTTTAATGAAAATTATATTTGGAGCTTCCCTCGCTTTGAAAGTCACACTTCGCTACTGGACCTACGTGTGACTATACAATAGAAAGAGTAGTTAAGGGTAGCCTTAGTTCTTTGAGTCATTATTCTCTCTTATTTTAACGAAAATTATTATTTGGAGCTTTCCTCGCTTTGAAAGTCACGCCTCGCTACTGGACCTACGTGTGACTGTACAATAGAAAGAGGACTAAAGAGTAGCCTTAGATCTTTGAGTCATTATTCTCTCTTATTTTAATGAAAATCATTATTTGGAGCTTCCCTCGCTTTGACAGTGTCGCCTCGCCACTGGGAAATACGAATGTATTGCTGTAGAAAACAGTTGTGGTTGCACAGAATATAAAGAGGTTCTGCACTGCACAGAGTATAAAATAAAAGACATCGATACTGTATTACAAGGAATATACATAGATAAATATAGTTGGCCACTTCAATAACAGTAGGCCATGTCAAAAAGTGACGATCGGTCTTGTAAGTCAAATAGTCAATACTGTTTATTGTAAATGGTATGTACTGATGTTTCTGAATATGAAACTTTCTCATGCAGGAATGTTCTGCTTTTTTCTCTCTGTAATGAAGTTAATTTTAGAGCTAGTGGTAAAATCGCTATCATTAGAAATTCAAGGGACAATATCGTTTTCTAAATGAGAAGTTTAAAGACATCATGTCTCAAAGAGGTTAGTTTAGGAGTGTTAAATATTATGTATTTCTTTATATATGTTAAGCATTTCCAAACTATGTGAAAATCTTGCAGTTTACATGCTTTAGTAAGGAATTATGTGACCAAAAACTGGGTATGGAGTTTTATAACTAAATTGTATCATTAAAACTTGCTCGATCATTGAGCTAAAGTATTGTTATGGACTCTGCAGCATTTTCAGAACTTTGAAAGCTGCTGGGTAGGAGATTGTGTTACCAAGAGGCAGTAGATAGACCGTGGGTTCGAACTGATAGAATAATAATTAGATTCTGCGAATTCTGTGGGACTCCATTTCATTTTAGTTCACATTCCAAGGTGATTGATTGTAGGTTAGGATTCAATACATAAACTCTCCAGACCATTTTACAGAACTGAGAAGTAAACAAAAATTAATTGAGCATTAGAGTTACAAAACTGGTATTGTTGCAAGGTGAGGTAAAGTCGAAACATGCCTCAAAGCAGGTGTCGTTTTCCACGATAAATTTGCTCCGTGCATCTTGCATACTACGGTGTGAATTATTCTCGGACAAGATAAGATTATAAATTATTATCCTTGACAGGGGGTTGCGTGCTTGAACTTATGGCTATGGCCAACTTCTACTCATTAACCTAACGTCTTGGAACACTATTAAAGAAAACATCATCTGTCAAGCAAAAGTAACTCTTTTTTATTCTCTCTGTATAAACAATGCATCATCTTTGAACTTTCCTAGTCTGGACCGAAACAAATTTTAAACAGATCTTTGATTAAATTTGATAATGTGGCTCAAGGATTTACACAAAAAATCTCCCATATTATTAGCCCAGTTGCGGCTCTAGACTTAGATGAGTTAGGTGGGAAGTCTTCGGTTCGATTCCATTAGCTGATCTATCTTATCTATAACTTTTGGGGGTTTCCCTGGGTCGAGCAATTATATTTATTACAATAAAATATAATAATTTGTGTCCAACTTCTTTTCTTTTAAAAAATTATGAATATATGTAAATTATCGATTGTATCTTCAGTTTTTCTATGGTTACTGCCGCTAAGTGATGAATTGCTATCGCACTGACATCTACTGGAAGTAAAACAAATTTATATACTGACGATATTTCTAAATTTACCACAAATATTTTCTCCCAAAACATTAACTCTATTATATAATTTAATTGCTTTGATAATTTAACTTCTGAATTTATTTCAGGATTAAATTACTAAACATGTTTCAACTAATACTTCTAAAATATTCCTTCATTCTGGTTTACAATTTACGTTTGGTCTTTTCAAGCAAATGAATAAAAGTAATATAAACAATTAAATTGATTTTTATCAACTGAAATTTTATATTTTTTAGAAAAGTTTAGTAAATTTTGTATATTATATTTACTTTGCGGAATCAATTTCGTATCTAGTTCTTTAATTTTTTTAATTGTTTTATTAAAGCAAACATGGTAGTAATTTTTTAAAATTATAATGTTTTATTTTTTAAGGGCAGAAACACCATTTAAATTTTTTATATTTTTTCAGTCTGTTATGCATACATGTTTATAAATAACCATTAAATAACATTGTATTAATTATGTGTTTATATTCTTCAATAAATTCCTCTTTATTTTGGGGTATTAACTATTAAAACAGGCAAATTGTTTATTATCTTTAGATCCATTATTACCTTTCTCAACTTTACTTCACCTTTCACTCTATTCCATCACGGACTTTCGTCTATAACAAGTACAAAATATTGCCGATAGGCAAAAGATCTATCACTTTGGAAATATGTAAGTATTTTAAAATTTAAAATAATTGAGAACATCTGGATTATTCTTAATACCACGGAATATTTGTATTTCACATAATTGTGCTTTGATGACATGTACATTTTTGTGAAAAATATATTTATTTTAAGAATAAAGTAAATGTCAAAGAAGCACGTCGCTGAAATTAACCAAATTGGCTGATGGATTTTAGTATTCTCGTATTCTTCCATATACACTTTATACTGTCTACACAAAGAGCCGGCAAATAAAGATAGCTGAGATAAAGAACTTGCCGGCATAGATTAAGTTACGCCCCTGGAAGGTGATAGAATATTCGGTTTCTTTATTGTTCTGGAACAGTCACGAATTTATCAATGAGGTATTAAAGAAGGCCAAGAGACAGTCGTAAGCAGTAAACAGATGAACAGATGTAACCAGAACGTTGTTTGTTTTGGTCAGCGAACTTGGTAAAGTTTACTTGGAAAGTAAACCTTTTACTTCAAGGTGAAGATTTTATAAAGATTTGTATTACAAATTTTAATAAAATACTTAATGAAGTGAAAGTTATATCAGACAGAGAAGAACATTTTGTCAAATTTAGTAATCCTGTTTTAGCTAGAATTTATGCCCTTCCTAAAATTCATAAGCCCGGTGATAAAATGACGCCTATTGTTAATTGTATAAACTCACCAACTTACAATCTAGGAAAATGGTTACACAAAAAATTTACTAATTTTGATAAGTTTGAAAGTTTAAGTATTAAAACTTCTTTTGAAATAGTGTTGTATTATCTAAAACTGATACACTTATTTCTTTTGATGTAACTGCCTTATTTCCTAGTATTCCTAGATAAAAACTTTTAATTTATTTAAAAAAGTGATTGAATTCAATAAATTTACACGAGGACTTAATAGTTTATTTTGTTAAACTTACTGAGTTTTGTTTGGATCAAACTTTTTTCACTTCTAATGCTGATTTTTCTTCAACAAACTTCTGGCTTAGCCATGGGTAATCCTCTTTCACCTTTTTTTGCTGATCTTTTTATGAGTACTTTCGAAATTCAAGTCACTAAAGCTTTTCCTTTAATTTTTAAAACATGGTATAGATATGCTGATGATATTTTTGCTATTGTTCCTGAAAAACAAATTAATGATGCCTTAAAATTACTAAATTTACAAGATAAAGCAACAAAATTCACTTTAGAAACTGCAATTAATGGATTTCTTCCCTTTCTAGATTATAAAATATACGAAATAATAACAAATTAAATTTTGGTATTTATAAGAAATCTACTCATATTGATAATTACATAAAAAATAAAAGTTTAACCCTTTTTCACATAAATTTGCTGTTTTTAATAGTTTGACTTATATATTAATAAATGTACCGCTGAATAAAGAATAATTTAATAAAGAATATAAACATATTATCAATACTGCTTTAATTAATGGCTTTAATAAAGATTTTATACAAAATAAAATTGAAACATTTAAATATAAAAAAGTATTAATGATATTTATACTCTTAAAACAATAAAAGATGATTATAAATTTAAAAAATTTACTTACCATCCTTGGGTTAATAAACATTTTCAAATTTTTTTTAAAGAAGTTGGTATAACTTTAGTTCCTCAAAATAAATATATAATTAAAAATTCCTAATAATAAAACATCTGGTATTTATCAATTTAATTGCTTAGATTGTGATCAGGTTTATACTGGAAAGACGAAACGTAGTTTGGAAACCAGAAAGAAAGAAAGAACATTTTCGTAATATTACATATAAACAAACTGATAAATCGGCCGTTGCAGATCATTTTTGGTCATTTAACCATGAAATAAATCCCGAAGTTAAATTATTAAAACAATTAAATGTTCTCATAGATTTAATGGTTTGGGAAAAAATATTTATTCTAAAAAATAAAAATCGCGTAATGAATTTTGACATACCAGCAATTGATTCTGTTTTTAGGTTTGTTTCGTCTTCAGATGTTGATAATACGTAAATACGTAAATACATGGTATCCTTGACAACGAAGTGTGTTTGACTGAAGATGTGGGCAAATGTCTACGAAATTAATTTCAATTAGAAAAGATAGAAGAATTGTCATCAACTACTTAAGATAAGTGGAAAAGAATCACTAAATATTTTATTTGTATTATATTGAACAGTGTATTTCTACACAAATGAAGAACATTTGGAATACCTGCAACTCGGACATTTAATTCTACGAAACCACAAAATCACGATACTTTATCGCAGACAATGGAGTTTTGAACACCACGTGATCAGGTTTTATCTAACTTTCATCACTTAATTTTAGAAATACTGAGTATTAGTTCCTACACTGTGATACACGTGAAGCAATGGCTTTCAGATATTCAACAATGCACTGGACTAATATAGCAACAAAGATAGAGTTCAATTTAGGTGACGACATTGTTGTATACGTGCAGAGGTTACACGTCTACCCTGAAAGAGATCACCACATGAGAATTATGAGAGTGTTTTTGTCTCATATTGACTCTGGTAGAGAAAATTCGACTCTTTACAGAGATTATTCATGTCTAACAGTAAAAGGTCTACTTTTCAGTAACAAAAGTATCACGTAATGATGTTTTTTTGTCTGATATTGACTCTGGTAGAGATAATTCGACTCTTTACAGAGATTATTCATGTCTAACAGTAAAAGGTCTACTTTTCAGTAACAAAAGGATCGCGTAATGATGTGTTTTTGTCTCATATTGACTCTGGTAGAGAAAATTCGACTCTTTACAGAGATTATTCATGTCTAACAAAAAAAAGGTCTACTTTTCAGTAGCAAAAGTATCACGTAATGATGTTTTTTTGTCTGATATTGACTCTGGTAGAGATAATTCGACTCTTTACAGAGATTATTCATGTCTAACAGTAAAAGGTCTACTTTTCAGTAACAAAAGGATCGCGTAATGATGTGTGTTTGTCTCATATTGACTCTGGTAGAGATAATTTGACTCTTTACAGAGATTATTCATGTCTAACAGTAAAAGGTCTACTTTTCAGTAACAAAAGGATCGCGTAATGATGTGTTTTTTTCTCATATTGACTCTGGTAGAGATAATTCGACTCTTTATAGAGATTATTCATGTCTAACAGTAAAAGGTCTACTTTTCAGTAACAAAAGGATCGCGTAATGATGTGTTTTTGTCTCATATTGACTCTGGTAGAGAAAATTCGACTCTTTACAGAGATTATTCATGTCTAACAAAAAAAAGGTCTACTTTTCAGTAACAAAAGTATCACGTAATGATGTTTTTTGTCTGATATTGACTCTGGTAGAGATAATTCGACTCTTTACAGAGATTATTCATGTCTAACAGTAAAAGGTCTACTTTTCAGTAACAAAAGGATCGCGTAATGATGTGTGTTTGTCTCATATTGACTCTGGTAGAGATAATTTGACTCTTTACAGAGATTATTCATATCTAACAGTAAAAGGTCTACTTTACAGTAACAAAAGTATCACGTAATGATGTATTTTTTGTCTCATATTGACTCTGGTAGAGATAATTCGAATCTTTACAGAGACTATTCATGTCTAACAGTAAAAGGTCTACTTTTCAGTAACAAAAGTATCGCGTAATGATGCGTTTTTGTCTCATATTGATTCCGGTAGAGATAATTCGACTCTTTACAGAGATTATTCATGTCTAACAGTAAAAGGTCTACTTTTCAGTAACAAAAGGATCGCGTAATGATGTGTTTTTGTCTCATATTGACTCTGGTAGAGATAATTTGACTCTTTACAGAGATTATTCATATCTAACAGTAAAAGGTCTACTTTACAGTAACAAAAGTATCACGTAATGATGTATTTTTTGTCTCATATTGACTCTGGTAGAGATAATTCGAATCTTTACAGAGACTATTCATGTCTAACAGTAAAAGGTCTACTTTTCAGTAACAAAAGTATCGCGTAATGATGCGTTTTTGTCTCATATTGATTCCGGTAGAGATAATTCGACTCTTTACAGAGATTATTCATGTCTAACAGTAAAATGTCTACTTTACAGTAACAAAAGTATCACGTAATGATGTGTTTTTTTCTCATATTGACTCTGGTAGAGATAATTCGGCTCTTTGCAGAGATTATTCATGTCTAACAGTAAAAGGTCTACTTTTCAGTAACAAAAGTATCACGTAATGATGTGTTTTTGTCTCATGTTGACTCTGGTAGAGATAATTCGACTCTTTACAGAGATTATTCATGTCTAACAGTAAAAGGTCTACTTTTCAGTAACAAAAGGATCGCGTAATGATGTGTTTGTCTCATATTGACTCTGGTAGAGATAATTTGACTCTTTACAGAGATTATTCATATCTAACAGTAAAAGGTCTACTTTACAGTAACAAAAGTATCACGTAATTATGTATTTTTTGTCTCATATTGACTCTGGTAGAGATAATTCGAATCTTTACAGAGACTATTCATGTCTAACAATAAAAGGTCTACTTTTCAGTAACAAAAGTATCGCGTAATGATGTGTTTTTGTCTCATATTGATTCCGGTAGAGATAATTCGACTCTTTACAGAGATTATTCATGTCTAACAGTAAAATGTCTACTTTACAGTAACAAAAGTATCACGTAATGATGTGTTTTTGTCTCATATTGACTCTGGTAGAGATAATTCGGCTCTTTGCAGAGATTATTCATGTCTAACAGTAAAAGGTCTACTTTTCAGTAACAAAAGTATGACGTAATGATGTGTTTTTGTCTCATATTGACTCTGGTAGAGATAATTCGGCTCTTTGCAGAGATTATTCATGTCTAACAGTAAAAGGTCTACTTTTCAGTAACAAAAGTATCACGCAATGATGTGTTTTTGTCTCATATTGACTCTGGTAGAGATAATTCGGCTCTTTGCAGAGACTATTCATGTCTAAGAGTAAAAGGTCTACGTTTCAGTAACAAAAGTATCACGTAATGATACGTTTTTGTCTCATATTGACTCTGGTAGAGATAATTCGACTATTTACAGAGATTATTCATGTCTAACAGTAAAAGGTCTACTTTTCAGTAACAAAAGTATCGCGTAATGATGTGTTTTTTATGGTGGCGGATAAGTTGTATTATTTTGTATTTCCAAGGGCTAAAATATGTATTTATTAAGAAATATCTTTAACGAATATCCTATGTAGGGGGTGGTAGTAGAAAATATTGGGTTTTATATTCAAGGGACAACAAAACGTGTATTTTCTGTAGGGAATATGATACTTCCTGGGAACACAATGATGCTTCTTATGTATGAATCTGAAAATCGATGTTGGGAACAAGGCTGCGAGGTAAACCCAGGAGGGTCGCTTGTTGACAGATATGACAAACGAACATCGCACACAACAACAGCGCCGTTGTGTTGGTTTATAAAGTTGCCGCTCGCTTGCTATTCTTGCTAGGGCAGTATCGTTAATATTGTGATGGCAACGAGGATGTCGACGTGAAAAAGAAAATTGAGGGCACACGCGGGCACATCAAAAGTCAAATTAGGGTGACCGCAGAGTAAATTAGGAGGAGGAGGGTGGAATGAATGGCACACATGTTTCGTTTCCCTGGCATGTTCGTTCGTTCTTCCTTCCGGTTATTTTTCCTCGCGTGCGGTGCAGATAACCCACGAAGCTGCTTTTGCTTATCTTGCAGCACGATCCTCTCCCTCTCGGATCCGCGAGAAAGTCTAACGTGATTTTCCAAACGATAAATATCCTGCACACATAAAGTTGCAGCGGGAATAAACAAACACACTCTCTGGCGGACATGTGATCTATTGTAAAACAGAACTTTACCTCTACTAAAGCCTTTTGTATATCATCAAACTTGTTCTACAATTCAACAGTTTACAAGAGAAGCCTCTACTGCTTTCTACTCTTGTACACACACCTATTGCTCTACCTCCTTCAAGATAAACATCATCTTATTGAAGTTACAAGGGAATACAGTAGACTTTAAGTGATAGTCAAATGTTTTGGTCGTTATGTGATGTATACATGACTTTCTCTACTCTTGTACCAACACTTGTTGCTCTATCTACTTCAAGATAATCATTATCTTATTGTAGTTACAAGGGAATACAGTAGACTTTAAGTGATAGTCAAATGTTTTGGTCGTTATGTGATATATGCATGACTTTCTCTACTCTTGTACAAACACTTATTGCTCTATCTACTTCAAGATAAACATTATCTTATTGTAGTTACAAGGGAGTACAGTAGACTTTAAGTAATAGTCAAATGTTTTAAACAGCTGGTCGTTATGTGATGTATACATGACTTTCTCTGCTCTTGTACAAACACTTATTGCTCTATCTACTTCAAGATAAACATTATCTTATTGTAGTTACAAGGGAAAACAGTAGACTTTAAGTGATAGTCAAATGTTTTAAACAGCTGGTCGTTATGTGATGTATACATGACTTTCTCTACTCTTGTACCAACACTTATTGCTCTATCTACTTCAAGATAAACATTATCTTATTGTCGTTACAAGGGAATACAGTAGACTTTAAGTGATAGTCAAATGTTTTGGTCGTTATGTAATATATGCATGACTCTCTCTACTCTTGTACAAACACTTATTGCTCTATCTACTTCAAGATAAACATTATCTTATTGTAGTTACAAGGGAATACAGTAGACTTTAAGTGATAGTCAAATGTTTTGGTCGTTATGTGATGTATACATGACTTTCTCTACTCTTGTACAAACACTTATTGCTCTATCTACTTCAAGATAAAGATTATCTTATTTTTGGTACAAGGAAATACGGTAGAGTTTAAGTGATAGTCAAATGTTTTGGTCGTTATGTGATGTATACATGACTTTCTCTACTCCTGTACAAACACTTATTGCTCTATCTACTTCAAGATAAAGATTATCTTATTTTAGGTACAAGGAAATACGGTAGAGTTTAAGTGATAGTCAGATGTTTTAAGCAGCTGGTGGTAGTAATGTACAATGTTGGTAATTTTGACCCTGCTAATGTTTAGCATTACTATTCACAAAATTGTACTGTACAATCACAGTTCACCAGCCACGATACTAGGGATTTTAATGCAACTGAGAGCCTCTATCTGGCTACTTTGTGGCTATCTGCAGAGAAAATAGCATTTGCAAACTAATAACACTTTAAATTATAGTAAAATCTACTGAGAAAAAAGAGGTAAGTTCGAACTACAGAAAAAAAAAAAAACAAAATCGAGTGTTTTATTACTCCATAATGGATGTCAGAGAGATCAGCCAACATTATGAGGCACTGCAGAAGGTACATTTGGACGTAGCCATGCTGCCCTTTCACGAAACTCCCTCAGTGGATTGTAAGTGGTGGGGGATGATGAATTCGTAAAGCATGCAGTGGCCACTGTCACTTGTTTCTCACGACAACTCAAATTGGTCGTGGCTATCCCTTAACAACGGCTTCCATCGCTTTTGTTAAACCTAATTGTGTAGTTTGTGACCAAATGATAACACCTAATTGTACTAGTTCACTTTTCACATATAGACAAAGCAAATACATCTATTTCCGTAGTACTTACTGTGTTTCTTTTATGGCTCTGTGGTGACATCAACTCTTGCTACTTGTAACTTTTCGATGCCAACTTAGGCCAGTCGATCTCCATTGAATTTAGTGTACCACTTACAAATTGCTTTCTTTGATGGAGCATCTTCAAGAAAAACATAGTTTAGAAGTTAATGCCATACAAAATTCAAAACCAAAAAGTTTTCTTTGTATTACGAAGGCTTTTCAATAAAGAATGATCAAAATTTTTTTGACAACGTATCTTTACTCATCCTCATAATTTTGACGGTCATTCTCAAAATAGTCTCCCCTGAATGCGATGTACTTGTCCCAGCATTCTGACAGTCTTCAAAGACATAATGCAAACCATTTTTGAGAGATCCTTCAAAACCGCCTCCGCTGCCTTCCCCACTGCTTCTGATGATGGATAATACCTCCCACGAAGGCGTTTCTTCAAGCTAGGGAATAGAAAAAAGTCACATGGGGCTAAACCCGGACTATAGGGAGGGTGAGGGATGCACGTCACGTTATTTTTTCAAGATATTCAGCAACATTGGCAATATTCGGCCGCGCATTATCTTGGTGCAGCATCCAACCTGCTTCTTGGAAATGTGATCTTTTGCGCCTGATATGGACTTGCAAAGTTTTCAGGACATCCCTGTAGTATTGTCCAGTTACTGAAGTGTGTGCTGGTACAACATACTGATAAACCACTCCATGAATAACAAAGAATGAGATGAGCATAACTTTCCCAGCAGAAGCAACCACTTTTGCTTTTTGAGGGGTTGGTGATGAAGGAGATTTCCATACTGAACTTTGCTGTTTGCTCTCAGGATCAAAATGATGTAGCCAAGTTTCATCAGCAGTGATTACCAATGAAAGAAACTCCGGATCTTCCTCTAACATCAACTACAACTGCATCTAGACCTACATCCGAATGTCCTTTTGTTCGGGAATCAACAGCCTTGGAACCCATCGCCCACAAACACGTCTCATGTGTAATGTTTCTGTCACCAACGTGTGGGTGACACCCAATGAAATGTTCAGTATTTCAGAAAGTGATCTTAAGGTAATTCGTCGATCCTCTCTCACAATGGCAGCAGCAGTGTTGACGTTTTCTTCCGTAAGAGCAGTAACTGGAGCACCGGGTCCACCTTCCTTTGAAATTGATTGTCTCCCCTCCTTAAGCATTTAAACCACCTTCGAGCTGTGCTGTAAGGAAGAACAGACTCTCCATAGGCCTCCTGTAACATTGTATAGGTCTCAACTCAAGATTTGTTGAAACGAAAGTGGAATTTCAAAGCCACATATTGTTCCTCGCATGTTACCTCCATTACAGCGGTAGGTGATACTGAACATGTCTGAACTTGCCTGGTTCTCACAGGCGGTAACCAGGAGTACCAACAATGAAACTACTACGACGTGTTTGTTTTACATTAAGCTAACAGAATATAATAAGATTGAATTTTAGTGCGAAAAATTATTAACTTAAGAAAATTATGATTCTTTATTGAACAGCACTTGCATTTTTGAGACAATACAAAATATTTTATACACATCACGTTGATTAACAAAATTTTAGAGGAAACCGAACAAATCAGAAGAATGTGTACATGCTAACATCAGAAACTACTTGTTAAATAAAAGCAAATGTCATTCGTTAAAAAGGAATCTAGCATTCTGAAACATTTATGCCCTACATTGAGCAATAGTGTAAGACACCACATAGTGTAATAGTGCGTAAGATGCAAAACCTTCAAACACTACCTTACCTCTAAAATGCTTAATTAAATACGTTATACATATCAAAAATCACAAATGGCTTGCGATTCCCTCATAACTGATCTTCAGACGGTGGGGAGAAAATGCTCTGTTGTAAAATTTTCAGAACTGCAAATGGGAATTTAATCAAACAGTCGATAGTCAAAATACCTTCTCTGACTGCAGGACCTGAAGATGGAAAGAGAGGAGCACTTCAAAGCCGTCACTACTCAACTAGTTAATAACACTTTCACTCCTTTGTTGCCCACCTCCGTAGCATAGATGTTACCGTGTCTGTCTCACTTTCAAGTTGTCTCGAGTTCCAATCTCGTTCAGGCTGACTTATTATTATTTCCGACGATTTCGTTCATCCTGAAAGATGAATGTCTGCTAACTCTAAGCTCTATGTACCCTGTACTCATTTGAACATCATTTCATTCATCGTCCGATATGACTTAACGTTGGAGGTTTTCTCTTATCCTCACAGATGAAGGTCTGATAACTCTAAGCTCTATGTTCCCTGTACTTATTTGAACATCATTTCATTCATCGTCCGATATGACTTAACGTTGGAGGTTTTCTCTTATCCTGAAAGATGAACGTCTGGTAACTCTAAGCTCTATGTGCCCTGTACTCATTTGAACATCATTTCATTCTTAGTCCGATATGACAACGTTGGAGGTTTTCTCTTATCCTGAAACATGATTGTCTGCTAACTCTAAGCTCTATGTACCCTGTACTCATTTGAACATCATTTCATTCATCGTCTGATATGACTTAACGTTGGAGGTTTCCTCTTATCCTGAAAGATGAATGTCTGGTAACTCTAAGCTCTGTGCACCCTGTACTTATTTGAACATCATTTCATTCATCGTCTGATATGACTTAACGTTGGAGGTTTTCTCTTATCCTGAAAGATGAATGTCTGATAACTCTAAGCTCTATGTACCCTGTACTCATTTGAACATCATTTCATTCATCGTCCGATATGACTTAACGTTGGAGGTTTTCTCTTATCCTGAAAGATGAATGTCTGATAACTCTAAGCTCTATGTACCCTGTACTTATATGAACATCATTTCATTCATCGTCCGATATGACTTAACGTTGGAGGTTTTCTCTTATCCTGATAGATGAATGTCTGGTAACTCTAAGCTCTATGTACTCTGTACTTATTTGAACATCATTTCATTCATCGTCCGATATGACTTAACGTTGGAGGTTTTCTCTTATCCTGAAAGATGAATGTCTGGTAAATCTAAGCTCTATGTACTCTGTACTTATTTGAACATCATTTCATTCATCGTCCGATATGGCTTAACGTTGGAAGTTTCCTCTTATGCTGAAAGATGAATGTCTAGTAACTCTAAGCTCTATGTACCCTGTACTTATTTGAACATCATTTCATTCATCGTCCGATATGACTTAACGTTGGAGGTTTTCTCTTATCCTGAAAGATGAATGTCTGGTAACTCTAAGCTCTATGTACTCTGTACCTATTTGAACATCATTTCATTCATCGTCCGATATGACTTAACGTTGGAGGTTTTCTCTTATCCTGAAAGACGAATGTCTGGTAACTCTAAGCTCGTTGGATTATGGTCTTATTTGAACATTATTTCATTTACTTTAATGTAATTTAAACAAAGGTTCTAGGCTTTTAGAGTTCTATGCTATATTTGAAATGAAATAGGTTAGCCTTTCTAACATCTATAGTTTATTTTACGTCTTCTAAGCCTAAGACAAATGACAATCGCGTTACATACCTGCCGAAAGAGATCATAGCTCTGTATTTTAGGAGTCTTGAGGGCTTTAATCAACTCTTTAAGTATCTTATGTTCAGCTGTTTAATGAATCATAAGACTATTGGACAAATGCAAGCTGTAAGTTGGATAGATAAATCGTTAACGAGAGAATATCCAGGTTTTTTAAACTCCTAGGTGTTGTATTTGTGTTCATATGTTAAACTTCGTAAAATAACTGACTAAATTATCTTCCAGTGATGTTTTATTGGGGATAAAGTTCACAAGTTTTTGGAAAATGATCGGTAAATAGTGGGCCAGAAGGTGTCTGGAATTAAACGGTGCGGAGCAGCTGTTGTACTGTTTGTGTTCCATCTAACTAAGGTATCACACAGGAGTAGTAGACATGGTCCATGCGATGGTAATTACTCGCCGTCGATGATGAAACATAAACAAACCACCTCCGCGCACGCCAGGGCTGCACAAAAGCCGGCAGCGATGTTCCTGCCAAAAACCAATCAACCACACAAACGGACAACACAATCAACATGTTAATGTTGGCTACCTGCAACACTTTACCTTCCGGTATGCATTCTCTTTGTGCACCTCATTTTTGGATCCTGTGTGCAAAGAAATTCTTTTATAACCAACGCTTTGATATTAATAGGTTTGGTAATAGTCGATCTTCACACTTTGTAATACGGCACATTAACAAAGCCATGCTTTGCGAGAAGACAACGCCTTGATTTAATTTTAACTTTCCTTCAGAAAATTCGCTGGTAATTTTTCGATACCATAGGACAAATTTGCACGTTTTTGTGGAGAGAGGAAGGAGGAATACGCCTACTTGTAGTGTAAGCAGTGTTGCAATGCAAGAAGGGTCTACGTGTGACTGTACAATAGAAAGAGTACTGAAGAGTAGCCTTAGTTCTTTGAGTCATTCTCTCTTATTTTAATGATAATTATTATTAGCAGCTTCCCTTGCTTTGAAAGTCACGCCTCGCTACAGAACCTACGTGAGACTGTACAATAGAAAGAGTACTAAAGAGTAGCCTTAGTTCTTTGAGTCATTATTCTCTCTTATTTTAATGTAAATTATCATTTGGAGCTTCCCTTGCTTTGAAAGTCACGCCTCGCTACTGGTTCTACGCGTGACTGTATAATAGAAAGAGTGCTAAAGAGTAGCCT
The DNA here is from genome assembly GCA_030765055.1 of Mantis religiosa. Classification (NCBI taxonomy): domain Eukaryota; kingdom Metazoa; phylum Arthropoda; class Insecta; order Mantodea; family Mantidae; genus Mantis; species Mantis religiosa. The sequence continues at coordinate 10,335,931 of CM060953.1, read as the reverse complement.
TAGTTCTTTGAGTCATTATTCTCTCTTATTTTAATGAAAATTATCATTTGGAGCTTCCCTTGCTTTGAAAGTCACGCCTCGCTACTGGTTCTACGCGTGACTGTATAATAGAAAGGGTGCTAAAGAGTAGGCTTAGTTCTTTGAGTCAATATTCTCTCTTATTTTAATGATAATTATTATTAGCAGCTTCCCTTGCTTTGAAAGTCACGCCTCGCTACAGAACCTACGTGTGACTGTATAATAAGAAGAGTGCTAAAGAGTAGTCTCAGTTCTTTAAGTCATTATTCTCCCTTATTTTAATGAAAATTATCATTTGGAGCTTCCCTCGCTTTGAAAGTCACAACTCGCTACTGGACCTAAGTGCGAATGTACAATAGAAAGAGTACTAAAGAGTAGCCTTAGTTCTTTGAGTCAATATTCTCTCTTATTTTAATGATAATTATTATTTGGAGCTTCCCTCGTTTTGAAAGTCACGCCTCGCTACTGAATCTACGTGTGACTGTATAATAGAAAGAGTGCTAAAGAGTAGCCTTAGTTCTTTGAGTCATTATTCTCTCTTATTTTGATGAAAATTATCATTTGGAGCTTCCCTTGCTTTGAAAGTTACGCCGCGCTCTTGGACCTACGTGTGACTGTACATTAGAAAGAGTGCTGAAGACTAGCTTTAGTCCTTTGAGTAGTTATTCTCTCTTATTTTAATGAAAATTATTTTTTGGAGCATCCCTCACTTTGAAAGCCACGCTTCGCTACTGAGCCCATGTGTGACTGTACAATAGAAAGAGTGCCGAAGACTAGCTTTAGTTCTTTGAGTCATTATTCTCTCTTATTTCAATAAAAATTATTTTTTGGAGCTTCCCTCGCTTTGAAAGTCATGCCTTGCTGCTGGATCTACGTGTGACTGTACAATAGAAAGAGAACTAAAGAGTAGCCTTAGTTCTTTGAGTCGTTATTCTCTCTTATTTTAATGTATATTATCATTTGGAGCTTCCCTTGCTTTGAAAGTCACGCCTCACTACTGGACCTACGTGTGACTGTACAATAGAAAGAGTACTAAAGAGTAGCCTTAGTTCTTTGAGTCATTATTCTCTCTTATTTTAATGAAAATTATTTTTTGTACCTTTCCTCGCTTTGGAAGTCACACCTCTCTACTGGAACTACGTGTGACTGTACAAAAGAAAGAGTACTGAAGAGTAGCCTTAGTTCTTTGAGTCACTATTCTCCCTTATTTTAATGAAAATTATTATTTGGAGCTTCCCTTGCTTTTTAATTCACGCCCCACTACTGGACCTACGTGAAACTGTACAATAGAAGGAGTACTGAAGAGTAGCCTTAGTTCTTTGAGTCATTATTCTCTCTTATTTTAATGAAAATTATTATTTGGAGCTTCCCTCGCTTTGAAAGTCACCCCTCGCTACTGGACCTACGTGCGAATGTACAATAGAAAGAGTACTAAAGAGTAGGCTTAATTCTTTGAGTCATTATTCTCTCTAATTTTAATGAAAATTATCATTTGGAGCTTCCCTCGCTTATAAAGTCACACCTCACTACTGTACCTACGTGTGACTGTACAATAGAAAGAGTAATAAAGAGTAGCCTTACTTCTTTGAGTCAATATTCTCTCTTATTTTAATGATAATTATTATTTGGGGCTTCCCTCGCTTTGAAAGTGTCGCCTCGCTACTGGACCTACGTGTGACTGTACAATAGAAAGAGTACTAAAGAGTAGCCTTAGTTCTTTGATTCATTATTCTCTCTTATTTTAATGATAATTATTATTAGCAGCTTCCCTTGCTTTGAAAGTCACGCCTCGCTACTGGACAACGTGTAACTGTATAATAGAAAGAGTGCTAAAGAGTAGCCTTAGTTCTTTGAGTCATTATTCTCTCTTATTTGAATGATAATTATTATTAGCAGCTTCCCTCACTTTGAAAGTGACGCCTCGCTACTGTACCTACGTGTGACTGTACAATAGAAAGAGTAATAAAGAGTAGCCTTAGTTCTTTGAGTCAATATTCTCTCTTATTTTAATGATTAGCAGCTTCCCTCACTTTGAAAGTGACGCCTCGCTACTGGACCTACGTGTGACTGTACAATAGAAAGAGTAATAAAGAGTAGCCTTAGTTCTTTGAGTCATTATTCTCTCTTATTTGAATGAAAATTATTATTAGGAGTTTCCCTGGCTTTGAAAGCCACACCTCGCTACTGGACCTACGTGTGACTGTACAATAGAAAGAGTATTGAAGGATAGCCTTAGTTCTTTGAGTCATTATTCTCTCTTATTTTAATGAAAATTACTATTTGGAGTTTCCCTCACTTTGAAAAACACACCTCGCTACTGGACCTACGTGTGACTGTACAATAGAAAGAGTGCTAAAGAGTAGCCTTAGTTCTTTGAGTCATTATTCTCTCTTATTTTAATGAAAATTATTACTTCGAGCTTCCCTCACTTTGGAAGTCACACCTCGCTACTGGACCTACGTGTGACTGTACAATGGAAAGAGTAATAAAGAGTAGCCTTAGTTCTTTGAGACATTGTTCTCTCTTATTTTAATGAAAATTACTATTTGGAGTTTCCCTCGCTTTGAAAAAAACACGTCACTGCTAGCTGTGTGAAGACTCACTTTTTAGTTTTGTTGTAGGTATATGGTGATTATTCTTTTCCACTAATTTTTTCAAATTTTGTCAGCAATTGTACATTTCTGTATCAATCTGTATTAATAGTACACCATCTAAAATATTTCATCACATGGTGACTAAATGCTAGTAACTAGTCGCCATCATAAAATATGTTTTTTACTAAAAGTTTCCATGCTTCAAGTGTGTGTGTGTGTGTGTGTGTGTGTGTGTGTGTATGTGTGTGTGTGTGTGTGTGTGTGTGTGTGTGTGTGTGTGTGTGTGTGTGTGTGTGTGTGTGTGAAGTGTGTTACAAGGAACACCTTGATACCACTTACTCAGCCTTGCAGAAAGACAGAAATTAATTGTGAAATATAGCAAGCAAAACTAAATTAACAAATCAATTATGCACCAATGAGCTTACTTCAAAGTCATCTTCTTTATTCAGTACTGAACAAGACGCGGTCCGTGAAAGGCTACGTTTGTTTCTTAATGAATGTGCAATGAACCATTTCACAGAAATTATTTTGTAATTCCCTAAATAATTCACTGTCAGGCTGTGAACACCGCGAAGATTTTAGCTGCATGATCAATCAATCAATTCATTCATTCATTCATTCATTCATTCATTCATTCATTCATTCATTCATTCATTCATTCATTCAAGCAGCTGGCTGCTGACTGAGGGTCAGCACGATGTGTGTCATTCGTGTACCTGTCCTACACGGACTTAACCACTTAATGACAGGAAATGTGGGGTAGTGGTTTAAGTTTAGGTAGCTGAAAAGAAGGGAGGTAGCCGTAGCTCCTCATGGTAGCCAACTCGGGTGCAACGCTATGTTAGCACCGCTGGTGTGATAATTTTAGGAAGAGTTTAATTTAGAAAGTTTTTTAATTTCAAACAGTAATAATTTTAAGGTTGTAATAAGAATTTTATTGTTACCGGGTGTGCCCGCATGCCATGCGGGGAAGCCGGTATAGCTTGTAACGTCTTTCGGAGGTTCTATAGTTCCCTAGAGACCTAACCAGGGCGCTCTGATGTTGAGGCAAACTCGCGTAGAATTTTGTGGCCCGGCGCCTAATAACATCTTCCAGATAGTGGAGAGATGAGGCTTCATGAAGGTATCTCACGGGAAACCTCCAGCAAACAGAATAGATGGCCCTAAGACATCTATGTTGTACACGCTGAATTTGCCGCAAATCGGTTCCTGCGGCCATGCCCCAGATCTCACAAGCATAAAACATGATTGGAACAATTAAAGCCTGAAAAAGGCGCAACTTGGGGTGTCGGCATTCCTGAGCGCATCATGGGGTATAACGAAGCCGAAGCTCCGCACGCCCGATGAGCTACCTCCTGGATGTGACCCCGAAAGGTTAGGCCCTTGTCCAGCTTTACACCTAGGTACTTTAGAGAGTTTGTCCACTCTATCCTTCTGCCAGAATAGGTAAAGGCGGGGAGGTTGGCGGGAAAGTGACGCTTAGTGAAGAGTATGGCTTGGCTTTTCTCTGGGTTGATAGACAATCACCAAAGCCTACACCAGTCATGAATGAGGCTTAGGTGTCGCTGTATTGGGTTGAAGGCTCTGCGTGCGTTTCTCTGTGGTGTATAGTAGCACGTCGTCTGCATATTGCGCTATGTTGACGTGTAGCTCGGTGGGGAGATCCGCCACATACACGCTAAAGAGTGTAGGGGGTAAGACAGAGCCTTCGGGGACGCCTCCTCTGATGGGTCGTCTGGTAGATAGCTTTCCCGCCATAGTAACTGTGAAATGTCTGTGTTTGAGGAATGAGTGTAGAATGTGTATCATGTGTGCAGGAAGCCCCAGGGTCATTACTTTATGTAGGAGGCCTGCATGCCAGGTGGTAGAGAGGGCCTTCTCGACATCCAGAGATACCTCCGCAGTGAATGCCCTTTCCTGGAAACCCAGGGCAGTGGCCTCCACCAGACGGAGCAGCTGCTGTGATGTCGAGTGCCCAGGACGAAAACCAAACTGATGGGTAGGGGTGACAAGCGGGCTAAAACTAGCCTCTCGAAAACCTTCGACAGGACTGACAGGAGGCTAATGGAGCGGTAACTGGCGGGGAGTGCCGGATTTTTACCGGGCTTCAAAATGCAAATCACCCGAGCCTCCCTCCACTGTCGTGGAAAGTGGCCCAGGGCGAGACACATGTTAAAAACCCGAGTAAGAAAAAGAACGGCTTTGAAGGGAAGGTAACGGAGCATGATAGGGGATTTAGACGCCGGAGTGCGCCCCGGAGCTCACTGGGTCTAATGACAGGAAGTCGGTCCGCCTCAGCAAGAGGAAGTCGAAGGTACTGACGAACCTCCCGCTTGACGCGGCCAGTGAAGTCTAGGTCCTGGGGGTCATCTCGTGGCCTCATGGTCCTCTCTAGGTAATCGGCAAACACATTTTCTTTGCCTTGGGGTTCATACACCAGACCTTGGGTGCCTTGAATAGGGGTGGTTGGCGCTCCTCCACGATTCCGGAGTCCTTTTGCAAGCTTCCACGCCTCGCCATTCTCAAAATTCACTCGAGACATCAACTCCTCCCACGCGCGCACACGGTGCTCGCGTAGTCGAAGTCGAACCTCTCGGCGCAAGCGCACGAGCAGAACTTGATTATGGCGAGTGCGGTGTCGCGATAGAGTCTGCGAGCCGCCCAAGAGCGACGGATGAGTAGATGGATGTCTAGTGGGATGACGTGAGGATGTAGAGGTGCTGGAGTGTGAACGGTGAGGTTACGAACAGTTCGTCTTACGATGGAGGTGAAGGAGGAGATCGCCGTCTCAAAGGTTGGTATGTCTGTAATATGTGGGTTAGGAGGTATGGAGTCATTTAAGCAGACCCGTACGCAATCCCAATCGACCTCACGGTTTTGAACCATGAATTCATGACTGACAACCCGTAAGTTGACCTCAGCCACAACTGGGTTGTGGTCGGAATGTAAGGCTCTTTGTGAATTGAGTGATAAGTGAAATGGAAAATGTTTAATGATTGCGAAGTCAATGACCGAAGGACGGCCTTGAATTTGCGGGAAATGAGTGGGTTGCCAGGGACCCTCAACTCTCAATTGAGAGTGTCCGGGGACCCGAATGCCAACGCGGGTGTTTAGCATTCAAATCCGCAGCCATAATGACGTTGGGATGTAAGGTGAGGATGGAGAGATAATCGTTACCAACGAACTGTTGTCGAGGAGGATGATATGCAGACACTATCAGGACCTCGGAACCGCCCAGGTCCTCGCAGACGGCCGTGGCTTCAAGGGTTTGAAGAGCGGGAAGCTGGACAGGTTTAAAGACAATCCCCCTCCTCACAAAGATCGCCGTGCCACCGCCACGACGGCCCACACGGTCGACCCTGAGGCAGTGATAGCCGGAAATCCGGAAGGACATTTCAGGTTGGAGATGTGTTTCCGATACCAATATGAGATCCAAAGCAAATGACCTCGCAAAATGCAGGAGTTCATCTTGTTGACCATTGATGCCACTCGCAATCCAGAATGCGAATCTGAACGAGGTCAGAGACCTAGTTCGACCCGCCATTATGGTCCGCGTGGCTTACGGTGGACAACCAGGCAAGCGCCTCCATGGCAATGACCATTCGGGCTGCAGAATCCGTGGTGTCGAAGAACCTCACCACCAGTTCACAGAGACGCCGGCCGTGGTTTTGCAGCAGTTGCTGCAACCAACCCAGCATCTCTGAGGCCTGTGTGGTGGGAGGAGAAACTTCCTTTGAAGTGGAAGTTTTGATGGGAGTGGGGGATGCAGAAGAGCGCCTGGGCGCCGGCCTACCATTGGCCCGGCCATCCCTCAGCTGTCGTTCGGGTTTGGGAGTACCTCGCCCGCTCGACGCCTCGGAATCAGACCCTTGCTCTCTGGCAGGTCGTCCTCCCTGTGCTCTATCGGAGGAGGTGGTCTTAGGGGCTGTTTCTGTAGCCTTAGGTGGACGTGTGTGTTTTGCCCGTGATACCGCCGGCAAATCCGTGGGCTCGCACGCCACCTCCGCAAAGGTAGGCACACCACGTGCTTTCTGAATTGTACCAGAAGCAGCAGACTGCACTGGTATAGCGGGGACAGAATTCTGCCTAGCCGATGATGGTGCTGGCGCCCTCCTAGAGGCTATCACAGCCTTCCTAGTCGGGCAGCCCCCGTAGCACGCAATGTGATCACCCTTGCAGTTAGCGCAGGTGGGTACCTCAGTGATGGCACGCGGACAGACATCTTTGGCATGGGCGCCACCGCACCGTAAGCAGCGTGGGTTACGATGTCAGAAGTTGCTGGAGTGGTTAAACCCCAGGCATCTGTAGCATTGAGGGGGGCCGCCATAGCCCTTTGCTGGTTCCAACTGAACCCGGAAGTAGCAGATGGTTGTGACACCGTCCAACTTGATTTCCGGGTCACTGGTTCGCTCCACCACTACAAGGAACAGTGGGAGGGGGGATTTAGTTCCTTGGAATTCTGGAGCTGGCCCTGTCAGCTGCTTGATCACTCTGGGGGTGATACCCTGGTGGACGAGATCTGTCCTGATGTCTTCCACTGAGGCATCCAACGGCAACCCGCGGATAACCCGGCAAACATGACGGGCTTTCTCTAGCCCAAACGTGAAGTGGGATATCCCTCCTTTCTTGAGGTGCTGCAGTAATAGGCTGTAATTTTCCACCGCTTTAGCCTGGAAGATATAGCGGCTTTTGTTCCTCCGTACTGTGCACGTCTGCGCCAGGGTCGGCATGACTTCTTTTAGGAAGCCAACAGCGCCGGAGAAGTCATCCACAATTATCAGAGGAACGTGTGTCCGTTGAATCCCAGCATTCTGACCGCTGCCAGCATTGGCAGGGGTTCGACGGCTGGACCGGCCAGAGGTCACACCCTCTGTAGCCAGTCTTTCAGCACGCTTGGCCTTCCGTGACTTAACCTCACGAAACTCCCCCTCCTGCTCGCAATCCGTGGATATGTCCGACGAGCTGTGCTCTGAGACACCCTCGTATGTCGAGCAGTAGCTGGAGTACGTAGTGGTCCTACCAAGAAAAGGAGGTGCGAACACTGGCACACTCGGCCTCGGAGTCAGACCCCGAGTTTTCACCTAAACGAGGAACTGGCTCGCGTGAGACGCCCTGGTTGGTAGTTTCGAGAAGTACTACCTCGCCTTCTCCACCGCGGCGTTGTTGGCGAGGTTTTCTCTTCCTGCTAGCACCAGTAGAGGTGCTGGTTAAGGCTGTTGCGGTCGAGTTGGCTAGCCCGTCAGGAGCGAGGCTAGTGGATGGGATAGGTTCCATCTCCAGTGGGATAGCTGACTAGGGTCAGACAGGTACTAAAAGCGGTGCAGTGCAACAAACACACGGACGTGTGCCGTCACCTGATGGTAGCAGGGGCTGAGAAGCGTGCCACTAATAGGACCGGACACATGGATTCCCAGAATGCGCCTTACCCGATACTAAGTATCGGATGGCTTTGGCCGTTAGTGGCAACCCGCTACCTTATGCTGGTTTCCCGTTCTTGAAGTGCAGGCACTGGTGGGCAAGCTGGCTGTTGGTTGTCCCTCAGATGAAGGCAGTTCTTTTCTCCGAGGTTCTCTCGAAGCAGATCACTAGATGCAAGCTGCAATTGCCGGAAAATGCTCGAAGCTCGTTTCCGCTCTGTTCGGCTCCTAGAACTCGACTCCAACTGAGCCTCAATCAATCAATCGAGAGGAAATTAAGTCTTTACAACTAAATTCCGGTAACATCTGTGCCCTTAATCCTTCTCGATTCGGGTTAAAATTTCATACGTCAATTAAAGTAATGGGTAACTTTATCAGTTCTCAGAATGTAAAGCTAAATTACCTCTTTGGAGTTTTAACATCAAGACCAAAAGTTTCAGGATAGGTCTAAAAATATATCAAAACTATAAATAAATAGTAATAACAACAGCTCTGCCATCTATGTACAAATAGCGAAGTACGGTAAAGAGCAGCGCTATCAGCCATGAAGTTTAGAACCTAAAGTAGGTGATGTCTACGGAAATGTCTATCCGACACGAAAACAGTGATGCAGTGAATGATGTATTAAGCATTCCTTCAAACGCATACGTCTGATAACGGTATGTTTTAGAAATATCTCTAGTATTGCAAAGAAATATTCTGTATAAGTCTCACGAGGTACCTGATGAGTTCTTTAGAAAGTAGTGGCAAAGAACTAAAAATGAATTTTTCATTTTATACCCAAATACTTTAAAAATGTCATCACTAAGGTCTCTGTATACACGTGATGAAGTAAGATGATATGGTACAGGGATGAGATCTAGAAGGTTAACTGTCCGACATACACCGAGACACGAGGTATCTCCTAACACTGAGGTCTCTGTATACACGTGATGAAGTAAGATGATATGGTACAGGGATGAGATCTAGAAGGTTAACTGTCCGTCACACACCGAGACACGAGATATCTCCTAACACTAAGGTCTCTGTATATACATGATGAAGTAAGATGATATGGTACAGGGATAAGATCTAGAAGGTTAACTGTCCGACATACACCGAGACAAGAGGTATCTCCTAACACTAAGGTCTCTGTATACACGTGATGAAGTAAGATGATATGGTACAGGGATGAGATCTAGAAGGTTAACTGTCTGACATACACCGAGACACGAGGTATCACCTAACACTAAGGTCTCTGTATACACGTGATGAAGTAAGATGGTATGGTATAGGGATGAGATCTAGAAGGTTAACTGTCCGACATACACCGAGACACGAGGTATCACCTAACACTAAGGTCTCTGTATACACGTGATGAAGTAAGATGATATGGTACAGGGATGAGATCTAGAAGGTTAACTGTCCGATATACACAGAGACACGAGGTATCACCTAACACTAGGGTCTCTGTATACACGTGATGAAGTAAGATGATATGGTACAGGGATGAGATCAAGAAGGTTAACTGTCCGACATACGCCGAAACACGAGGTATCTCCTAACACTAAGGTCTCTGTATACACGTGATGAAGTAAGATGGTATGGTACAGGGATGAGATCTAGAAGGTTAACTGTCCGACATACACCGAGACACGAGGTATCTCCTAACACTAAGGTCTCTGTATACACGTGATGAAGTAAGATGATATGGTACAGGGATGAGATCTAGAAGGTTAACTGTCCGATATACACCGAGACACGAGGTATCACCTAACACTAAGGTCTCTGTATACACGTGATGAAGTAAGATGGTATGGTACAGGGATGAGATCTAGAAGGTTAACTGTCCGACATACACCGAGACACGAGGTATCTCCTAACACTAAGGTCTCTGTATACACGTGATGAAGTAAGATGGTATGGTACAGGGATGAGATCTAGAAGTTTAACTGTCAGACATACACCGAGACACGAGGTATCTCCTAACACTAAGGTCTCTGTATACACGTGATGAAGTAAGATGATATGGTACAGGGATGAGATCTAGAAGGTTAACTGTCCGACATACACCGAGTCACGAGGTATCTCCTAACACTAAGGTCTCTGTATACACGTGATGAAGTAAGATGGTATGGTACAGGGATGAGATCTAGAAGGTTAACTGTCCGACATACACCGAGACACGAGGTATGTCCTAACACAAAGGTCTCTGTATACACGTGATGAAGTAAGATGGTATGGTACAGGGATGAGATCTAGAAGGTTAACTGTCCGACATACACCGAGACACGAGGTATCTCCTAACACTAAGGTCTCTGTATACACGTGATGAAGTAAGATGATATGGTACAGGGATGAGATCTAGAAGGTTAACTGTCCGACATACACCGAGACACGAGGTATCTCCTAACACTAAGGTCTCTGTATACACGTGATGAAGTAAGATGATATGGTACAGGGATGAGATCTAGAAGGTTAACTGTCCGACATACACCGAGACACGAGGTATCACCTAACATAAAGGTCTCTGTATACACGTGATGAAGTAAGATGATATGATACAGGGATGAGATCTAGAAGGTTAACTGTCCGACACACACCGAGACACGAGGTATCTCCTAGCACTAAGGTCTCTGTATACACATGATGAAGTAACATGATATGGTACAGGGATGAGACTTAGAAGGTTAACTGTCCGACACACACCGAGACACGAGGTATCTCCTAACACTAAGGTCTCTGTATACAGGTGATGAAGTAAGATGATATGGTACAGGGATGAGATCTAGAAGGTTAACTGTCCGACACACACCGAGACACGAGGTATCTCCTAACACTAAGGTCCCTGTATACACGTGATGAAGTAAGATGATATGGTACAGGGATGAGATCAAGAAGGTCAACTGTCCGACATACACCGAAACACGAGGTATCCCCTAACACTAAGGTCTCTGTATACACATGATGAAGTAAGATGGTATGGTACAGGGATGAGATCAAGAAGGTTAACTGTCCGACATACACCGAAACACGAGGTATCTCCTAACACCAAGGTCTCTGTATACACGTGATGAAGTAAGATGGTATGGTACAGGGATGAGATCTAGAAGGTTAACTGTCCGACATACACCGAGACAAGAGGTATCTCCTAACACTAAGGTCTCTGTATACACGTGATGAAGTAAGATGATATGGTACAGGGATGAGATCAAGAAGGTTAACTCTCCGTCACACACCGAGACACGAAGTATCTCCTAACACTAAGGTCTCTGTATACACGTGATGAAGTAAGATGATATGGTACAGGGATAAGATCTAGAAGGTTAACTGTCCGACATACACCGAGACAAGAGGTATCTCCTAACACTAAGGTCTCTGTATACACGTGATGAAGTAAGATGGTATGGTACAGGGATGAGATCTAGAAGGTTAACTGTCCGACATACACCGAGACACGAGGTATGTCCTAACACAAAGGTCTCTGTATACACGTGATGAAGTAAGATGGTATGGTACAGGGATGAGATCTAGAAGGTTAACTGTCCGACATACACCGAGACACGAGGTATCTCCTAACACTAAGGTCTCTGTATACACGTGATGAAGTAAGATGATATGGTACAGGGATGAGATCTAGAAGGTTAACTGTCCGACATACACCGAGACACGAGGTATCTCCTTACACTAAGGTCTCTGTATACACGTGATGAAGTAAGATGATATGGTACAGGGATGAGATCGAGAAGGTTAACTGTCCGACATACACCGAGACACGAGGTATCACCTAACATTAAGGTCTCTGTATACACGTGATGAAGTAACATGATATGATACAAGGATGAGATCTAGAAGGTTAACTGTCCGACACACACCGAGACACGAGGTATCTCCTAGCACTGAGGTCTCTGTATACACGTGATGAAGTAACATGATATGGTACAGGGATGAGACTTAGAAGGTTAACTGTCCGACACACACCGAGACACGAGGTATCTCCTAACACTAAGGTCTCTGTATACAGGTGATGAAGTAAGATGATATGGTACAGGGATGAGATCGAGAAGGTTAACTGTCCGACACACACCGAGACACGAGGTATCTCCTAACACTAAGGTCCCTGTATACACGTGATGAAGTAAGATGATATGGTACAGGGATGAGATCAAGAAGGTTAACTGTCCGACATACACCGAAACACGAGGTATCTCCTAACACTAAGGTCTCTGTATACACGTGATGAAGTAAGATGATATGGTACAGGGATGAGATCAAGAAGGTTAACTGTCCGACATACACCGAAACACGAGGTATCTCCTAACACTAAGGTCTCTGTATACACGTGATGAAGTAAGATGGTATGATACAGGGATGAGATCAAGAAGGTTAACTGTCCGACACACACCGAGACACGAGGTATCTCCTAACACTAGGGTCTCTGTATACACGTGATGAAGTAAGATGATATGGTACAGGGATGAGATCAAGAAGGTTAACTGTCCGACATACACCGAAACACGAGGTATCTCCTAACACTAAGGTCTCTGTATACACGTGATGAAGTAAGATGGTATGGTACAGGGATGAGATCTAGAAGGTTAACTGTCCGACATACACCGAGACAAGAGGTATCTCCTAACACTAAGGTCTCTGTATACACGTGATGAAGTAAGATGGTATGGTACAGGGATGAGATCTAGAAGGTTAACTGTCCGACATACACCGAGACAAGAGGTATATCCTAACACTAAGGTCTCTGTATACACTTGATGAATTAAGATGGTATGGTACAGGGATGAGATCTAGAAGGTTAACTGTCCGACATACACCGAGACACGAGGTATCTCCTAACACTAGGGTCTCTGTATACACATGATGAAGTAAGATGGTATGGTACAGGGATGAGATCTAGAAGGTTAACTGTCCGACATACACCGAGACAAGAGGTATCTCCTAACACTAAGGTATCTGTATACACGTGATGAAGTAAGATGATATGGTACAGGGATGAGATCAAGAAGGTTAACTGTCCGTCACACACCGAGACACGAGGTATCTCCTAACACTAAGGTCTCTGTATACACGTGATGAAGTAAGATGGTATGGTACAGGGATGAGATCTAGAAGGTTAACTGTCCGACACACACCGAGACAAGAGGTATCTCCTAACACTAAGGTCTCTGTAAACACGTGATGAAGTAAGATGATATGGTACAGGGATAAGATCTAGAAGGTTAACTGTCCGACATACACCGAGACAAGAGGTATCTCCTAACACTAAGGTATCTGTATACACGTGATGAAGTAAGATGATATGGTACAGGGATGAGATCAAGAAGGTTAACTGTCCGTCACACACCGAGACACGAGGTATCTCCTAACACTAAGGTCTCTGTAAACACGTGATGAAGTAAGATGATATGGTACAGGGATGAGATCAAGAAGGTTAACTGTCCGACATACACCGAAACACGAGGTATCTCCTAACACCAAGGTCTCTGTATACACGTGATGAAGTAAGATGGTATGGTACAGGGATAAGATCTAGAAGGTTAACTGTCCGTCACACACCGACACAAGAGGTATCTCCTAACACTAAGGTATCTGTATACACGTGATGAAGTAAGATGATATGGTACAGGGATAAGATCTAGAAGGTTAACTGTCCGACATACACCGAGACAAGAGGTATCTCCTAACACTAAGGTATCTGTATACACGTGATGAAGTAAGATGATATGGTACAGGGATGAGATCAAGAAGGTTAACTGTCCGTCACACACCGAGACACGAAGTATCTCCTAACACTAAGGTCTCTGTATACACGTGATGAAGTAAGATGATATGGTACAGGGATAAGATCTAGAAGGTTAACTGTCCGACATACACCGAGACAAGAGGTATCTCCTAACACTAAGGTATCTGTATACACGTGATGAAGTAAGATGATATGGTACAGGGATGAGATCTAGAAGGCTAACTGTCCGACACACACCGAGCCTCGAGGTATCTCCTAACACTAGGGTCTGTGTATACACGTGATGAAGTAAGATGATATGGTACAGGGATGAGACTTAGAAGGTTAACTGTCAGACATACATCGAGTCACGAGGTATCTGCTAACACTAAGGTCCCTGTAAACACGTGATGAAGTAAGATGATATGGTACAGGGATGAGACTTACAAGGTTAACTGTCAGACAAACACCGAGTCACGAGGTATCTGCTAACACTAGGGTCTCTGTAGACATTGATGTCTCCTGATTGTATTGTACGAAGATGAGATGTAGAGTACGAATTATCTGACGCATAGGAAACATTGAAGCTAGAAAATATTTGAACAGAAACTGTATGTTTTCTAAAAGCCACCTATGGAACTCACAGAAATAAGAAAATGTTCAAATCTGCAGCACTTGAAAGAAAGTCAAAGGAGTTAAGAGCTAGTGACCCATTCCAGAGTGGTCCACCAGTGAACTGCTTGCACTTATAATTATTGTTCCCTGCTTTTGAGGTTGTTGTGGTGGTTGTTCCTGCGGTCAATAATGACTAGCTGCACGAGAAAGAAGAAGGCTCGTTTTATTGATGGAAAGTGAAGGAAGTGTGTAGCACGCAAATGTCAGTCTCGCACGCATTCCACCCACGCGACTGGGCACGTCTCAACACAAGCTTACACTTAAGACTACACATCTGATTGTGGTAGTGAAGATTAAAGCGATTGTCAGTAGACTTTCAGTGATAGTCAAATGTTTTAAACAACTGGTCGCTGTGTGATGTGTATATGTTTTTCTCTACTCTTGTACAAACACTTATTGCTCTATCTATTTCAAGATAAACATTATCTTATTGTAGTTACAAGGGAATACAGTAGACTTTCAGTGATAGTCAAATGTTTTAAACAACTGGTCGCCGTGTGATGTGCATATGTTTTTCTCTACTCTTGTACAAACACTTATTGCTCTATCTATTTCCAGATAAACATTATCTTATTGTAGTTACAAGGGAATACAGTAGACTTTAAGTGACAGTCAAATGTTTTGGTCGTTATGTGATGTATACATGACTTTCTCTACTCTTGTACAAACCCTTATTGCTCTATCTACTTCAAGATAAACATTATCTTGTTGTAGGTATAAGGGAATACAGTAGACTTTCAGGGATAGTCAAATGTTTTGGTCGTTATGTGATGTATACATTACTTTCTCTACTCTTGTACAAACACTTATTGCTCCATCTACTTCAAGATAAACGTTATCTTATTGTAGGTATAAGGGAAAACAGTAGACTTTCAGTGATAGTCAAATGTTTTGTTCGTTATGTGATGTATATATGACTTTCTCTACTCTTGTACAACCACTTATTGCTCCATCTACTTCAAGATAAACATTATCTTATTGTAGTTACAAGTGAATACAGTAGACTTTAAGTGATAGTCAAATGTTTTGGTCGTTATGTGATGTATATATGTTTTTCTCTATTCTTGTACAAACACTTATTGCTCTATCTACTTCAAGATAAACATTATCTTATTGTAGTTACAAGGGAATACAGCAGACTTTAAGTGATAGTCAAATGTTTTGTTCGTTATGTGATGTATATATAATTTTCTCTACACCTGTACAAACACTTATCGCTCTATCTACTTCAAGATAAACATTATCTTATTGTAGTTACAAGGGAATACAGTAGACTTTAAGTGATAGTCAAATGCTTTGGTCGTTATGTGATGTATACATGACTTTCTCTACTCTTGTAGAAACACTTATTGCTCTATCTACTTCAAGATAAACATTATCTTATTGCAGTTACAAGGGAATACAGTAGACTTTAAGTGATAGTCAAATGCTTTGGTCGTTATGTGATGTATACATGACTTTCTCTACTCTTGTAGAAACACTTATTGCTCTATCTACTTCAAGATAAACATTATCTTATTGCAGTTACAAGGGAATACAGTAGACTTTAAGTGATAGTCAAATGTTTTGGTCGTTATGTGATGTATACATGACTTTCTCTACTCTTGCACAAACACTTATTGCTCTATCTAGTTCAAGATAAACATTATCTTATTGTAGTTACAAGGGAATACAGTAGACTTTAAATGATCGTCAAATGTTTTGGTCGTTATGGGATGTATACACGACTTTCTCTACTCTTGTACAAACACTTTTTGCTCTATCTACTTCAAGATAAACATTATCTTATTGTAGTTACAAGGGAATACAGTGATAGTCAAATGTTTTAAACAGCTGCTCGTTATGCTATGTTTTTGAAATTATGTAACTTGTTATAAGTAAGGTGTACGTAGAAAGTGTCTGTGTATCTCTTGCGGTGTATTAATATTACAAAAGTCATCCAAAATGCAGAGACTTCAAAAGTTATATTAAAAAAATCTATATACTCGTGATATTTACAGATATATTACATGGCTTGAATGAAATCGCATTTTTTTATAAATATCAAAGGATTTTTGTATTTATTTCTCATCTTTCTTCTACATAAAATTTCATTGATACATTGACATGTGTAACATTTCTTTCAGACAATAACAATATAACTTATTCACATATGACATACCCTTTCTACATGCTTGCCTAGAGTCTCGGTTTAAATACACATAAATCCTGGTTTGTCGTGACCCTCCTCTCCTTTGTATCCCTCGTTCAAGTTTTCCAGCCCTTAATTGTTAGTTATTCATCAATCTTAAACATTTCTCTCTAACTTTCCCCATATATTCACTTATATTTCTTACATTCTTTTCTCCTTTTACCAATAACGTTTTCTTTTTATTAATACCTCCACCCCATACCTAAAACTGTCCCACTTTTGTTGTCAAATTTGTTCTCTCCATACCTTTGTTTGTTAGCCTTAGAGTATATTGTGGCGATCTGTATCCTCTTCTCCACACACTGGGAACTTCCCTGTATCCTTTTCATATCTAATACCTTTCAAATTTCTAACTCCTGTCCTTGCCCAAGCAAATCCTTCTCGCATTGACTTGTTACACACATCCATGTACTTCTCCCTCCCCACACTGTCTTTATTTCCCTATATGTCCTCAATGATCTTTTCTCCCTTACACTGGTAAATATTACTTGGCTATCTAAATCTTCCAGCCTTAATTCTACCTCTTTCCAAAAGCCCCTATAATAATACTGCTCGTTTCTCCAAATATATCCCATACCTATCTGTACCATCAGTTCCCTTACTTTTTGCGCCCAAGACTCTCCCCATTTGCTTCTGATTTACAAAAGAAAACATTCCTTGATAATACTGTTTTCCTCCAAATTGCCAACTCTGTATAGATCATTTCATGGAAGTGTTGAAAACAGTGTTGTTGTATAAATTAAATTAATTGGGAGTCGATTAATGACACAAAACAACACTTACTTTTAAATTTTCCCGGAACTAGCTTCAGAGGCCTTCCCTCTATCTTCAGCCGCACGTCGACTTGTTCTCATTGGTGTAGCTGGCAATATTTTGTCATCGGTCTCCTCTGGTGGCGGTTCGAGGAACTTGCTGAACAAATCTTTCTGGGGGATGTCGAAATTGAACACTTTGTTCCTATTTTTTGAAATAAAGATTTGTTCCCATGTGGACAGTTCTTCTTTTCCTGTTGTGTGTTTTAGTAATTTTGGTTCTGGATTTATGTTGTGTTTTTTTTTCCCAAAAATGCGTGGCAACTGCTGATTTTTCTAATTGTTTATATTTTATGTTCCTAAAGTGTTCCTTCGCTGTTGTTTCTAAATTTCTTTTGGTTTTTCAAATATAAATTTGACTACAGTCACAGCATTCAATTTGATATATCCCAGATTTTTTGTTAGATGGAATGGCATCTTTGATGTTTGAGCAAATTAGATTTTTTAAGGAGAAATGGTTTACGGTGCTAGTTGAATGTTTTGTTTTTTGAAGACTTTTTTGAATTTATCAAAGGCCCATGGATGGTAAGTGAATTTTTTGAAGATCATTTTAGTTTCTGTAGCTGAGAGGGCTGTGGTTTCCTTTAGTAGCTTCTTCTTATTTGCTAAGTTCACTTTTTTGTCTACTAGTCATTTGGGAAAGTCATTTTTCTGTGCTATTTCAATAATTTTGTTGTATTCTATTTTGTATTCTTCTTCTGTGAGAGGGATGTTGACCAGTCTGTGTGCTAAACTATTAAAGATTGCCTGTTTGTGGGATCTTGGATTGTAGCCATTAGCTTTTATGTAGTTGTCTGTCTGTGTTGGTTTTCTGTAAATGCCAAAGTTTATTCAATTTTTATTTCTGATTATTGTTAGATCTAAAAATGGTAAATACTCGTCTTTTTTAACTTCTACAGTGAACTTGATGCTTTTTTCTTGAAGATTTAAAAGTTTTAGTGCATCACTGATGTGTTTTTTTGACATTATGGCAAATATGTCATCTACATATCTTTGCCAGAGTTTGAACATCCATGGGAAACCTTTAGTGATCCTTATTTCTAGTGCACTCATGTACAGATCGGCCAGGAAGTGTGATAAGGGGTTGCCCATTGCTAAACCAGAATTTGGTGGAAATATTTTGTATGAAACTGGAAGAAATTCTGTTCTATGCATAATTTGGTTAGTTCGATGTAATCTGAAATTTCAAGTGATGACATTCCAAGTGATTTGAGCCATTTTTCTATCTATGTTGGGAGTTGTTTAACTGGTATACTGGGAAACAGTGATTTAACGTCAAATGAGACTAGTGTGTCCTCTTCATTTAGTTCAGTATCCTTATTGTGTTCTATAAGTTGATAGGTGTTTTTGATGCTTAGGCTATCGAATTTTGGAAATGAGTTGAATTTGTTTGTTAGCCACTTTGCAAGTTTGTATGTTGGTGAATTTATACTGCTAACTATAGGTCTCATTGTTATGGATGGTTTGTGTATTTTGGGTAAGCCATAAAGTCTAGATAAGGTTGGGTTATCTGGTTTAACTGTATATATGTTTGATACTATACTTGATTTTGCTATTGCTTTTTCAAATGATTTTATGCAAGCTGTTAATGGATTTTTGTTAATGGTTTCATATTCACTGTTAGTTAGCATTTCTTCCATTTTTTCAAGGTAATCAAATTTATCCATTATGACTATTTTAAATATTTCAATGCCCTTTAGACAGTTTTAACCCTTGTTGAATGTCTTCCCAACTCTAATTGTGCTGTCCCATTGGGTGAAGCTATCGGTAAGCCCAAAGTATATTTACAGAAGGATTTGTTAATAACGTCCACCTCTTCCCATGCTTTATCCACTCCCCATATCTCTGCCCCATGCAACATCTTATTTTCTACTATGGCAGTATAGATCCTTTCCAGCTATTTGACATTAATGTCAGATAATTTCCTTAAACATGCTCTAACAATACTCATGACCATTTTACCTTTTTCTAGAGCCAATTTTTTCTGTTCAGTCCATTTATCATCACAGCTCAATCTTATCCAAAGATAATCAAATTTCTATACGACCTCTACTTGTCTTCCATTTATCTCCCATTTCTCATCTTTACCTTTCTTAAAAACCATCATATACGTTTACTTTTCGTTAACCCTCACCCCCATTTTTGGCAATAACTACTTATTGCTTCAATTGCCTTTCTCAGCCCTCCAACAGATATACAGTCCTGGAAATTGAAATAAGAACACCCTGAATTCATTAACCCAGGAAGGGGAAACTTTATTGACACATTCCTGGGGTCAGATACATCACATGATCACACTGACAGAACCATAGGCACATAGACACAGACAACAGAGCATACACAATGTCGGCACTAGTACCGTGTATATCCACCTTTCGCAGCAATGCAGGCTGCTATTCTCCCATGAAGACGATCGTAGAGATGCTGGATGTAGTCCTGTGGAAGGGCTTGCCATGCCATTTCCAGCTGGCGCCTCAGTTGGACCAACGTTCGTGCTGGACGTGCAGACCGCGTGAGACGACGTTTCATCCAGTCCCAAGCATGCTTAATGGGGGACAGATCCGGAGATCTTGCTGGCCAGAGTAGTTGACTTACACCTTCTAGAGCACGTTGGGTGGCAAGGGATACATGCGGACGTGCATTGACCTGTTGGAACAGCAAGTTCCCTTGCCGGTCTAGGAATGGTAGAACGATGGGTTTGATGACGGTTTGGATGCACTGTGCACTATTCAGTGTCCCCTCGACGATCACCAGAGGTGTACGGCCAGTGTAGGAGATCGCTCCCCATACCATAATGACGGGTTTTGGCACTGTGTGCCTCGGTCGTATGCAGTCCTGATTGTAGCGCTCACATGCACGGCGCCAAACACGCATACGACCATCATTGGCACCAAGGCATACGCGACTCTCATCACTGAAGACGACACGTCTCCATTTGTCCCTCCATTCACGCCTGTCGCGACACCACTGGAGGCGGGCTGCACGATGTTGGGGCGTGAGCGAAAGACGGCCTAACGGTGTTCGGGACCGTAGCCCAGCTTCATGGAGACGGTTGCGAATGGTCCTCGCCGATACCCCAGGAGCAACAGTGTCCCTAATTTGCTGGGAAGTGGCGGTGTGGTCCCCTACGGCACTGCGTAGGATCCGACGGTCTTGGCGTGCGTCGCTGCGGTCCGGTCCCAGGTCGACAGGCACGTGCACCTTCCGCCGACCACTGGCGACAACATCGATGTATTGTGGAGACCTCAAGCCCCACGTGTTCAGCAATTCGGCGGTACGTCCACCTGGCCTCCCGCATGCCCACTATACGCCCTCGCTCAAAGTCCGTCAGCTGTACATACGGTTCACGTTCACGCTGTCGCGGCATGCTACCAGTGTTAAAGAGTGCGATGGAGCTCCGTATGCCACGGCAAACTGGCTGACACTGACGGTGGCGGTACCCAAACGCTGCGCAGCTAGCGCCATTCGACGGCCAACACCGCGGTTCCTGGTGTGTCCGCTGTGCCGTGCGTGTGATCATTGCTTGTACAGCCCTCTGGTAGTGTCCGGAGGAAGTATGGTGGGTCTGACACACCGGCGTCAATGTGTTCTCATTTCCATTTCCAGGAGTGTAGAACCAACTACTAAGTCACCTGAAAATAACAACCCTGGGATTTCTTTGTTGTGAATAACTGGTGAGAATAAATAGATAGTTTTATTCACCTTAGGAATATACAATATTCATGGCTTCGTCAAATTTGTACCCATAAGAATAATACATTTCTTATGAGTAATACAATTATGAATAATACAATAGTAATTAAATAATACAATAGTAGTTAAATAATACAATAGTGATTAAAGTAATGCAGTAGTAATTAACAGAATAATAATACAAATAGTAATTAAGAATAATGCAACTTAGGTCACATAATAGTTTAATGTATTACATTTTAAGAACTAGGCTGTAAGAGACATAATTTTTACCAAAAAAAATCAATATTTACTTTATTATTTAATTTTACTTCTTAGAAACTCATCTGTTGTCTGTGACATTACTTTTAGTAGGATATTTTTTACAGCTTTTCTGAATATTACAAGTATCACCTCCGAAATTGCACAGGTATTTATTCACAAACATCATTTTAGGAAGCATTGATATGTTGATCATGTTTTAAGTATTCTTCCACTGAATAATAGCAACCTTCTCTTAAAAATGATTTTACAGTTAGTTTAAACCTTTTTTCCGATGTTATACTTTTAATGCCATCGGGTAGTTTGTTATATAATAATAATACTGCTTTATGTTCGAAGCTATGTGTGAATAAAGTTGTATTGTGGCTTATAATGCGTAGATCTGATTTACTTCTTGTATTATGTGTATGTATCTGCGAATTTGTTTCAAATTGAGCAAGTACAGTTCTTGTCCTAACTAGAGCTTCATATATACACACAGGGTAATGGAAGTATTTTTAGTAGTTTAAAATATGGTTTACAGCTGGTGGTGAAAGGAATATTTACTTTATAACGAATAGCCCTTTTCTGCCGTCTAAATATTTTTTATACATCTTTAGCATTTCCCCAGCTAAGTATACCAGTATGTGCTCTAATATTCAAACTGCCCGATAGAGTGAAACTGCGACGTTTATAAAATTTATTTAATTTAAAATTCCCTCCTGTCAGCACTTACTATGGATACAATTTTTTGTGAAATTAGAAAGATACAAAACATGTGTTAAAAAATAATTCATAATACTGGCTTTACTGATGTCTAAACTTATGATGGAACAAAAAGCTTAAATGTCCGATACTGGATGCTCTTCCCTAATTATTTTTCTGCTGCCAACTTATCGTTGATAAGTATATAGGTAATCTCATGAGCTTCTGTAAGCACTTCTAATATTAAATAATTTATTGGTGAAATGAAGTGGTAGTTCCTATTCAAAGTTTGAAGAAGCAGGGAATGTTTTAGCTGAATTTGGACGCCGCAGCGGCAGCAGCCGGGATTCACCTGCAATGCGTGGGTTAGAATGTGTATGTACGCCGCCCGCGGGGACATTTTCAAAATTGGAAAACCGGAATGGGCGGAGCGGGCGGGCGGGCGGTCGGGCGGGTAGAAGAACAAATGGAGCAAGAGAGAAGAGATGAGAAAATGGAATATTCACAAAGTGCGATGATGAATGAGGAAGAGAGGGGAGAAATGACGAAACAAGCGGGCAATATAATATACATGTGTGTGCATACACTTACGTGTGTTTTACAACCAAAACAAAATGGGGCACCACCAAGAGGAAAAATAATAAAACTAGGATAAAACACGTCATGTGTTGAATTTCATGAATTGCCCATTAAAAGAGCACATTCTTACAAAAAATTGTTCGCTATGATGTTTTTGTTAATCCGGAAATGCTTTCAGTTAACTTATCAGCGGAAGTGTCATAGATGATTAAGAAAAAGCCAAAGAACTTACAGACGAACATGTAAATATCAAGGTTTTTTTTATTAACTTTATACGAATTCTGTCCAATAAAGAATGATCACAATTGCTTTACGGTTCATAATTTTTCGCAATAAAATTCAATCTTATTATATTGTGTTACCTTAATGTAAAACAAACATTCTGTAGTAGTTTCATTGTTGGTACTCCTGGTTCCCGCCTGTGAGAACCAGACAAGTTCCGACATGTTCAGTATCGCCTACCACTGCAATGGACGTAACACGTGAGAAACAATATGTGGCTATACAGCTATGAAATTCTGCTTTCGTCTCAACAAATTTCAGTTGAAGCCTATAAAATATTACAGGAGGCCTATGGAGCGTCTGTTCTTCCCTACAGCACAGCTCAAAGGTGGTTTAAAATGTTTAAAGAGGGGAGAAAATTAATTTCAAAGGAAGTTGGACCCGGTGCTCCAGTTACTGCTCTCACGGAAGAAAACATCAACACCGCTGCTGTTGTGAGAGAGGATCGACGAATTACTTTAAGATTACTTTCTAAAATACTGAACATTTAATTGGGTGCCACCCACACGTTGGTGACAGAAACATTACACATGAGATGTGTTTGTGTGCGATGGGTTCTAAGACTGTTGATTCCCGAAGAAAACGGCATTCGCATGCAGGTCCGCATGCAGTTAAAGATGATGTTAGAGGAAGATCCGGAGTTTCTTTCAAACGTAATCACTGCTGATGAAACTTGGCTACATCGTTTTGATCCTGAGAGCAAACAGCAAAGCTCAGTGTGGAAATCTCCGTCATCACCAACCCACAAAAAAAAAAAAAAAAAAAAAAAAAAAAAAAAAAAATTGCTTCTGCTGGTCAAGTTATGGTCATCTCATTCTTTGATATTTATGGAATGGTTTATCAGCATGTTGTACCTGCACACACATCAGTAACTGGACAATACTACAGGGATGTCCTGTAAACATTGCAAGTCCATATCAGGCGCAAAAGACCACATTTCCGTGAAGCTGTCTGAATGCTCCACCACGAAAATGCCCGGCCGCATATTGCCAATGTTGTTGCTGAATATCTTGCAAAAATCAACGTGAAGTACATCCCTCGCTCTCCTTATAGTCCGGATTTAACCCCATGCGACTTTCTTCTATTCCCTAACTTGAAGAAAAGCGTCCGTGGGTGGCATTATCCATCATCAGAAGCAGTGGTGAAGGCTGCGGAGGCGATTTTGAAGGATCTCTCAAAAATGGTTTCCAGCATGTCTTTGAAGACTGGCAGAAACGCTGCGACAAGTGCAGGGGAGACTATTTTGAGAAGCACCATCAAAATTATCAGGATGAGTAAAGGTACATTGTAAAAACTTTCTTTATTGAACGCCCTCGTACTTACAAAGGTACAATACGTATAGGTAAGATAAACAAAGTTTGGTAGTAAAGCATTATTTAAACTATAAGAATATCTTTTACGTTAAATTCGCAAACACATACATATTATATCTACTGCTGTAACCGACGTAACTCTGAGCTCTATGTACTCTGTACTCATTTGAACATCATTTCATTCATCGTCTGATATGACTTAACGTTGGAGGTTTTCCCTTATCCTGAAATATGAATGTCTAGTAAAGCTAAGCTCTATGTGCCCTGGAGTCTTTGAAAGATTTGGAATAAAATAGCTATTTCGTTCATAATCACCCTTTGTATTCGACATATAGATCCCCGTACATTCATAGAACGCTTTATTTAAAAGGATATTTGTACCTACTCCTGGAGAAATTTCGGCATGAAGGTTTTGTGTGGATTTTTTGCTCTATCACTGAAGACCACAGTAGAGAAGATAAAAGATGTTCGAATAGGCAGCCAGATCTAAGTACTTTAGTTGGGCGAAATGCTTTTGTTTCATTCGCGGCTTACGAAGTAACGTTTGGTGTAATAACATTTTGATTTGATTATGACAATTACACAATGTTTACGTATTATTAATTACTTAGTATTATTATGTTTGCAATATGAATATTGTTGTGAAATTCATTAATACATTACAATTATTTAACAATAACAATTTATGTGTGCATTATAAATCAGAAATTAGGCTCACCTGTAAGGCAGCTCTATTTTCTCTACAAAGGGTTACCGGTGGGTATCTAATAAAGAATTTCTGGATAAGAATTCCGAGATATTGAGACGAATGGTGTTTTAAGGGTAGATTGCATGTCCTCTTCATTCTAAACGACTTTTGTAAGAGATAGGCTGAACCTTCTCTACGGTATATGAAATAACATGTATTTTTAAGATGTTGATCGTAATTGATTTTAATTTTCAATGCTGTAATTGAAGCGTAGAGCCAGACTGAAAAATTCAATGCCATAGCCAGGTCTTGAACCACGGATCATCTGGTTTCCGTCCAGCTGCTCTACCATTGAGCTACTATGGCTAACGTGCCGACATGACACTAAATTCTCCTACCGACTCGTATTTTCCCGGTAAAGCATTTAGTGGTTCAAGTCCCGGCTATGGCATTGAAATATTCACTCTGACTCTACGTTTCCACAATTTAGCCTACATACGGCCAGTGTGAAAGAACAATTAATTTCCATTAATTGACCTACGAGTGGTTAACTATAAAGCCCGGGCCTTAAAGTACTTACATGTTGTAATTCGCCATTAAGGTAGTTGTCACATGTGTTAATGAGAACTCCTAAGTGGTCAGGATTATATCTCAATCTACCTAGATTTTTTAACCACCTAGAACTTTAAGTCATATCGGACGGTGAATGAAATAATGGTCTAATGTTTATCTTGAGGTTGATAAAGCAATAATTGTTTGTACAAGAGTAGAGAAAGTCATGTATACATCACATAACGACCAAAACATTTGACTATCACTTAAAGTCTACTGTATTCCCTTGTAACTACAATAAGATAATGTTTATCTTGAAGTAGATAGAGCAATAAGTGTTTGTACATGAGTAGAGAAAGTCATGTATACATCACATAACGACCAGCTGTTTAAAACATTTGACTGTCACTTAAAGTCTTCTGTATTACCTTGTAACTACAATAAGATAATGTTTATCTTGAAGTAGATAGAGCAATAAGTGTTTGTACAAGAGCAGAGAAAGTCATGTATACATCACATAACGACCAAACATTTGACTATCACTTAAAGTCTACTGTATTCCCTTGTAACTACAATAAGATAATGTTTTTCTTGAAGTAGATAGAGCAATAAGTGTTTGTACAAGAGTAGAGAAAGTCATTCAAATGTATTGTACACATATTTACAGTACATTTATAGTAGAATGGTTTAAACATATTCGTTAGACTCTGCAGTGTTGTTCAAAAACTGTGTTTTACATATTTTGGCTAGGGTTAAAGTGGCTTTGTTTTGAACCTGACGGGAGCGCTGTCGGCGTCTCAGATCCCCTGGCGAGCGTGAAGCAACAGAAAGAATGGGCTGCAGGTTGAGGGGGAGGGGGTGCCACTGGCGGCCTTTTGTAGCATGTATACTTGTGTGTATGAAAAGTGTCCCGTTCGCCCACGCATACCCACTTCCCATTTCGCCCTGAAAATGAAGTGCAAATAAGGTTAGCTTGGACTGGGGGAGAGACCAGACTCTTCACCCCCTTCACTTCGCGGAGGTGAATAAGGGAGCATGAATAGAAATAGCGCTGAGGGCAACTTCTTTGTGTACGAATTTTAGGAAAACCTTGCCGACGTTTTAAATATCGTCTTGCGCCCCGAAACTGTAATTACAAAAAACTAGGAGCAATGGACGTTTTCACTCCCTTGTTTGCCCTTATAGTCACACTCTTGCAGGGAACAACAATGCAACGGTGTATATATGCAGGGAAACAATTGAAAGTGTAGTTTTCGATCCTTAGCTGTCAAGGCAACAAAGGACTATAATCGCCCGAAAAGAAGAGTGATCGGTTTCATTCGGTAAGTTTCGTTTAACTCCGTAAACATAGATGACAACTTTGAAATTGATACCGAAATTAAAGGATTTCAATAAGTAAAGAATCGTGATGGATTTCAAAGGAATGCTGGATCTTCGTTACAACACGTGCAGGGGCCGTTGGTTGAGTTGTGTAACAAAAGACACGGGAGAAAGAGGTTTTCTTAGCCACAGACGAAACCGCCTGGAACATCCCGCTAGGTCCGTGATGCCATGACTAGTGTTGCGCTAGTTGAGCCCAGTGTCCAGAGCTTAGGGTTACCCGACATTCGTCTTTAGGATAAGGGAAAACCCCGGAAAAACCTTATCTAGGTAACTCACCCTGACCGTGATTCGAACTTGGGACCTCTTGAACGTGAGGCAGACATGCTACCACCATGCTATCGAGGCGGGCACTTCCTCCTCCGGTGGCTCGGTTGCCGGTCTCAGCTCCTCTGCTGGGACCAATTCGGGACCGGCAGCCAGGGACCTTTGGGGCTCGGATCGCCAGCCTGGGAGCATTAGGGCTCGGCTGCTGGGCTCGTTGCCGTGCCTCTGTAGGGGAGCGGGTTCGTTGCCCTGGCCTGTCAGGGGAAGTCTGCGTAAGGGAGGGGATCCGTCCTGTTCAGCTGCTGTGGTGTGGGCGCTGCGGACCCATAGAACTCGTGGTACCGCTGACGTTAGTAGAGGAACCTTGGGCCAAACATTTGAGCCCCTCCCTGATTGGGAGTTGTTCGGATTGGGTTGGACTCAAAGGGGCAGTGGTTCCCGATACCCGTGGGAGATCGGGTACGTCTCCGGACGGGGTTAAGGGAAGTCATACATTCTGGCGTACTAGCCAGCATAGCTAGAAGAAGGTGTACTAGATCACCAGGCGGCCCCACCGAGGTCATATCGGTAGCCTTCCCCTTTGGGATTGGCGCGCGTAGGTGGCGTATATACTTCCATCCCCTCTTGAGTCCATAGGACCAGTTGGGATGGGGGGGCTTGTTAGTCTGTTGGTCTTGCCGTATGGAAAGCCCAACGGAGGCGCCGGGTGCCGTTTTGGGACTGCTCGGTAACTCCCTCTGGTGCTCAGAGGGGGGGGGGGTTCAGTCTTCACTCTGTGTGGATTGCCCTGGTAGATCCCCTGGTAGACCGCCAGCCAGCGACCTTTGGGGCTCGGATGGCCAGCCTGGGAACATTTGGGCTCGGCTGCTGGGCTCGTTGCCTTCTCGCTACAAGGGAGAGTGTTCATTGTGCTGGCCTGTCGGGGGAAGTCTCTAGTCAAGTAAACTGTAGGGACCCTGCTCTCTGTACTGTCGTAGTTCCTTGGGTAGGCCACCCTCTGTCTCCTTCGCCTTATCGTTCCTCCCGGATTTGTCCCCACTTGGGGGTATAGGAACAATGGACCCAACATGGTGGTCTACTACCGAATTCTCTCCGTAATGAAGTCCCAATCCCAATAAGGTGTCAGTACCGCACGGTGTCAGTATCTCGTCGTTGCCCATAGATAGTAGAAGCTCATGGTGTGTATTAAGAGAAACAACTATCTTTGTTACCAACGGAGAGTTTTCCCTCCTCTTTGACCGTTGAATCAGAAGTTATTGTTCAGAGAAGTCGTGTAGTCAATTGGAGCTGTGCTGTTAATAACTTGCTGACATTGCTGCTGCCTTGTCCGGTGAAGAACTAATTAAGTATTTGTACTCATATTATTTGGTATTAAGTAGACTACACAAACACAAAATACAGCGTCGGTTTAAAAGAATCGGGTCGTGCTATGACGTTATATATACGTACGTGTGAGTTGCTCAGTACCGTACGATAGCAATTTTCCCAGTATCGTACGCGAAGATATATTTTTATTCCCTGAGCTTGTACTGACACTAGATTATCTTTTGTTTATAGACATTCCTGTCAATATGGAGGCCAGAAAAAAGAGAAATGGTTAGAAGAAAATATGAAACAAGCAATAAAGAATGTGATAGAAACATCAATGAGCCTGGAAGTAGTAATATTTATTGCTGAAACATTAACATCGACTCTGTATAAGTTGATGTTGCAGGAAAAGGCACAAAAACAGAAGAACAAACTGGGCGTATCGCCCCTAAAGTGAATTTTAGAATAAGTAGTCCTAAATCAATGTGTTAATTTAACACTGGAACAAAATTTGTTTAATTTACTTGATTTGCTTACGTCATCGAGGACACCTGACAGAGGACATAAGATATCTAGGGAGTGCTCGCTGTTTGTACTGCCGAGTTCCTTTAGAGTACGCATGCACTTGACTGGTGTTTGCAATCAGCACGTGTTGGAGTGGCGGTGATCGAGAGGGTAAGTAAGTGATGGTAAATATCGCGAGACAAGGGTGGGAACAGCAAATACACCAATATCTATCTGCGACACTTCTTCATCCCTTCCTTACTCACAGACGTGCAAGCAAATATATTTTATTATGTACTCTCAGTAAAGGCAGCCACGCGTACTGACAACTGAACAGCGATCTATTGTGCCTAGCCCATTTTTAATACAAAATTCATGCCAAACATTACTTTATTTACACTCGATACATTCTCAAAACTTGTGCTGACCAGTACTGCAAGCTCATTCAATACTCTATGCATTCGTAACCGCCAATGCACATCGTATCTCGAAAGCATCGTAGGTTTTCGGAAACAATCGCGACCCTTCGATAGTTAGGAAGTACTGACAGACTTTTTCACATGAAGTACCTGCAGCGTGTGAAGAAAAGCTTAACCTTCTGTTCTATCTGGCGCTTTTAGCACAACTGTAAGTACGAGAGTTGGTCAAAAAGTAATGCCTCCTATTTTTTTCGCTTAAATAAGTAAGTTATGTGAAAACTTTGAATTTGCCGCAATTCCTCAAACCTTCTTCTCCAATCCCCTGCAGTAGTAACTTCCTAAGTCAATAGGTGGCAGCACTGCATCCTTTTGCAAAATGGCTGACATCGACATTCGTATTAGACAGCGTTCTGTGATTGAATTTTTGACTGCGGAAGGTAAAACGCCAATTCGCATTCACGGAAGGCTAAAAAATGTGCATGGTGATGCAACGGTGGATGTCAGCACTGTTAGAACGATGGGTTCGTCGCTGTAACGAAGCTGAAAGGCAAACACCATTGGCAGATGAAAAGCGAAGCGGCAGTGACTCCATGCAACATTCAGCGAGTCGATGACATCATTCATTGTGATCGCCGGGTAAAAACAGGTGAACTGTGTCGCATTACCTCCCTCAGTAAAGTCAGTGTGATGACGATTATTCAACAACTGGGTTACTCAAAAGTTTGTTCACGTTGGGTACCAAGAATGTTAACCGCCCAAAACAAAGAAACAAGAAAAACAATAGCCTCCGAACACTTGCAGCGCTTCAATTTGGAAGGAGAGGAGTTTCTCGAAATAATTGCTACTGGAGGCAAAACGTGGGTTCACTTTTTGGAACCTGAATCAAAGAGGCAGTCAATGGAATGGCATCACACAACGTCACCGAGGAAAAAAGGTTCAAAACTCGGTGGACG
Source organism: Mantis religiosa (assembly GCA_030765055.1). Lineage (NCBI taxonomy): Eukaryota > Metazoa > Arthropoda > Insecta > Mantodea > Mantidae > Mantis > Mantis religiosa. The sequence goes on along the minus strand of CM060953.1, from coordinate 10,305,625 downwards.
GCAGAGAAAGTTATGGCAACAGTGTTTTGGGATGCAGAGGATGTGCTTATGATTGATTTTTTGGAGCAGGGATGCACAATAAATTCTGTCCAATACGCCAGAACTCTCAAAAAGCTGAAAGCACGTCTTCGTCGAGTTCGCCCTGCATAAACTATGATGGATGTTCTTCTTTTGCATGACAATGCAAGACCACACACAGCAGCCGTTACACTACTGCAGAAATTGAGAAATTGGGATGGCAAGTCTTACCTCACACCCCATACAGCCCTGACCTGGCGCCATCAGACTTCCATCTGCTCGGACCACTAAAGGAAGCTCATCGTGGGATTCATTTTGAAGATGAGGAGGCTATGAAAACGTCCGTGCGTCAATGGCTTAGGAAGCAAGACCGTGTGTTTTACCACACTGGAATACATGCCCTAGCTAAAAGGTGTACCAAAACTATGGAAAAGGACGGAGACTATATTGAATAGTGACAAATTAATCGTCAATGTTGTAGTTTTCAAGATATGTAAATTGGATTTAATTTTCTTGGCAATTAAGAGAGTGAGAAAAAAATAAGAGACGTTACTTTTTGACCGCCCCCTGGTATACTTCAAAAGCATTAGAAATTGTATTCTACGTAGACTAGTATTTATTGGTGACAAAAATCAATTCTTGTTTAGTTTTAAGTTACTAGCAAACGCTTGTGAATTCTATACATGCTCCATGTAGCTTGACGCCTTGTGCGCCAGCGGTAGGAAAAATTGGAACGTGTGAGTGGGGAAGAGAGGCTTGTAATGTGAACAAACTTCCAGTGTAACTCTAGTTCCTTGAGTCCTTATTCTCTCTGAAATGATGTTCAAATAAGGACAGGGTACATAGAGCTTAATGTTACCAGACATTCATCTTTCAGGATAAGAGAAAACCTCCAACGTTAAGTCATATCGGACGATGAATGAAATGATGTTCAAATAAGTACAGGGTACATAGAGCTTAGAGTTATCAGACATTCATCTTTCAGGATAAGAGAAAACCTCCAGCGTTAAGTCATATCGGACGATGAATGAAATGAAGTACAAATGAGTACAGGGTACATAGAGCTTAGAGTTACTAGACATTTATCTTTCAGGATAAGAGAAAACCTCCAACGTTAAGTCATATCGGACGATGAATGAAATGATGTACAAATGAGTACAGGGTACATAGAGCTTAGAGTTACCCGACATTCATCTTTAAGGATAAGAGAAAACCTACAACGTTAAGTCATATCGGACGATGAATGAAATGATGTTCAAATGAGTATAGGATACATAGAGCTTAGAGTTACCCGTCATTCATCTTTCAGGATAAGAGAAAACCTCCAACGTTAAGTCATATCGACGATGAATGAAATGATGTTCAAATGAGTACAGGGTACATAGAGCTTAGAGTTACCAGACATTCATCTTTAAGGATAAGAGAAAACCTACAACGTTAAGTCATATCGGACGATGAATGAAGTGATGTTCAAATGAGTACAGGATACATAGAGCTTAGAGTTACCCGACATTCATCTTTCAGGATAAGAGAAAACCTCCAACGTTAAGTCATATCTACGATGAATGAAATGATGTTCAAATGAGTACAGGATACATAGAGCTAAGAGTTACCAGACATTCATCTTTAAGGATAAGAGAAAACCTCCAACGTTAAGTCATATCTACGATGAATGAAATGATGTTCAAATGAGTACAGGATACATAGAGCTTAGAGTTACCCGACATTCATCTTTAAGGATAAGAGAAAACCTACAACGTTAAGTCATATCGGACGATGAATGAAATGATGTTCAAATGAGTACAGGATACATAGAGCTAAGAGTTCCCAGACATTCATCTTTAAGGATAAGAGAAAACCTACAACGTTAAGTCATATCGGACGGTGAATGAAATGATGTTCAAATGAGTACAGGGTACATAGAGCTTGGAGGAACTTGCTGTATAAAAATCTGGCTGTAGCCATCTGTATTATGGAACGAAATTATAAAGGTATATTTGGATACATAGGTAGGTATATTAAATAGCAAATGAGAGAATGCAAGTTTTAGAAGTAAATACCGTCGAGGAATAGAAACTTCAGATTTGCAATTAGAGCGCACAGATGTGCCGTACACTCTTCTCAGAGCTAAGCGGTAGCAGACAGAGAAACTTTGTGACGAAAGAGAAAAAGAAGAAGAGGAGGAAAAATGTAATTACAGAAATTGAATCTTAACTCGGAAAAACGGATTATACTTTCGCAGGAAATGTTTCAATAGATTTTTCACAAATTCGTTAGCCTCCCGCGGAGCACAGATTGGCGAGTGGAAGGGGTGAGATTCAAGTGTTGAACTCTTGGGGTGAACATCTGTGTTGCCAGTACTCACCCTCAGTTCAACAACCATTTTATTTACACAAGTTCCAAAGCCTCCAAGCAGTTGAGAGGCAGAGCACATCAATCCCATTATTGTGAACGAGACAAACTTGAAACAAAACACATCATGTGCAAACTAACCTTATGCTTCTTTCTGCTGCATGTTACTCCAGATAAACGCTCGCAGAGATGTCATACGAGTGCTTTGTGATAGATCGTGCCACAGCTGGTCATTCCTATATCTTTGCGTGCTTAAGGTAAAAATGAAGGAACTAACAACTAAAGTGCTTGAGTTGGAAATAAATAAGAAATTTATGCACAGAACATCAAAACTTTATTTAAAAATTCTCACTTCTGTTTTTATTCCTACGATATCGTGCTTCATTTTTTTCTACAAAGATCGAGGAGCTGTGACAAAGGAAGTTAGAACTTAGAATTAATACAGGATAAGTGATTTCGGTACGTCCTGCAATGTTGAAAATTTAAATACGTTAATTTAGTTTGCAACCAAACTATTCTTTTCTGAAGTAGACATTTCTAAGGTATACTTTGAGAAATGTATATGTATTTAGTATTTCAAGGAATAACTCCAAATATCTTGTGTATCTCAGGGATTTGCTGTCCGTGTAAGAAATGTCCGAACTGACCCCACAAGTGGGTGGGAGGCCCTTGTACTTAAGGGATGATAGCCTATATATTCATTTATTTGATTATTTGTTTACTTACTTATCTATTAACTTATCTGTTTATCTATATATTTATTTAATTATTTATCTATTTATCTATATATTTACATATCTATTTATTTATCTACGAGGACTGCTAAATAAAAAATGATTATACTTTTTAGGGTCATAATTTGTCGCACAAATATGCAATCTTATTATATTCTGTTAGCTTAATATGAAACAAACACGCCGTAGTAGTTTCATTGTTGGTACTCCTGGTTCCCACCTGTGGGAACCAGGGAAGTTCAGACATGTTCAGTATCATCTAACGCTGCAATTGAGGTAACACGCGAGGAACAATATGCGGCTTTGAAATTCTGCTTTCGACTCAACAAATCTTCAGTTGAGGCCTATACAATGTTACAGGAGGCCTATGGAGAGTCCACAGCACAGCTCGAAGCTAGCTTAAAATGTTTAAAGAGGGAAGTCAATCAATTTCAAAGGAAGGTGGACCCGGTGCTCCAGTTACTGCTCTTACGGAAGAAAACATCAACACTGCTGCTGCCATTGTGAGAGAGGATCGACGAATTACCTTAAGATCACTTTCTGAAATACTGAACATTTCATTGGGTGCCACCCACACGTTGTTGGCAGAAACATTACACACGAGACGTGTTTGTGCGCGATGGATTCCAAGACTGTTGATTCCCGAACAAAAGGACATTCGCATGCAGGTCTGCATGCAGTTAAAGTTGATGTTAGAGGAAGATACGGAGTTTCTTTCAAACGTAATCACTGCTGATGAAACTTGGCTACATCATTTTGATCCTGAGAGCAAACAGCAAAGCTCAGTGTGGAAATCTCCTTCATCACAAACCCCCCAAAATAGCAAAAGTGGTTGCTTCTGCTGGGAAAGCTATGGTCATCTCATTCTTTGATATTCATGGAATGGTTTATCAGCATGTTGTACCTGCACACACATCAGTAACTGGACAATACTACAGGGATGTCCTGAAAACATTGCAAGTCCATATCGGGTGCAAAAGAGCACATTTCCGTGAAGCAGTCTGGACCACGATAATGCGCGGCCTCATATTGCTGAATGTCTTGCAAAACTCAACATGAAGTGCATCCCCACCCTCCCTATAGTTCGGATTTAGCCCCATGTGACTTTTTTCTATTCCCTAACTTGAAGAAAGGCCTTCGTGGGAGGCATTATCGTTCATCAGAAGCAGTGGTGAAGGCTGCGGAGGTGATTTTGAAGGATCTCTCAAAAATGGCTTCCAGCATGTCTTTGAAGACTGGCAGAAAGGCTGAGACAAGTACATCGCATTCAGGGGAGACTATTTTGAGAAGGACCATCAAAATTAGGAGGATAAGGAAAGGTTCGTTTTCAAAAAAAAAAAAAAAAAAAAATGTGATCATTCTTTTTTGAACAGCCCACGTATCTATTTATATATCTATGTATTTATCTATTGTTTATTTATTTACCTATCTAGAAAATATTATCTCCACATGCACACACAAATTTGCCTTGATAAAATGCGTGTTTTGACAAAAAAGCCATTTTTGGCATAGTGGGATTCTGTGACTTACCGAGTTTAATAGCTCAAGCTGTTTCATGTTTGGCCCACATTCGGGAGGTCCTGGTTCGATTCGCGGACCTACCTGACCCATGGTTGTCAGGCACGTTGGCCATAATAGCTCAACGATTAGAGTGGCTGGATGCCAACCAGAAGATCCGTGGTTCAAATCCTGGCTATGGCATTGAATTTTTCAGTCTTACTCTATCCTTCCATCTTGATTAAATCTCTGTTTAACGCAGGTATTGCACTTGTTCGTAGCTTTCCATCAAAGTTTTTAAGGTTTCGTTGTGAAAGCATGCTGCAAATTTTCATTTTTCCCCCCTTTCGAGTCCTGGAAGTGGTTAAAATGTGTCAGTTTCCGAGGCATGGTTTTCAGTCTTCGAGAAGTTCTTGTTACGTCATAAAATGAGTTGATAGCCCGTAAATATAAAACCTTTTAATGATAGTAATTAAGAAACCTATGAATAACTGAAAAAAGCTGCACGTGGTTCAACTCTCAAAACATTATTTTCTGTTTAGAAACATGTTATTCTAAAAATGTTCAGTGTCGCCCTGGCTGTATAGATAACTAAATTAAAGCTCTCCAAATAGCTAACTAATCCCAATTTTTGAAACGAGCTATTGGTGTGCGTGATATTTCAATACAAAATATGAGACACGCGTGGTGCTCCATCAGCGACAGCATTAACAACAAAAAAATGCATGAAATTACAAAGCGCAGATATAGAGTGCAGTTACTGCGGGGGAAAAAATATTCCAGAATAGATTGGCCATTTTTAACTGCATTTTTGGGCTCAATTGTTCCACAAAGATGCAATTATTTCCCGAAAACTGGAGTGAAAAAATAATTGTGACAGAGGGTGGTGCATACATCATCGGTTCTCTGTAATAATCAGAGTGTTGCAAAAATGGCAATTCAATCCGAACAGTAATGATGTAATCGCGATTCAAGTGCTAATTGAGTGGGGAAAAAGTCAATTCCGGACGGGAAGTAGCTCTGTTATTGAAAAGTTGAAAAACATCATTAGATACTTTGGTGTTAAATTGCAAATAAGCTGCTTATATCGGCGGCGGCTAGTTCTTTGAGCTAGCGTACCGCTGGCTTTGAAACAACATTCATTTATTTCAGCTCCTGTCTGCTTTGTCCAGCAAAGTGTTTCCAAGTTAACCCTGCCATTGTAACGGCAGTTCTTGTCTGAAATTAGTTTTGTTTTCTGATCTGACTATTAGTGGGCCATGTAATGACAATATAAACAAATGACGAACGATTGCTAAGATTGCTTGATGTGGAAAGACGAAAAGTTTTGGATAGGAGAAGAGATGTATGTTCTGTAATCTTGTTTCATGTGGATGAGGATAAAAATGTCGTGGTGAATATAAAAGTTTAGTAACAGAAAATCAATAACCTTCAGAAAGAGATATTCTGTAATCTTGATAGTCATGAGTGGACGTGTAGAAGTAAGGTATTTTATGTAATTAACGGAAAATATTTATTAAGAAAATAAGGATTTATCGATGTGCTAGAGATATCACACCTGAAAACAAAGGTTATCATGACTTATTTAATCAAACTGAATCATGGAGAAACAATTCAATCTACAGTGAAGTAAATATCTGGCTTCCCGACCTGGGTCATAGAAACAGTCAACATGTATCCTATCTGCTGTCAATGGAGAATCGGGTAACACTATATAAACGAGAATGACTAGATCACTGCAGCTTCAGAATGTACAGCGCTAATTTCAAATAAATACATACATATTCTGTCAGTGTTAAAAAATGTGTACTTAAGACCATACGACAGAAGTGAAAACTAAATTAAATTCTCCAACTGACTCGTGTTTCTCTCGGTAAACCACTTAGGAGTTCTCATAAACACATGAGACAACTACCTTAATGGCGACTTACTGATCCGTGGTTCAAATCCCGGCTATGGCAATGAATTTTTCAGTCTGGCTCTACAATTTCATAAGATAAGATTTTACTGTCGGTAACCTAAGTATAGCAATAGACAATGTCAAAGAATATTTACAATAATATATACAACAATAAGGAATAAAATTATAAACATGGTATTTACAATGAGATACAGTATTCACGAACTAATTATGGTAATAAAAGACACATACATAGCATATATATATGAAAAGCCTCCTATTACTCTTACTCAAAACTAATATTACAGCTAAGCATAGATGCATATTGGTCATTCAGTAAAAGAGTTTAAAACCACTTGTATATGTGCATCACTACAATTCGTGAATTATTACAGATTGTAATTGAATTATGGCAAACATTTCCTACAGCTTTTAAGATATATCTTCAAAGTATCCATCTACAGAATAATAGGGATTGGCTAGCAATTTGTCACTGAGTCTGCGTTTAAAAGCTGTGTATGGTAAATAAATTAAGTCAGCTGGTAATGTGTTGAACAGTCTGATGCCTAACACTTCAAAACTGTTGTGTGATTTCGACAATCGATGATATGGTGTATCGATTCGATTGTTATTCCTCGTATTATAATTGTGAATATCTTGCCTAAATTGGTAGTCAGCTAAATTATTCTTTAGATGTAATATGTCAGTATAAATGTACAAGTTTACAATGGTAATTATTCTTAATTTAATAAAGAGAGACTTACAGTGTGCTAATTTGCCTGAATGTGTTATTATACGCACAATGTTTTTCTGCAATAAGAGGACTTTATTGATATGGCTACTGTTCACCCACAGTAAGATACCATATGCAATAATACTGTGAAAGAAAGCGAAATATACTGTTCTGATATATCTGTCGGGTACACAATTTTTTAAGTTTCTTATGAGATATATTACTCTTAAAAGCTTGGCAGTAATGTATTTAATATGAGGCTCCCATGACAGTTTTTTGTCCACCACTAAACCCAGAAATTTTACTTCATTTGCAACATTTGATTCTGGCATTTCTCTTAAACTAAACCACGGCCAGTGTGAAAGAACAATTAATTTTTCATGCTGTGTTTTGTTTTCATTCAACAAGGAAACATTAGCTCTAAACCAGAGATCTGCATGCAGCAGATAGTTTTGAGATCTTGATAGTCAGAGCTGGTACTGAGAAAAGTGGTGTCATCTGCATATATTATTGTGTGTGTATTTACAAATTTAATCATCAGTGCAAATAATAATGGCCGAGAATGGTACCCTTGGGAACCGCGCATTTTAGTTCAGTCATTCTAGATCGCTCACCTCCAATACAGACAATTTGTTTTCGATTCGTTAAGTACGATTTAAAAAGCTTGAGTGCACTGTCACCTAAACCATAAAATTTAAGTTTGGTTAAAAGATTTGCATGGTTCACACAATCAAATGCTTTGCTCAGATCACAGAAGGTAGCCTGAGCTATGTTTCTTTTTTCGAATGCACAGAGGACATTTTTTCCAAGGGAGACAATTGCATCTACATAGTGCGTCCTACACACGGCTAGTGTGAAACAACAATTAATTTCCTATTCATTATAATTATTCTTAAATAATTTTAAGAATTTAATGTTGACACTCATTGTTGCGCAAAGAGGACAGTAGCGAGATAAACATGTCATGTCTTACGCTAAGTGTACTCTGAAACAACTGAATGACGACGGACTTGCGACCTTGCGAAGAGGGTTATACATAAAGGATGTATAAAGGAAGTAAAAACAAATCACGGTCATTTTTCATGTTTTGCTTCTTGCTACTTAATTGCATTTTTATTTTTAATAAAAGTACAAGTTCATATATATCTTATAACATAATTATAGATTAGTCTAGATTAGATTAATTTGCGTTCAGTGGGTTCACTTGTAGCCAGAAAAGGCTGTGAACATTGAACATGTCTAGAGCTATAAAGTTTAATAGCATATATATGTACAAAAGTTAACATAAGACACATATTATAGTATACAGGCAATATGAACAACAATATGGAAAACAAAGCAAGGATAATTATATATGATACAAAATCAAACACTTTTTAAACCAGCTTTCACTTGGCTTATGCCAGTACGTCTCAACTTTTTTGCAATAGATACCATTCTTGTTATTTATTAAATACATATACATTAAAATAAATTTCAACATGCATCAAAGATTTATTGGTAATGATTTGTCATTGGAGCAGTTAGATACTACTTACAGAGCTACAGAAGCATTATCAGGATAATTTGTCATTCAGATAATCTTGTACAGAATAAATGAGATTTTGAGCAAAGGTACTCTGTAACAGCTTTTTTAAAAGCACCGAAATTATCATTTTTTTCTTTAAGAACATTAGGAAGTGCACCAAATATTTTGATAGTTTCATAATACACACCTTTCTGGAAGCAAGAAAGTTTAGCACTGGGATAATGGGTATTATACTTTTGTTTAGTGTTTGTTCTGTGAATTACATTATTTGTTGCAAATAAGGCACGATTGCATACAAAGAATTTTAGGATCGAGAATATATACATGCAAGGAAGCGTTAATATCTTCAATCTTGTAAAAAGATCTTTACAGGAGCATCTGTTGTGGGTGTTAGTAATGATTCTTATAACCCTCTTTTGCATTAGAAATGTTTATTTACTTTCTACTGAGTTGCCCCAAAATAATATTCCATATTTCATAATAGAGTAAAAGTATGCATAATATACTAATTTAATTGTGTCAATAGAACTCACATTAACCAACTCTCGGAGAGCATAACAGGCAGAGCTCAGTTTAGGTAAGATATAATTTATGTAATATTTATTGCGATTTAATATGATATTTATTTTCTTATTCGTATATTTTTTGAATATTCGGAAATGTTTGGTTACGTATACATTTTACATATGTTATTACATATCTGCACATATACTCATTACTCCATATTTTATTACACGTTCGTACATATTTTATTACATGGCATATTCATTTCAAATGTTTTGTCACAATTGATACTCATATTAATACATTTTCTTGATTATTAATATCCTATGGAGAAAATGAGATAGAACACAAAAACTATCAGTTCCATTATGTACCAATTCTCATAATAGCATTCTTAGTTTTATAAGGAAAGCAACATGAAATGTGTAAATGTGTAGTGTTTAACGCCCGCATTCACTACATACGGCACCGCAGGCGGTGACACTGATAATACATGAGATGAAGATGGAGCACCAGTGGAATGAGATGGCGGGGGGAACCGGAAGTCCTGGAGAAAATCCGCCCCAGCGCCGTGTTGTCCATCACAGATCTCACTTTGCGGTCGCCTGGGATCGCACCCGGGCCGCCTTGGCGAGAGCCAAGCGGTCTAAACACAGAGCCACGGCGCGGCCAGCAACATTATATATTTTAATATTGAGAATATGTACACCTACCCTTAAGTAAAATTGAAAATTGAGTGCAGTGGCACTGAACTGCTGAACTGTTTCACTTTATTGAAGTGCTAAGTGAACTCTCGGTGAATGTTGAACTAAATATTTGACAGAGAAAAGTAGAAAAACTTTACGTTCATAAAGGGTTCTTGAAATCTCTGCCAAAACTAAACTAGATTATGAAATAACAAGTAAAAATGGGTCTTCATATTAGTGAAGTCCTAACTAAGATTTTCGTAAAAGTGTGCCAAATTTAATGACCTTCAAAAAGTTGAAGTAGTTCGTATTAATGAAGTGTAAAGTGAACTTTTGGTGAATGAAGAAATAAATATGTGACAGAGAAAATTAGAAAACCTTCACATTCATAAATCGTTCTTAAAATCTCTGCCAAAAAGGAAGTAGATTATGAAAAAGCAAGGAAAAATGGGTCTTCATATTAGTGAAGTACTAACTGAGATTTCCGTAAAAGTGTGCCAAATTTAATGTAATTAAAATGTTGAAGTAGTTCGTATTAATGAAAGGCTAAGTGAACTCTCCAATTAACTTGAATCAAATTAAGTAAATGTGAAAATAAAACTTCCTTATATTAGTGAAGTTTTCAGTGAACTCTTGAGAAAGTTGAACGAGATTAAGTGAATAGCAGAACTAGTTCCTTTCACTGAAGTGCTAGGTGAACTACGGGGGCTGTTCAATAAAGTATGATCATAATTTTTTACGGTCATAAATTTTCGCACTAAAATTCAATCTTATTATATTCTGTTAGCTTAATGTGATACAAACACGACGTAGTAGTTTTATTGTTGGTACTCCTGATTCCCGCCTGTGAGAACCAGGTAAGTTCAAATATGTTCAGTATCGCCTACCGCTGCAATGGAGGTAGCACGTGAGGAACAATATGCGGCTTTGAAATTCTGATTTCAGCTCAACAAATCTACAGCTGAGGCCTATACAATGTTACAGGAGGCCTATACAAAGTTACAGGAGGCATATGGAGAGTCAGTTCTTCCCTACAGCACAGCTTGAAGGTAGTTTACAATGTTTAAAGAGGGGAGACAATCAATTTCAAAGGAAGGTGAACCCGGTGCTACAGTTACTGCTCTTACGGAAGAAAACATCAACACTGCTGCTGCCATTGTGAGAGAGGATCGGTGAATTACCTTAATATTACTTTCTGAAATACTGAACATTTCGTTGGCTGCCACCCACACGTTGGTGACAGAAACATTACACATGAGACGTGTTTGTGCGCGATGGGTTCCAAGACTGTTGATTCCCGAACGAAAGATCATTTGCATGCAGGTCTGCATGCAGTTAAAGTTGATGTTAGAGGAATATCCGGAGTTCCTTTCAAACGTAATCACTGCTGATGAAACTTGGCTACATCATTTTGATCCTGAGAGCAAACAGGAAAGCTTAATGTGGAAATCTCCTTCATCACCAACCCCTAAAAAAGCAAAAGTGGTTTCTTCTGCTGGGAAGGTTATGGTCATATCATTCTTTGATATTCATGGAATGGTTTATCAGCATGTTGTATCTGCACACACATCAGTAACTGGACAATACTACAGGGATGTCCTGAAAATATTGCAAGTCCACATCAGGCGCAAAAGACCACATTTCCGTGAAGCAGGCTGGATGCTAAACCACAATAATGCACGGTCGCATATTGCCAATGTTGTTGCTGAATATCTTGCAAAAATCAGCGTGAAGTGCATCCCTCCCTATAGTCCGGATTAAGCCCCATGTGACTTTCTCTATTCCCTAACTTGAAGAAATGCCTTCGTGAGAGGCATTATCCATCATCAGAAGCAGTGGTGAAGTCTGCGGAGGCGATTTTGAACTATCTCTCATAAAATGGTTTCCAGCATGTCTTTGAAGACTGGCAGAAACGCTGAGACAAGTGAATCGCCTACAGGGTAGACTATTTTGAGAAGAGCCATAAAAATTATGTGGATGAACAGCCCTCGTATATGACCGTGAACAATGGATCTAAAGGGAAATTATATTTATTTATGTATTTTTTTATTGTGAGGCCCGGGTATAGCGTCTGATGCATAATTGGTAGTTTTACACTGGTGAATCTGTAAACAAACAAATTTGCTAATGTACGTGTTACACGAAACTATTCCCAGAGATTAATGATATGCGAGGACTTGTAAATAAATGGAGAAAGGCGTGTTGTGGGAGGAACGTCGACGAAGGCTTCTGAAGCCCAGGTCTCCCGTCTGTTTTTATATATATTTTAAAGTTGGAGGCCCAAAAAGGTTTCCTCCCGAAGTCGAGGAAGAATGATTCTCCAAAATTATAGGGTTAGATGTTCGGAAGGCCTCCATGTCCCATGCGGTGTGATGAGAGATTGCACATGGGAGAAGCAGCATGGATATAAATAACGGTGTCAGTGTTGAGATTACATAAAAGGAGGATCGAAGGGTAGTAATTACATGGCCGGGAGGGAGAGATCCAAGCCGGTGTGGACAAGGGGAGTCCAAGACGGTAGCTCGAGATGTTCCCTCAAGCGACCAGCCACGCTCCTTCCTCAGACTTAGATAATTAATTAAAGAACATCTTAGATATGTATATCACTTCGGGGATGACTTTGCAAGTTTATTTTATTTCAAAATCACAAAATATTATTGTCGCAAGTAGAACAATACAAAGTCCGAGAAATTGTCAGAAACAATCGTGTGTCAACTGTCAGTTAATCCCTAGAAAAAATCACTGCATATCTCAACAACGAAAACAAATGCCAGCTAAGTATTTGTGTATCTCACTTTTAACAGTTTTCTCTGAAAGACTATTTAGTACAGCAGGACTCATATGTGACAGAAAAAGAAGTAGACTTGACCCCGAAAGATTGGAAATGTTGGTAATATTGAACAAAAACTTATAAAAGTACACTGTTTTGCTTTTAAATGTACAATATAGAGTTTAAAATAACCAGATACACTGATAGGCATTACAAAATTTCCCAACATTCTAAGAGGGTGCTCTGAAAAGTTTATGACCTGAACATGAAGATGGCAGCACCCGCAAATAAAAGCTAGTGATTTTGTTGTTCATCTGTTGACAGTTACTCACCAAAGTTTCACCCATTTTAGACGCTCAGTTGTTATGTAGCAATCGTTTGAGTGAGTTGATCCGAGTGTTTTATAAAAAATGTACAAAATCGAGTATCGAGGTGTCATTAAATATTTGTTTTTGAAAGACAATACACCTACGTAAATCAAAGATGAGTTGGATTCGGTGTATGGGGACTCTGGACCATCATTTAGCACAGTGACATTTTAGGCAGCTGAATTTAAACTTGGCCGTAAGAGCTTGGGAGGCAATGAACGTGCAGGACATCAAAAAACTGCAAATACCGACGAAAACACTGCCAAAGTTCACCAAATGGTGCTAGCGACCACTAAATTAAAGTGCGAGAGATAGCAGAGGCTATGAACATGTCAAAAGAACGTGTTTGTCACATATTAAATCAACATTTAGACATGAGAGAGCTGTCCGCGCGTTGGGTGCCGCGTTTGCTCACGTCAGACCAAAAACGTGTTCGAATGAATATTTCCAACGCTCTGTTGGCGCAGCTTAGCCGCAATAAATCCGAGTTTTGGCGCCGATTAAATACTGTAGATGAAACTTTTATACGCCCAAAACAAAAATGCAAACCAAACAATGGACTGCAAAAGCGAAACCGGCTCCAAAGAAAGAAAGCAGCTTTTTTCCTCTGGTAAATTGATAGTGAGTGCCTTTTTGCGATTGTTCATGGAGTTATTTTAATCGATTTTCTTCGAAAAGGAAAAATCATTACAGGAGCATACTGCGCAACATTACTTGACAAGCTGAAGGCAGAACATGTGGATATACAGCCACGTTTGTAGTAAAAGAAAATCCTGTTTCACCAAGACAACGCACCGTCTCACACCTCAGCGGTTGCAATGACGAAAATCCACGAATATCAGTTTGAACTGCTTGACATCACCAGAACTAGCCCCAAGCGACTTCTTTTTGTTCCCTCATCTGAAAATTGCGCTCGGAGGACAGAGTTTTTCGTCAAATGAAGAGCCAATCACCTTCGTGAACAATTATTTTGCAGAGAAAAACGCCGAGTACTACTTGGACGGGTTACAGAGATGGGAACATCGCTGGGAGAAGTGTGTATAGTTACAAGGAGACTATGTTGAAAAACGCCGAGTACTATTTGGACGGGTTACAGAGATGAGAGCATCGCTGGGAGAAGTGTATAGAGTTACAAGGAGACTATGTTGAAAAACGCCGAGTACTATTTGGACGGGTTACAGAGATGGGAGCATCGCTGGGAGAAGTGTGTAGAGTTACAAGGAGACTATGTTGAAAAACGTCGAGTACTATTTGGACGGGTTACAGAGATGAGAGCATCGCTGGGAGAAGTGTATAGAGTTACAAGGAGACTATGTTGAAAAACGCCGAGTACTATTTGGACGGGTTACAGAGATGGGAGCATCGCTGGGAGAAGTGTGTAGAGTTACAAGGAGACTATGTTGAAAAACGCCGAGTACTGTTTGGACGGGTTACAGAGATGAGAGCATCGCTGGGAGAAGTGTGTAGAGTTACAAGGAGACTATGTTGAAAAACACCGAGTACTATTTGGCCGGGTGACAGAGATGTGAACATCGCTGGGAGAAGTGTGTAGAGTTACAAGGAGACTATGTTGAAAAACGCCGAGTACTATTTGGACGGGTTACAGAGATGTGAACATCGCTGGGAGAAGTGTATAGAGTTACAAGGAGACTATGTTGATAAACGCCGAGTACTATTTGGACGGGTTACAGAGATGGGAGCATCGCTAGGAGAAGTGTGTAGAGTTACAAGGAGACTATGTTGAAAAACGCCGAGTACTGTTTGGACGGGTTACAGAGATGAGAGCATCGCTGGGAGAAGTGTGTAGAGTTACAAGGAGACTATGTTGAAAAACACCGAGTACTATTTGGACGGGGGACAGAGATGTGAACATCGCTGGGAGAAGTGTGTAGAGTTACAAGGAGACTATGTTGAAAAACGCCGAGTACGATTTGGACGGGTTACAGAGATGTGAACATCGCTTGGAGAAGTGTGTAGAGTTACAAGGAGACTATGTTGAAAAACGCCGAGTACTATTTGGACGGGTTACAGAGATGTGAACATCGCTGGGAGAAGTGTATAGAGTTACAAGGAGGCTATGTTGATAAACGCCGAGTACTATTTGGACGGGTTACAGAGATGGGAGCATCGCTGAGAGAAGTGTGTATAGTTACAAGAGACTATGTTGAAAATCGCCGAGTACTATTTGGACGGGTTACAGAGATGAGAGCATCGCTGGGAGAAGTGTGTAGAGTTACAAGGAGACTATGTTGAAAAACACCGAGCACTGTTTGGACGGGTTACAGAGATGAGAGTATCGCTGGGAGAAGTGTGTATAGTTACAAGGAGACTATGTTGAAAAACGCCGAGTACTATTTGGACGGGTTAGAGAGATGTACAGTATCGCTGGGAGAAGTGTGTATAGTTACAAGGAGACTATGTTGATAAACGCCGAGTACTATTTGGACGGGTTACAGAGATGGGAGCATCGCTGAGAGAAGTGTGTAGAGTTACAAGGAGACTATGTTGAAAATCGCCGAGTACTATTTGGACGGGTTACAGAGATGGGAACTTCGCTGAGAGAAGTGTGTAGAGTTACAAGGAGACTGTGTTGACAAACGCCGAGTACTATTTGGACGGGTTACAGAGATGAGAACATCGCTGGGAGAAGTGTGTAGAGTTACAAGGAGACTATGTTGACAAACGCCGAGTACTATTTGGACGGGTTACAGAGATGAGAACATCGCTGGGAGAAGTGTGTAGAGTTACAAGGAGACTATGTTGAAAAACGCTTAGTACTATTTGGACAGGTTACAGAGATGGGAGCATCGCTGGGAGAAGTGTGTAGAGTTACAAGGAGACTATGTTGAAAAACACCGAGTACTATTTGGACGGGTGACAGAGATGTGAACATCGCTGGGAGAAGTGGGTAGAGTTACATGGAGACTATGTTGAAAAACGCCGAGTACTATTTGGACGGGTTACAGAGATGTGAACATCGCTGGGAGAAGTGTATAGAGTTACAAGGAGACTATGTTGATAAACGCCGAGTACTATTTGGACGGGTTACAGAGATTGGAGCATCGCTGAGAGAAGTGTGTAGAGTTACAAGGAGACTATGTTGAAAATCGCCGAGTACTATTTGGACGGGTTACAGGGATGAGAGCATCGCTGGGAGAAGTGTGTAGAGTTACAAGGAGACTATGTTGAAAAACACCGAGTACTGTTTGGACGGGTTACAGAGATGAGAGTATCGCTGGGAGAAGTGTGTAGAGTTACAAGGAGACTATGTTGAAAAACGCCGAGTACTATTTGGACGGGTTAGAGAGATGTAGAGTATCGCTGGGAGAAGTGTGTATAGTTACAAGGAGACTATGTTGAAAAACGCCGAGTACTATTTGGACGGGTCACAGAGATGGGAGCATCGCTGGGAGAAGTGTGTAAAGTTACAAGGAGACTATGTTGAAAAACGCTGAGTAATATTTGGACGGGTCACAGAGATGGGAGCATCGCTGAGAGAAGTGTGTAGAGTTACAAGGAGACTATGTTGAAAAACGCCGAGTACTATTTGGACGGGTTACAGAGATGAGAGCATCGCTGAGAGAAGTGTGTAGAGTTACAAGGAGACTATGTTGAAAAACGCCGAGTACTATTTGGACGGGTCACAGAGATGGGGGCATCGCTGGGAGAAGTGTGTAAAGTTACAAGGAGACTATGTTGAAAAACGTCGAGTATTATTTGGACGGGCTACAGAGATGGGAACATCGCTGAGAGAAGTGTGTAGAGTTACAAGGAGACAATGTTGAAAAAGGACGAGTACTATTTGGACGGGTTACAGAGATGGGAGCATCGCTGAGAGAAGTCTGTAGAGTTACAAGGAGACTATGTTGAAAAAAGAAAATCTGAGAATAGGTCTTGTATCTTTATTAAGTCGGAAACTTAGCTAGACCACTCTCGTATTTTGTATTGAAACTAGAGGTGCAAATGTCGTGTCAAGTATCGCGAAAAACTCGTATCGATCCATCCCTAAATGTAATGTATATCTTGAATGTTTCAGAAATTTCCTCTGCATTTACTTACATTCTTTTTTATTTTTACATGTTTATTGTACCATATATGCATATATAAATAATAGTTTACAAAATAAAGAATTTAAACCTCTTTAAATCAAACTCTTTGTGTTAACTACGTTTTGCATTGCTTGTTTTTTGTTTGAATTTTCCACCATGTACTTTTCTAGAAAGTTAAGTCATTCTTCTTTTGTTCTCTGTTTCTATACATGGAAATATACAAAATGGAATTGCACAACCAGTACATAGCAACCGATTTCAAAAACGTTTGAGTATCGCTTAAAGGATGGTGTATTCCTAAGTTCCTTTTTATTTTTAAGTAAATTAGCAATGAAATGATTTCTGGAAATTTTTATGTTGTTAAAGACAAAGCAGAAAACGCAATAACCTTTCTTTAATGATTTGAATTCTTGAAGAAGTGATTCTGTTTCCTTCCCCCAAACCTTGAATTTCGCATTAATACACGTAATCACTTATACCTAGGGGAAGTTTCTAGTTTGATCAGAAGTACAGAAAAAGGGATGGATGACTGTTCAATACCGTTGCGTCAACAGTCCACAAGAAGTGATGAATATGCAAACTGTTAATTAAATGATAACATAATTTATGCGATATAGTATACCAATTGCTGCATATATATTAACTAAAATGCAGCTTAATTCTGAACGAATTTAATTGATTTGAAATCATCGCTGGTGCATACTTATCTTTCTCTCTCATTCTAAAACACAGAGACACACACAATCAGAAATATAAGTGCTCGTGTGGGTCCCAGTTTGCTATATTGAGGATATTAATAACAAACGTCTCCACTTTTACTCCTAAATGCTGTAAAAATTGCTAGGAAGAAGTTACGAGGGTCACACCAGGCTGAAATTTTTAAGTTTTAAATTGTTTGGTTTATTTTCAAGGTATTTTTATTTGACATGAAAGCATTTGTGCATATCTTAATGCAAAGAAGTTTCTTTTGAGATACTTTAAGTAAACAAATGACGAAAGTTTATCATTTCATACAATTTATCTTTAATTTTTGAAAAAAAGAGAGAAAAGCGAAACAAGTGCTAGGCGAAACCTTGTAGGTAATTCACTTGGTGATGCTGGCCGAACAACTGAAGGTAGTTAGACTGGATTTTAGGTGTGCTTAACAGTGACCTTTTGGTATTCAGAAGGATTCTTGCAGGACGAAACTACGGTGAAGCTATGATATATTATTGGAAAAATCGGTCTCTGGGGAGGTCTTCTCCAAATTCTCCGGTCTTCTCCGTTAATCTTTCATTTATTCCACGTTCCGTCAATATAGAAATGGTATTTGTGGAAAAGGGAACATGAATATATCCTATATTTAACTATTGACACCCAAAGGGTGGGGGGTTTTGAAAAATAAGTGATTATCAGCCCTTTCACTATAATTCTAAAGTATCTGTTTTCGAAAAAAGCATTGTCTTCGTCATAACACCGCCAATTTCTTTCAGGACTGGGATCGGATAGAAACTTCTGTTTTTTTTTTTTTTTTTAAATTACACATGGACTCTTTGTGAAAGCGTGACAGGGTTGGCAGCACTGTACAGTGGCAGCGAACTCTAGTGGCAGCGCTGATACTTAAAATAGCGAGCTCAAACATACCTACATACTCCATGAACTTAATTCAGTACCATCTTTGAACATATTTGCTTTCAGGCTCTTCATTCTTTGAGCATCTACCCTTAGTTTCTGGTGCAGTGCACTTCTTCTTGGGATGAAGACCTGCTATTTAGAAGGCCTTCGGTGGAACAAAAGGAGACCTTTAAGCGGTTGAACTCCGATAAAGTTATTTAATTAATTTTGTTATGTATTTTCTTCCCATTGTGTATAGTACTTTTAATTATGAATAAATATTTTAACATATAAAATAAATAAAAGCACGGTACACGCAGAGAGCAACCGGTGAACCATGAAAAAAACTGCCCACCTTTGTAACGTAGATGGTGGAGTGTCTGCCTCAAATTTAAACGCTACGAGTTTGAATCTCGGGCACGGCAAGTCATCTGGGTAACTTTTTCTAGGATTTTTCCCATATACTGAAAGGTGAAAGCATGGTAACTCTAACCCCTGGGCTCATTTGAGCATCATTTGACCCACTGCATAGATCCCCCGATATGACATCTATAGCGGATGTTAATTGACTTAATGAAGTAAAATAAATGAATGAAATAGTTGATAAGAGAATGACGGGAAATGCATGTGGTGGACAGAAAAGCCGGTGGTATGAGGATGGTAACGATGGTAACCACGAAAAGCAACACCACTTGGCGGGGATCAAACCACGGCCTCTCGTATACTTCACCACTCATTCGTATCGGTATAGTAAACATTCACAGCTAATCAGACATGAAAGAGGGTAAGAAACAAACTGATTGAGAAATAATAATAGTGGAAACAATCAAAGCTTTTATTGTTTGTATTTGTAAATCAATTTGTATTATTGGAATGACAGGATACGCATTATCTTGTCTGCAGGAGAGAAGTGGAACGTGCCTTTCCTCTCAAAGAAACGGCCCAGTGTTGAAATAATAAGTCAACAGGTAGGTTATTAGGGTATTGGATTATTACAGGTATCTATGTACTGGGGCATGCGCGATGAGGGTGTTCGGAACTCTCACTTCATTTGTTCATTTCGAGGACACTAAATGGTGAAGGTGGCAGCGTAACAACAACCTCTTTGAGGTTATACTTCCCAAGGGATCGTGACTGTACACAGATTACTATATCATGCGTACAAATTGCATAGAAAAAGTAATCTATACTAATGTTATAAAAAGAGATATTTTGTGTCTGACGGATAATCTTCAAATCCACTTAAAACATGTTGATATTTCTTCCACCGGAATGATCATGAGGCCATAATGCTAAAACAATACAAATGATTGGAAACCCTTGTACTTCCATATAAACACACTGCAAACTATCGTTGGAGGTTTTCTCTTATCCTGAAAAATGAATGTATGCTAACTCTAAGCTCTATGTACCCTGTACTTATTTGAACATCATTTCATTCATCGTCCGTTATGACCTAACGTTGGAGGTTTGCTCTTATCCTGAAAGATGAATGTCTGGTAACTCAAAGCTCTATGTACCCTGTACTTATTTGAACATCATTTCATTCATTTATCGTCCGATATGACTTAACGTTGGAGGTTTTCCCTTATTCTGAAAGATGAATGTCTGGTAACTCTAAGCTCTATGTACCCTGTACTTATTTGAGCATCATTTCATTCATCGTCCGATATGGCTTAACGTTGGAGGTTTTCCCTTATCCTGAAAGATGAATGTCTGGTAACTCTAAGCTCTATGTACCCTGTACTTATTTGAACATCATTTCATTCATCGTCCGATATGACTTAACGTTGGAGGTTTTCCCTTATCCTGAAAGATGAATGACTGATAACTCTAAGCTCTATGTACCCTGTACTTATTTGAACATCATTTCATTCATTGTCCGATATGACTTAACGTTGGAGGTTTTCTCTTATCCTGAAAGCTGAATGTGTGGTAACTCTAAGCTCTATGTACCCTGTACTTATTTGAACATCATTTCATTCATCGTCCGATATGACTTAACGTTGGAGGTTTTCTCTTATCCTGAAAGATGAATGTCTGGTAACTCTAAGCTCTATATACCCTGTACTTATTGGACCATCATTTCATTCATCGTCCGATATGACTTAACGTTGGAGGTTTTCTCTTATCCTGAAAGATGAATGTCTGATAACTCTAAGCTCTATGTACCCTGTACTTATTTGAACATCATTTCATTCATCGTCCGATATGACTTAACGTTGGAGGTTTTCTCTTATTCTGAAAGATGAATGTCTGGTAACTCTAAGCTCTATGTACCCTGTACTTATTAGAACATCATTTCATTCATCGTCCGATATGACTTAACGTTGGAGGTTTTCTCTTATCCTGAAAGATGAATGTCTGGTCACTCTAAGCTCTATGTACCCTGTACTTATTTGAACATTATTTCATTCATCGTCCGATATGACTTAACGTTGGAGGTTTTCTCTTATCCTGAAAGATGAATGTCTGGTAACTCTAAGCTCTATGTACCCTGTACTTATTTGAACATCATTTCATTCATCGTCCGATATGACTTAACGTTGGAGGTTTTCTCTTATTCTGAAAGATGAATGTCTGGTAACTCTAAGCTCTATGTACCCTGTACTTATTTGAACGTCATTTCATTCATCGTCCGATATGACTTAACGTTGGAGGTTTTCTCTTATCCTGAAAGATGAATGTCTGGTAACTCTAAGCTCTATGTGCCCTGTACTCATCTGAACATCACTGCATTCCTCGTCTGATATTGTTTCTTTCTTTATTTTTTATAGAAATGATCAATAATAAAAGATTTTAAAACTGAAATTATTTTGTTTGTTAATGACTTTATCAATTGCTACATATCATGGCCGCCGGTGTGCGGTAGTTTCTGTCTGAAGTACAGGATGTCAATTACTCTACAGGAACCTTGACATGGCAGTACGTTGTGGGCCAAGTATTACTATATCCCCGGGGGCGAACACGTCACGACTCTTGCAACAGAAGGTGATAGCCGATCACTAACCAATAATTCTCACGTATCCACCCCCACATTTTCCCATGCATCTGGTGAGAATAACCTTGAGTGCGATATCATCACTTTATGAATGAAGTCTGGTCTCCCAGTTCCCAGACTTCCCTACTACCTGCCTGTCTGTCGAACCTGTCAATCCCGACAAGACCATATGCAATTTGGTTTATTTATTACAGGGCTCCTTCTTTCCGATTAGGCCTAGGGAAACCTGCACTTGATTACACACAACAACAAAAGTGTTGAGGGTCTACACAGCGAGTAAACATTTAATGACCCGTAGAATTAAAGAAAATTATCTGCTGTTATATAATTATTCAAAGGGAGCTGGGGTTACGTCCCAGGTCTGGAAGCTTCTGGGAGTCAAACAAAACAGACAAGCAAGGAGTTATTAGTAAATGACATATCCAGAGGTAAACACTGTGGCGATAGGTTTGTCGTATTAGTGAGTGGTCAATGAACCCTTTAATACGAGGCCTGTTCAATAAAGAATGATGATAACTTTTACGGGCATAATTGTTCTCACTGAAATTCAATCATAATATATTCTGTTAGCTTAATGTGAAACAAACATGCCGTAGTAGTTTCATTGTTGGTACTCCTGGTTCCCATCTGTGAGAATCAGGCAAGTTCAGACATGTTCAATATCGCCTACCGCTGCAATAGATGTAATACGCGAGGAACAATATGCGGCTTTGAAATTTTGCTTTCGTCTCAACAAATCTTCAGTTGATGCCTATACAATGTTACAGGAGGCCTATGGAGGGTCTGTTCTTCCCTACAGCACACCTCAAAGATGGTTTAAAACGTTTAAAGAGGGGAGACAATCAATTTCACAGGAAGGTGGACCCGGTGCTCCAGTTACTGCTCTTACGAAAAAAAAAAACAAAAAAAAAAAAAAACATAAACACTGCCGCTGTCATTGTAAGAGAGGATCACGAATTAACGTAAGATCACTTTCTGAATAACAGAACATTTCACTGGGTGCCACGCACACGCTGGTGACAGAATCATTACACACGAGACGTGTTTGTGCGCGGTGGGTTCCAGGACTGTTGATTTCCGCACAAAAGGAAATTTGCATGCAGGTCTGTATGTAGTTAAAGTTCATGTTAGAGGAAGATCCGGAGTTTCTTTCAAACGTAGTCACTGCTGATGAAACTTGGCTATATCATTTTGATCCTAAGAGCAAACAGCAAAGCTCAGCGTTGAAATCTCCTTCATCACTAATCCCTAAATAAGAAAAGGTGGTTGCTTCTCCTGGGAAATTTATGGTCATCTCATTCTTTGATATTCATGGAATGGTTTATCAGCATGTTGTACCTGCACACACATCAGTAACCCGGACAACGCTACAGGCATGTCCTGAAAACATTACAAGTCCATAGCAGGTGCAAAAGATTACATTTCCATGAAACAGGCTGAATGTTGCACCACGATAATGCGCGGCCGCATATTGCCAACGTTGTTGCCGAATATCTTGCATTCCTCACCCTCCCTACAGTCCGGATTTAGCCACATGTGACTTTTTTCTATTCCCAAACTTGAAGAAACGTCTTCGTGGGAGGCATTATCCATCATCAGAAGCAGTGGTGAAGGCTGCGGAGACGATTTTGAAGGTTCTCTCAAAAGTGGTTTCCAGCATGTCTTTGGAGACTGACAGAAACGCTGGGACAATTGCATCGCATTCAGGGGAGACTATTTTGAGAAGGACCATCAAAATTATGAGGATGACTAAAGGTACATTGTCAAAAAATTGTGATCATTCTTTATTGAGTAGGCCTAGTAAAAATAGAGTGTATAAGAATAGGCCACGGCAACTAATGTTCTCAAGTAATCCATTTGAACAGAAATAAGTAACATTGGCGAGGATACTCTCCGTAAAACTTGAGAGAATATGGTGAGACGAGTACAAACATGTATAGATGCTGGTGGAGGACACTTCCAAAATTTTCTCTGAGATGTACATAGTGTAATGTTATCTCCCAATTGTGTATTATATTCTCATAAACTTTTATGCGTGTCCTATTATTGGTTAAAGAGATATGGCCTATTGAAATGGTTCAGATTTATATGGATCGCACTGTAATTCATAGTTTAAACAAAAGAATAGCTAAAAATAAAACAGGACAAAGACACATTCTAAAAAGTACCTTTAAACCAATAAAAGGCTAAAATGGCAAAAATGAAGAAACAAAATCGTACATTTTCTGTCCTATAGTGGCCCTTAATTAAGATATGTTGGCCTCATCTTCAGACACAAGGGACAAAAGGACTTTTCCTCAACTTCCTACCCTTAGTGATGACACACATCCACGTATACCCTGAGATAAAGATCGGTTAGTTCGCTACTGTTGCAGAGAGTTAATGGAGAGTGGCGGTGCAGAGGGTGTGTAAGGTGAAGTGCATACAACTCTTCGGCATTAGAAATCGTCATTCATATTTCTTTGTCAGGCAACTCCCGTCCTTCATATTGTTGGAAGAACATTCTAACACGTTTGGGCCATCTTATATGGGACATTCTCCAAACGTGACCGTACAAATACCTTCAAATCTGTTTGACTCATCCTTTCTCTTATGACCTCATTCCTTACTCTCTGCATTCTGGAGAGACTTTCTGTCGAAGAAAGTATCTCCGTATGCCTTCATGTATTTAGTACTACCCCTTACAGTTACTGCTTACTTGATACGGAGATATCACTGGAAAAACGTTTTAAATGTCACCTGAATCCAAGAAAAGCATTTCGTGTTTGTGTTCTGGAAGATTCTCAGAAAAATTTTCTGACTCCAAACTACCTTTCACTACAAAATTTTTTTGAAACTTTTTATTTTCTCAAAATAGCCCTAAGATTTTATTGGAATGTCCTGTACGAGGGCTGTCCAATAAAGAATGATCACAATTTTTTCTGACAACGTACGTTTACTCATCCTCATAATTTTGATGGTCCTTCTCAAAATAGCCTCTCCTGAATTCGATTCACTTGTCCCAGCATTTCTGTCGGTCTTCAAAGACATGCTGGAAACCATTTTTGAGAGATCCTTCAAAATAACCTCCGCAGCCTTCACCACTGCTTCTGATGCTGGGTAATGCCTCCCACGAAGGCGTTTCTTCAAGTTAGGGAATAGAAAAAAGTCACATGGAGCTAAATCCGGACTATAGGGAGGGTGAGGGATGCACTTCACGTTGATTTTTGCAAGATATTCAGCAACAACATTGGCAATATGCGCCCACGCATTATCGTGGTGCAGCATCCAGCCTGCTTCATGGAAATGTAGTCTTTTGCGTCTGATATGGACATGCACTTTTTTCAGGAAATTCCTATAGTACTGTCCAGTTACTGATGTGTACGCAGGTACAACATACTGATAAACCATTCCATGAATATCAAAGAATGAAATGACCATAATTTTTCCCAGCAGAAGCAACCACTTTTGCTTTTCTGGGGGTTGGTGATGAAGATTTCCACACTGAGCTTTGCTGTTTGCTCTCAGGATCAAAATGATGTAGCCAAGTTTCATCAGCAGTGATTACGTTTGAAAGTAACTCCGGATCTTCCTCTAACATCAACTTTAACTGCATGCAGACCTGCGTGCCAATGTTCTTTTGTTCGGGAATCAACAGTCTTGGAACCCATCGCACACAAACACGTCTCAAGTGTAATGTTTCTGTCACCAACGTGTGGGTGGCACCCAGTGAAATGTTCAGTATTTCAGAAAGTGATCTTAAGGTAATTCGTCGATCCTCTCTCACAATGGCAGCAGCAGTGTTGATGTTTTCTTCCGTAAGAGCAGTAACTGCAGCACCGGGCCCACCTTCCTTTGAAATTGATTGTCTCCCCTCTTTAAACATTTTAAACCACCTTCGAGCTGTGCTGTAGGGAAGAACAGGCTCTCTAAAGGCCTCCTGTAACATTGTATAGGCCTACACTGAAGATTTGTTGAGACGAAAGCAGAATTTCAAAGCCGCATATTGTTCCTCGCGTGTTACCTCCATTGTAGCTGTAGGCGATACTGAACGTGTCTGAACTTGCCTGGTTCTCACAGGCGGGAGCCAGGAGTACCAACAATGAAACTACTGTCCGGCCGCTGTATCTTCGGCTCTGACATTTAGTGGCTGCAGGAGGTGGAGGGGGAAGGTTACTAGTACCAACATATAATAATGAGTAATTGAAAACATATCGTCAGAATTATCTTTATAATGAGAGTATAGGAATCTATTAGCTTCAAAACATTGAAATACAACTTGTAATTTCATTATCATGCAAGATATTCTTTACAGCATCACTCCATTCAAATATTTCGTTCACACCTTTCACGCACACTAACTGCTTCTGTTGGTGATACTGGGAGTCTGTACATCCGGTGTCGTGGTCAGGAAGCTAAAACTGTCTGCTAGCGCCAATCAGCGTTGTCGCTGGTAGGCGTGGCTCCCGAACCCAACACCGTGTTGCCAGCTTAAATTTGTTTGAGCCACGTGGCCTAATAGAGGCTTGCGCTGGTGAACTTTCTTTGGTATAATTTTCGTGCGTGAACTCCGATGTTTAGTGTTCGTAAGTCCTATTATTATCGCTATTATAATAATATGGCTACTGGTTCGTGAAATATGCAAATACATGAAATATTTAAAATACGCATTGTTCCTCTGCTTGAAATTCCCGCTCAAAAACTGGCAACAGCCCGCTTCCCCCTCTCGAGAAATGTCAGAGCCGCAGATAGAACGGCCGAGGTATACTACGGCGTGTTTATTTCACATTAAGCTAACAGAATATAATAAGTTTGAATTTTAGTGGGAAAAATTTGGACCGTAAGAAATTAGGAACTTTTGTTATTGAACAGACCTCGTTCATTTTAGGTATAATGAATTGTCGCTAGCACTATTGATTTTAAAACAATTAATGAAAGAAATGTGTAAGTTCTGTATAAAACACTGTATTGATTACGGTGGGAATCTTGTCCGATATATATATATATATATATATATATATATATATATATATATATATATATATATATATATACCTATATACCTTGGAAAGATTGAGACAGACTGAAAAATTCAATGCCATAGCTGGGATTTGAATCACGGATCTTCTGGTCTCCGTCCAGCCACTGTAACCCTTGAGCTACTATGGCCAACGTGCCGACATGACATTAAATTCTCCAAATGACTCGTGTTTTTTCCGGTAAACCATTGGGAGTTCTCATAAATACACGAGACAACTATCTTAATGGTGACTTACTATGCTGTAAGGCCCGGGCTTTATAGTTAACCACTATTAGGTACAATTAATGGTAATTAATTGCTCTTTCACACTGGCTGTTGTCTCATGTGTTTATGAGAACTCGTAAGTGGTTTACCGGGAAAAACACGAGTCAGTTGGAGAATTTAATATCATATGCGCACGTTGGCCTTAGTAGCTCAAGGGTTAGAGCGGCTGGACGGCAACCAGAAGATCCGTGGTTCAAAACCCGGCTATGGCATTGAATTTTTCAGTCTGACTCAATCTTTCCATACTTTAACCTACACACGGCCAGTGTGAAAGAACAATTAATTTCCACTATGTGTACCTTATCAATTGTTTTTATTTTAACTTTCTGATAGTCATTTTTTCACAAACCTACCGTCAAACCACTGCAACAGCCGGCACCAAAATTGCCCAGAACTGCTTCATCATTGTTTTCCGGTATCAGAGGGAGGTTCAAAGTCTAATTTTTCACTTTCTGTGACTTGAGCACAAAGATTTCTAAACCGCAATTTGCTTGCGGCGACTTTCACACTAGCTAATGTTGCTCCTGAGCGGTGTAAAGGACCTCTGATCCCAGATTGCGTTTAAAAACAAGAAGAAAAAAGAAGAAAGTTGAGATTTTCCAGGTGGTGGCAGTGGTGCAGGTGAATTATTAGTTTCTGAAAACCTCTCGATCGGTTGTTGAGGAAGGCAGGTTGCCCCTAGCAATTATGGAGGAGGTTTAGGCCCGGCCGAGTCCGTCAGATAATGGCCATGTAGCGTTGTTATTTGCCTGATTTATGTGTTTCTTCTCCGTCTACCTGGACCCGTCTCTCCGCGGAGGGAACCCTCGTAAATATCAGCAATGAGGACACCAACTGAGAACCATTGCTATTCTTTTTTTTGCATTATGAAGATATCCAAAGCCCGTTCGCTCGCGTGATGGCAGCACATGCGCACGTCATTCAAGAAATCGTGAGTTTGGACTGGAGCTTGAAACAAATGAACTACCAAAATCACAAACATCAACATTTCTAACTGGGTTAGTGATAGCAAGATGACAGATACGCCTAATTATTGAAAATAAGTTCATGGAGTATAATTTACCATAAATACAGGGTGTGTATAAATGAATATCGGGGTTTTTAACTCTTTACAATATTTATTATATTGGTCGCCAAACTAGAATGTGATTGACAGTAACCACATGGATGAACGCTCTAAATAAATAGGAGGGGACGAGTACGTCATAACGGTTGTCATGGTAACGATTAGAGGGAGCAATTAGAGTCGAGACGTTTCCATGACAACGTTAGACGTTAAACCTTGGTTGCCGATATTCTAACACGTGCTTAGCATGACGTGCGGGCGAACGAGTTACGCAAACGCTGCAGTAATTACAATACCTAATCCCTGTTTCACATAAGCTTGCCCCGTATCTCTTAACGGTCACGTGACCTAATCACATCTGATTGGCTGCTGTTATTATGAGGACTGTTGTGCGGTAAAAATTAGTTCGTTATTTAACATGGTGATATATCTTTATATGTTGGAAGAGAATTGTCAAATTTATATTTTCGTAACTGTTTTAATTAAATATATTACGCA